>CM035229.1:31110799-31710799 GCA_020226215.1 Sindora glabra
CAGAGCTTTAATATAAAAATAATGAATTAGTCATGCTCCAATGGTCCAATCAATATTTCTTGGAAAGAACATTGTCAATATTATCAAATTATTATACCACCTTTACAATTTTAATATAACCAATTAAAAAATCAAAAATAAGGAAAATAATGTTAAAAGTTAAGGCAATATACTCACTTGTAAGGAAAAAAAAATATAGGGACCAAATTAAAAGAAATGAACAAAGAATATAATAAACTTAGAATATTTTTGGACCCAAGTGCAATTCAAGCTTGAACTATCCAATATAAATTTGGGATAGTATTATTTATAATTTAGATAGGTTCACAAATTCCTTATATTTCATTTATTTTTATCCAAAAACTATTTTGCTTTATTCCTAAAATAAAAAATATATAAAATCATTAAATTATCATGATTTAATTTTATTCAATTAAAAATATTATTATGATTAAATAAAAATTATATTTAATTTTATAACGTTACTAATTGAATTTTTAAATTATTATGATTAACATTAAATTATTTTTAAGAAGATAATAATTATCAGACTTAATTTTTGAATAATTATATTTGATTCATAAATAATTATTTAACTTAAAAAAATAATGTGTCATAAGCTAAATATAATTAATAAATATAATAAATTAAAACATATAATTAATATTTTTAATGTTATCAATTAATTCCTTGAAACTAAACATCTACTTAATCTTATATTTACCATGATTTTGAGGCGCTTCATTCTGTTAACCTAATATTCTATAAACATGCATTGCCCTCCATTCGCTAAAATAGGACGCATCTATTCCATTTTACCCTCTACTTGCTTGAGTATTCTTTAACCTTTTCTTTTCTAATTTTCCACATACTCTTTGTGTTGCTATTGCCAATAGCCATTTCTAATCCCTTTAGGCTTCAATTCCAAAATTTCACTTTACCCTTTACTCGCTTGATCTAATCTCTCTATATCAAATCCTCCATCATTTGCTCGAGTTAGTTCCTGATCAATCCACCACCTTTTCAATTAAATAAATAATTTACATTTATAGATTATAGATTTCATCTTCTCCACCAAATATAGCTATCTTCCTTCGACTTTATATGCATTGGGCTCAACCATTCCACCCAAATTATTCAACTAGTGGGCTTTTTCTTCATCCCTTTTGTTTGAATCATCATTTTTATTTTCTCATTGTGGACATTGAATAGGGGTGCTTAACAGCCCGGAAGTCCGTAGACTCAATGCAGACTAAACTTCAAAATTTAGACCCGTTAAAAAATAGGCCTAGACGAGTTGATTCGTGCGGGCCACGGACTAAAGCAGATTGGACCGGAAATGGATCAGACCGGTCTGCGGGCCTAAATAGACTAAATTCTATTTTTTTAAAAAAATTATATTTAATAATTTAAATGATATTTATATTTTAAAAAAAGAAAATAAGTTATAAATTATTTTTATATTATAATTTAATATAAAACATAATTCAATTGTAAAAAAAATTGAATACAAATGTTCAAAATAATTAAACATAATAAAAATAAAAATAAATAATAAAATTAATGAATATAAAAATATATATAAATATAAAAATAAAATAATAAATATAAGAATATAACAAAAGATAAATGATAAAATATAAGTTAAAATGTAAAAAAAAATGGATTGATCCATGGTCCAATTCGGACTGGACCATCTAGTTTAGGCTCATTTAAAAATGGGCCTAAACGAACCAAACCAAAATGTATTTTGGCCAGATCCAATCCAGTCTATCCGTTAAGCACCCCTAACATTGAATCAAAGCCATTGAAATTGCTTCCTTTCTATTTTTGTTGTATCTACTTGCATGAATATTTACTCTAATCATTATCCTCTATATTTTTTAATCTTGCTTTGTGGTCCAATATAAGGTGATTGGGTGATCAATTTCAAGAGGACCTTCTTCTCAACTTTCTTTCTTTTTACCCTAACTCCACGATGCTAGTAATAGCTCGATTGTAAGACTCCTCTATGGTGAGTGACAATTTTATTTCAAGGCTCCTTCTATTGCCTTCTTTCGATTTGTCCCAATTTCAAGCATGTCTTCTTTATTCTCTACCTTTGTTTTTTCTTCTCTTTGGGTTAATTGAGTGCTCTCCTTAGTAAAAACTTCTCTTCATTGCTCTTTATAAAAAGGGTTTATTGTCATCTTCTTCTCAATCTTCGTGGTCAAATTATTCACAATTTTTTTCCTTGAAATTTCATTCTGTCAAGGCAATAGCTTTGCAAGGAGTTTTCAATATAAGCAATTCTTGAGATGGTATCTTGTCACTTGCTTTCATGGTTGGCCTTCTGCTTACTTCTTAAAATTTGGATCACTAACCAAAGGGTAATATCTTTTTGTTTCATGATATGGTAGGCCAAATCAACTTTATTCATAAGTTACTTTCAATATTGTTTTAGACCTTAACTCTATTTATGATAGTTTTAATCACCATAGGAACCCAAATTTCTTAGATATGTTGTCATTGGGTTTTAAATAGTAGTGCTCTAACACTATTGACATATTGGATTCTAAAAAACTATGAAAATTGCTTTGGTTGATGGACAATGAAGTTGACTGAGTACCAAATAGATATGCACCGCTTTTTATGCTTTGTATTCCTATTAAGTATGTACTACAATGATTAATTGGTTTATGAAGGAAATTAATCCTTAAATTAAAGATAGTTTTGGGTTTAATCATGTGTTATTACATTTGTTTCAGCACCTTGATAAAGATAAACTGTTGGATGAAGTTAATTGAATAAGAAATAGATTTGCACCTGAAGTTGACTGAATAATAAACTTTGAAAATTGATTTGGTTGATGGACTATGAAGTTGACTGAATAAGAGATAGATTTTCACCTTTTCTTTTTCTGTTAGGAAGCTTTATGCAGAAGTCAATTAACAATTTTTTCTCTCTCTTTATGCAGAAGTCATATTTGGTCAATTTGAGTTTATGCAGAAGTCAATTAGCAATTTGTCTTGCCTTTTTGTCTCTTTATATGCTGGTTCTAGATTTTGATCTACTAAAGTCTTCCTAGACATTGTAGACAAAGCAAGGGTCAGGTTTTGAGATTTAATTCTTTCCTATTCCACAAATCACTGGAACTTGTTGAAGTAGAGTGATGAGCCTTCCTTCAGTTCCCACTTTTGGTTATTGGCTTCAATTGTAAGTTAAGCATATCTATTTGAATTCCATTCAACACTTTTTTAGTAGAGGTATATCATACTCCGGACATTGTGTTAAGTGTTATATTTATTTCTGCTTCTGTTGCATTGGCCTTTACCGAGATATTAAAATTAAAATAGAAATAGTCAACATCCTAAGCCGGCTTTTGTATTTTTTTTGTTTCCAATAATGTGAATACAACATTATGAGTTTAATTACAGCAAAGTAAATTAAAAATTTACAATAAAATATAAGTCTTTTTAGCTCCATGGGTTCAATTACTAATTTTCCATTTATAAGATCTTCCTGTATTCATGCTTCTTCTTTTTCTTCTTATTCCCATTTCTAATGCCTATTTATCACTCCTATTTCCTTTCATGAACGAACATCCGTATTTTTTCACCTCTTTACTGACAATCCCCTTCCAGGAGTCCTCCTTTGAGTCTCCCCGCTCATGTAAGAGAGTGTGAAAAAGTCACATAGAATTTTAAATATAAATTTAATATTTTTAGATCTATTCTCAGTCCTATATCCTTTCTTAAAGTAATTGACCAAAAAAGTTAAAGCCATCCTTTCTTTATTTCCTCTCTTTGCAAATTCAGTTTATGGTGCCTCTCTCTCACGAAAAGAAAAGAAACTTCAAGGTAGAGTCACGCCAAATAATGAATACACTAGCATTTTATCCTGTGCAATGCATAGGTATATAATTACTTTTTTCATAAAAATAATGTGTATGAATAAAATTAAAAATAAAAAATATTAAATTTTAATTCATTATATTATTTTATGATTATATATTTAAGTTTGTAAATAATAATTTTCTAAAATTTAATATAAAAATTAAATATTTAAAAATTTTCGATAAATAAATCTTCAATAAACAAATTCTGATAAATAAATTTAATTTTAATTTATAAATATTTTTATTAAAAATAAGATATGTAAGTACATAATGTTAAGTAATATAGGGGTTAATAACAAAATATATAATTATATATTTTAATTTCCAATAAAAATATTTATAAATTAAAATCAAATTTATTTATCAAAATTTATAAAATTTATTGAAAATTTGTTTAACCTTTACATTTTACATATTGTTTCTATTCTTTTTATATATTTCATTACATTTTTTAAATTTTTTATCTATATTTTATGATTTAGACGCTAACATCATTAAGTAGTAAAAATATAGTACAACATATTTTTCATTATAAAATTATTTTAAATAAATTAAAAATATAATTGATTTGAATTACTTAATCATATATTTTAGATAATAAGAGAATGGGATGAAATAAATAAAAATATGGTAAAGTAATATAAGGGGTAAAAATAAGATATATAATATAGTAATTCAATTAAATTAAAATTTTACTTATTTAAAATATTTTATAATTTCTCTGTTTGTTGCTTTGTTCCCATTTTATGAGGTGAAAAATAAATTATTGATTGCTTATACATTTAAATATTACATGTGTCAAACTTACACTAGTTTTTCTATCTAAATAATTGTGCAGGAACTTAGATCTAGGAAGTACAAAGATTTTATTAAAAATTGTGTACCAATAGATAAAAATAAAAAAATGACATAACTTTATCATTTACAAAAAAATATTTTTTTATATTATTATTTCATTAAATGAATTATAATGTGTGCTATAATATTTTTACTAATTTTTATACAAGATACAATATTTGTCATTTGTGATAATGAAGATTCTCTAATATCTTCAAAAAAGGTATTTAACGATATTTCTAACATTGTACCAAGTATAAATTTAATTAACTTTCAAATGTATGCAAACAAAATAAAGAAGATTATCAAAAAGGAAATTGATGTCTAGATCATACATTTGAAGTTTTGTTTAATTTATGGTCTTCGTACCCTTGAAACAATTTAATTATGTATTTTTTTCATTTTTATACTTAGTAAATTAGACAATATTTGTTCTTTATTATCTATTATGATAAGCATTTATATAAAAATTAAGAATTAACATTTATACATTAAATTCCATATAAATTAATGTTATTATTTTATATATTTTTCTAAATTTCATTCATTATAATATTTGATCATGTATACATATATCTAAATATGATAGCGATAATTAATTAATGTAATATTACAATATTATGACAACTCTATCAATTATTAATAACTTAAAAAAATAATATCTCTTATTACTTAAATATAATCATAAGTTTTAAATTAATTGCTTGAATGCTTTATAATTTAAATTTTAAATATTTAAATTTATATTATAAATTATTATTAATTAAATTAAATTAAATTAAATTAAATCTATGCATTGCATTGGTTAAAAGCTAGTTCAATTATAAATAATAATTATTTCATTAAATTGATAAATGTTGTAAATTTAATAGAAATATTACTAATTATTTTTAATGTTTGCATTAAATTTTAAAATTATTAATATTGATTTAATATTTAAAAACATAATAATTGCCAGATTTAATTTTAAATTTATTATGTTTGACTTAAAAATAATCATTTGATTTAAGAAATATTATATATCATATGCTTAACCCTTATGGAATTTATTTCATTTTAGCAAGACAATTTTTCCCTGATTTTAGTTTCTTGTTCTTTAGCCATAGAACGCTAAACTTTTAGTTTATTCAAGGATTTTGAAACTCATCTCTATTAAACTATGAGATCCTAATTTATAGTATTGATTTCTTCTAATTAATTTTCTCCTTTCCTTAATTCTTTGTGCCAATTGGTCTAAGATTGCTTGTGTTGAATATTAATTTGGTATAATTAGTGTTTAACCTTGTGATTTCTAGTCTTTTGCTAATTTTATGTTAAATTGTGGTTGGTTAATTATTATTATTTTTATGTAGTGATAGAGGGTTGTGAGATTATACTAGAGGTTTTTAGTTTAATCCTTTAATTTAGCTACATTATATCTTTAAATCAATTTCAATCTAACTTCTTGATGGATTATAGTGATTACTTAATCAAGCTAATCTTAGTTGATCAAACTCTAAATAGTCATCTAAAATAGGATTTATAAATTATTGTAAGGGGTTTTGGATAATTCAAGGTTAAAGAATCAATTAGAATGATCAAATATTTTATGATTTATGATTAATCCATACTAAGATCTATCAAACCCTTAGATTAACTATTTTGCTATCTTTATTTCTTTTATTTTGCTTTTGTATTTTATTTTGTTTAATGTCACTATGCTGATTATGCACCAAAACCCCTTAATTTTGGTTCTATGCTAATTACATTTTACATTTTGCATACTGTCTAGATCTATGTGCATTTTGTGTGCATTTAGTAATTACTTTTTATTTACATTCATTTCTTTTATTTTTAGTGTATGAAGAGCTTAAATAATTATATAATCATTTTTAGCAAATCATTTGAAAAGGATATATCAAGGGATTATTAGGATATGACTTTGTTTGTCATCTTATATTGCATTATTTTTAGCAAACCAATTACAATCAATTTTAGCATGTTACAACATATACGTTCAATGATGCTTTGTTAGGAGCCAACTATGATCTGTGAATTTATTTGTACAACTAGGGAAATTGCAAATTTATTAAAAGGAGTTTTAATTCAATTAAACTTCTAAAAATTTATAAATAAATTCATTGCCAACATGTATGCAAATATAATGAATCACACACAATAGAATCTCCTTAATTCAAAGTCAAAGGAAATATTAGAATGCAAAATATTTTGAATTCAAGTATTGAATTAGTGAACATCTTGATAATTTGAAATGATTAAATAAGTGTTCTAATGATATTAGAAAGGTTAATCAATCAATGATTTAATAATTCTAGCAAGGATTACAATTATTAAATAGTAAAAAAATTACAATGTTAATATTTAAATGTTCTAAGAATTACTATACTAACTTTAGAGGAGATTATAAGTTATTTTAATTGATAAATTAAAATAATTAAATAATTAATTTTATTATTATATAATAAATTTTATGGGTTTAGACTCAAAGTAACCCTAAAAAAAGAATCTATATTTATTTGGGCCAAGAAGGTAGCAATCAAATCTATAATATTTACCCTTATTGTACAACCTAACTTTTTAGAAAATTGGATGGCATGTGCAAAAGAAAATCATCAACTTTTCAATAAAAGGGAGAAGACTCTAACCAAAAAGGTTTTATTTGAAATCCTAGCACATGTGTTGCATGCCAAAATACTCTCTTAACTTCTTTTTACATTCAAACGTTAACCTTAGCCATATGAATGAATGATTCATAAAAGAACTACTACCCATTTGACCAAAGGAGTTAAATTTTCCATCCTACCATTTTTATGAATTTTAGTGGAAGCTTGGATCAATATGGTTTGTGTGGATCACTATTGGTATTAAAGATCAATTTGCTATTTGAAGATCGAAGATTTCGAAAACAAATCTTGAGAATGTATAACTTAAATTATAATTATAATTATAATTTTATTTTATTTTTTTTGAAAACTAAGGATTTTGAAAGCAACTCTTAAAAAGTTATACTCAAATTTAAATTTAAATTTTATTTGAGTTATACAATTAACTGTGAATTAATTGAAAAATAACTTGATTTAAGTTTTGGAAAAAAATTTAAAAATTTTGATACATATGTTTATTGTGTTTTTATTAGTTTTTTTTAAATAGTGGTATTAAAGCCATTATTATTGTCTTTAGCCTCATGATTAAAGATTTGATTGTTTTGATAATAATTATGATTATATTCATAATGTAAGTTGCTTCCATATGGTTAAAGTTTTTGCTCAAGGTATGGAATAAAATATACAGTTTAAATATAAAACCATTGAAAAAGTTAATGGCTAGTTATGATGGCACCTATTTCATGTATTGGTTAGACTAATATGGTTGAATAAATTCTAGCCACCATACTTAGTGGTTCCAACCACCTTGATTAGTTATGGTAACAAACAATTAGCCACATGTTTTAATTGTATACATACAATTTAGCAAATTAATTATATTTACTATCAATTCTAATAAAAATATTACCTAAATTATATTTTATAATTGAGGAAAATATCCTTGATTTTAGATTTGATCTTGAATATGATTGCTAATTGATTGGAAATATTTTTTTAAATAAAAAATATCTTATAAATTTCAATTTATTAGAAATATTTTTAGTTACTTTCCGTTTATTAATTTTCATGATTCTAATGTTTTGAAAAATATGATAGACTAATTGATTTGGGAATTAATTAGGAATTAATTTTTAAAATTGATTAATTATAATATTTTTTATTGGACTTATTAATTAATTTTCAAATTAATTAGGATTAATTTCTAAAATAGATTAATTATGATATTATCCTAATTGGACTAATTAATTGATTTTCAAATTAATTAGTATTAATCTTCAAGGTGGAATAATTATAATATTTCCCTAATTAGACTAACTGAATGATTTTGAAATTAATTAGGATTAATTTTTAAAATAGAATAATTATGGTATTTTCCTGAATAGACTAATGATTTTGAAAATAATTATGATTACTCTTCAAAATATAATGATTGTGATGTTTTCTTGATAGGACTAATTAATTTTAGTATAATTAGGATTAATTTTCAAAATTTATTAATTGATAAATTTATTATGATTAATTTCCAAAATAGAATGATTGTGATATCTTTTCAATAGGACTAATTAATTTTATTATTAATTAGGATTAATTTTTAAAATTGATTAATTGTGAAAATAATTGTGATTAATTTTCAAGATAAAATGATGGAAATAATTTGTTAATGGGACTAATGGATTCTAGGATTAATTAGGATTAATTTCTAAAATAAATTAATTACAAAATCAATTAGAACTAATTTCCAAAAAAAATTGATTGTGATGGAATCAAATTAATCAATTTATTTGAATTAAAAGGTCAATTAAATAATTAGAGACATGCATGACTATATTTAAATCAAATAATTAATGTTCTATGCTTTCAATTTTACAAATTTTATATATACTTGAATAAATGGAAGGATGATTATGAACCATTTATTTTGAATATTTTATTAAATAAGACCTATGAATCCTACCTTTCTTTTAGCTTTTGAATGTAAAATTCATTTTTCATCTCACTATCCTTAAATGTAACTCAAGGTTTCTATTATATGATGTAATTAAATACATAGGATGGAATTAGAGAATTTTATTTTAGAAGCTATTGAAGTCAAAAGTGTTTGAAGTGTGATGATATGAAATTTTCCCATTTATAGCTCAAGGGAAGTCTTTTTAATTGTTCCATAATCATCCTATTTTTGTTAAGCATGGATATGATTTATATTGTGATATAATTATGATAAATGTATGACATAGCCCAATAAATAAATGCATGGTTGAAATGAGAACTTCAAAACCCTAAATTAATCAAATAATCCCTCATTAAAATAAGTAGCATGCTATGAACATGGTTTAAAGCCACCTATCAAAATAATGATAACTAGAGATTAATTTCTTAATAATTTGTTAGTCTCTGTCACGTTTACATTACATCAATCAATCATGTTATTAATATCATTATTATTTAAGTTCTTATTTGATAGTTTCAACTTAACAAACTTATATATAGTTTAGATGGACTTTGTCATAACTATACAATGTTTGGGCATATTAGATTTCATTTTTTATATTAAATACAAAATGTTGTTAACAATGTTTAAAATGATAAATAATAAATGACAAAGAGTTATTAACTTAATCATTAGGAGTTACATTGAGATGTAATTAACAAGTTGAGTTAGTCTACCTAGTCTAATTTATTTGGTTTCCTTGACCTCCATCAAGATCAAATAAATTAAACTAGGATCCTAACCCATTAAGATTATCATCTAATGTGATGACCTAATTCTACAATAGAGGGTCATTAGAATTGAAAAATTAGTAGGAGTTCATTTTATTAAAGTCCATATAAAATTAAATATCATGCTTATATATTAATCCATTATATTCTTATTATAAGTTGTTAAAATAACAATTAATATCCTCTTGAGAAACATATTGACTAATAACTAGCTAATAAGCAAAATTATATGGATTGCTTATAAAACTTGAAGATTGTCCTCAATTAATAAATCCATCAATTTGTCCTATCCTTGGCATTGTATACTTAGTCATAATAATGAAACTAGAAACACAAGGTTGCATAAAAATGGATATTTAGATCCATTTGAGTACAAATCATATGAAACTTGTGATTTATGTCTTAATGGGAAAATGTCTAAGAAAACCCTTTACTAAAAAGGGTGAATGTGCTAAATAAGTACTAAAGTTAATACATAGTGATGTATGTGGTCTAATAAATACTTTAGAAAAAAACTTATATATTCTTACTTCATCACCTTTATTGATAACTCTTCTAGGCATAGGTTTGTGTATTTGATGAAATACAAGTTTGAAGCCTTTAAAAAGTTTAAAGAATTCAAAAGTCAAGTAGAAAAATAAATTAAAAAAAGTATCAAGACATTTATATTAGATCAAGGTTGAGAATACTTAGGAATTCATGGATTATTTTAAAAAATTTAGGATTTTATCACAATGGGCTCCACTTGCAACACCATAAATAAATAATGTTTCAAAAATGATAAATTGTACCTTGCTTAACATGGTACGATCTATCATAAGCTTTGCAACCTTACCAATTTCATTTTAGGCCTATAGTTTAATGATTATTGCATATATCCTTAACTAAGTCCCATTAAAATATGTTGATAAGACACCATATGAGCTACAGTTTAAGGAAAAGCTAATCTTTCGCACTTGAAGATTTACGCATGTCCTACTATGTAAAACATATTATCATAGGCAAATTAGGATCTAAGAATGATAAATGCTTATTTTTAGGATACTCTAAAGTAACAAAGGGTTATTACTTCTACCACCTTATTGAGCAAAATATCTTTGTCTCAATAAATGCTACCTTCTTAGAGAGAAAGTTTAGGGTAAAGTAGAACTTAATGAAATTCAAGAACCATAAAATAATATAAACCACATAGTTAGGGATGAAATTAAGTATCATAAAAGGTTGAGATAACTAATGAATCTTAAGGTACACCTGTACTTTGGAGATCTAGTAATGAATATCATAAACATGAAAGATATTATCTTCTCCTTATAGGAATGAACAATGAAATAATTACTCAAGATAATGAACTTACTAGTTACTAAGAAGTAATATTGGATATTGATTCCTTGAAGTGGCAAGAAATTATGAAATTTGAAATGGATTCAATGAATGAAAACTAAGTTTAGGACTTAATCACTTCACCTAAGGGAATAAAACCCATTAGATATAAGTGGGTCTTTAAGAGAAAGATAGATACAAATGGTAAGATGCAAATCTACAAGGCTAGGTTAGTGGGAAGAGGTTATATGCAAGTGCAAGGTATTGACTATGAGGAAAACTTTTCACTAGTTGCCATGTTGAAGTCCATTAGAATTTTACTTGCAATAATTATACCATCATTATGAAATTTGGCAAATGGACTTTAAAACAACTTTCATTAATTGAAACCTAAAAAAAGATGTATATATGATATAACTTCAAGTTTTTGCCTCTAAGATAGAACCTTACAAGTTATGCAAACCATAAAGGTTCATAGATAGACTGAAAACAAACTTCACAAAGTTGGAACATCCATTTTAATGAAGCAGTAAGATCATATGACCTTATTAAAAATGTTGATAAACTATGTATGTACAAAAAGGTTAAAAAGAATATAGTTATGTTTTTACTACTATATATGGATGACATATTGCTTATAGGATGCAACATTCCCATGCTACAATTTGTCAAGTTATGGATGTCTAAAACATTCTCCATGAAGGATTTAGGAGAAGTAAGTTACATACTAGGCATAAAGATATATAGAGATAAAACTAAAAGGTTACTTGACCTTTCCCATTCCATGTATATAGGTAAATTGGTAAAAAGATATAGCATGGATAGGTCAAAGAAAAGGCTTTTACCTATGTCACATGGTGTTCACTTATCTAGGAAACAATGTCTTACAATAGAAAAAGATCAATCATGTATGCCATGATATGT
Source organism: Sindora glabra (assembly GCA_020226215.1). Lineage (NCBI taxonomy): Eukaryota > Viridiplantae > Streptophyta > Magnoliopsida > Fabales > Fabaceae > Sindora > Sindora glabra. Next base: position 31,123,082 of record CM035229.1, read on the forward strand.
ATATGGCTAGATGTTTCATATGGACTAAGTGTAATAGATATTAGGTTGATCCAAGTGAAAATCACTAGAGTGTAGTTAATGTTAGTGTGTGTGTCCTAGGAGTCAATCATAAGATGATTGTAATAATGCATAATATATTATGTTTTATTTTAGGCAATGTAATTATTATATTTTATTTCATTTTAATATTTGCACAACTTATAACTTAATATAATAATTATCCCTATAATAGTTTTACTATTTCTAAAATATTCGTAATCAAGTATTATTATAAAAGGGATAGCAATAATACATTAAAACTGGTATGTATCATGATTAATAATTATGAATCATGGATATGTGATATCAAGTCAATACATGGATACATTGTTAGTGATAAGATGTATTAAACTAACCCATTGTGAGAATACTACATGGTTTGTCATGTGTCACTAGCTATTCTCATGTGACCATATTACATATAATCCTTTAACTTAAAGTCATTATGGTTCCCTACATAAGGAGTCACACACTTTGATGTCATCTTATATTAACTTTAATTAGGAAGATGTGTAGGGTATTGATTAGATGTGTCATGAATCTTGCAAAAGGATATGAGTAATGTAGATAGAATTTTGTTCCTCCTATATAAAAGGAGAGATATCCTTGGGCCTCTTGACCGACTGAGACTAAGAAATGCATGACGATTCTCAAATGGATCAATATATGATATTGATCATTTATTTAAGTTTGTCTACTTGATATTAAGAAATGTGGATTGAACATTGATGAGGATGACACATTTCATGACTCTAATTCAATTTGGATATCATTACAAAAGATATTGTGTTGCAAAGTGTTGTTCACACATTAGATAAATGTCAAATCATAGACATTTTTACTAGTTAGGTAGTAGTGATGTATTATTAGATACCACTCACTATCTATGATACACTAATGGGTCTTCATTAATATAGTAAAAATCTACAAGATCACACAAAAAGAGTAAGAATGAAACAATAATTAGTTAGATTAAAATCCTATTAATTGGGATTATTATTTAGTGTATATATATATTTTCAAAGTAATAATATATATTATTCATAAATATATGGTATATTATGTGATATTATTTGATATTAAAGTAATATTAGATAATTATGCCATCTTATATTAAATAATTATATTATGGGATAATGTTATTATCTAATAATATTTTGTTATTAATATTAAAGTAATATTGAATAACTAACAGATAGACCTTATCTTTCCTCATTCTCATCATAATAAGAATAATGTTTTAGTGATTAAGTAAAATTAAAAAAAGGAGGCAATTTCCTAGTAAGACTAGGAAAGTAACATGTCTTATTTTAATTAAAAAAAAGCATGAAAGGCTTCATTTTGTATGGAATAATAAAAAAAACTACCACCAGAGTAACCAAAAACATGTCAAACCCTAATCTCTTATGAAAGAGACATTTCTAGCAGATTTGTAAGGAGAGAAAAGTCATTATTCACTCCGTATAGATATCATAGAGGCATGATTGCTTAATTGTGCTTGTGATTCGTGGTTTACATTCCAAAAGGTAATCCTTGCAATATTGATCTATGTCTCTATACATTAATTATGGCAAGGTTTCACATATATAATTTTTGAAAATCTATTTTTTTGTTACGTTATATGATACATATGAAACCCAATAGTTAAGATCATCCTTAAATACTTAAAAGAGAAAAAAATGTATTTTTGATTTATGGAAAAGACCCTGACTTAAGAATCATAAGTTACACGAATGCAAGTTTTTAATTAGATCAAGATGATAGCAAATCCTAATCAAGATTTGTGTTCATTCTTAATGGAGATATGGTTTATTGGAAAGTTTCCAAACAAGATATCATAGTTGATTCTACAATCAAAGTCAAATACATTATTGATTTAGAAGTAGCAAAGGAAAATTACACATAACCCTTTTAAAGTATGGCCTTATATCAAATAACTTTCTTGAACTTTCAAATATTTCAAATAACCCCAAGAATTTTTCCAAAACATGAAAATATAGTAGATGGAATAATTTAGTAGCAATTCTCTGGCACTTATTGGTAGTTCCAAACCAATGCTATCATATTAAACTTAGCAACAGTCTAAGTCATTGCTATCATAATTGAGCACTTAGGCGCTTTGAAACCACCATGAAGTATAGAAAAATTTTCAAAAATTTATCAAACATTGTAAATCGTTAGTAAGTAAAAAAATTTTAAATCACTGCATTAAAATTTCTCCATTTATCTTAACACCAAATCTAACATTTTCATATATTAGAAAAGTTCAAGAGGGTTATTTGAAAGACTTAAAATTTTAAAAGAGTTATTTGTTACAAGGTCATACTTCAAGGGGATTATGCGTAAGTTCCCTAATTATAAATTATAATACATAAATTGACCAATTTTTAAGTTATAGAATCAGCAATAAGATAAACCACTAGGTGGTGGGATCTAGTAGTGAGGAGTTTGAATCATATGTTAAGGGTGTTAGATTTAAACTGACTTGCTACTAATTTTTTTTAAAGAAAGAGTTAATGATGGATCGATTTACTAAAATGCCAAAAAAAAATTACAAATTATGTTATATTTTTTTTGGCATTTTCATATAGTTTTCAAATGAAAATCTTTCTCCATTATTTCTTTGTGGCTTTTGTGATGCCTTATTTCTAAACTCTGGGTTTAAGGTTGTTTGCTTTAAGGGAAAAAAAATTTTGAGAATTTATTTTCCTATTTTTTTAATATTTAGGAGCAATAAGAGAGTTGTATAAGAATTTTCTATTTTGGATCTCATCATAATTCATAAAAGAATGATAAATGTCAATATGTTTAGCCTAATTAAATGACTTAAAGTTATGGATTTTTGTTAGTACTTAGGCCCAATACTAGATAAGTGGGTATGGATTCTATAATGGGTATAGTAGGATCTAAGAATCAATATATATCTAATAAATAAGTCTCTACCTCTCTAACCTAATATAGAGACTACATTTGTTCCATCAAAAAGTATAAAGTGAATCATTCTTTTAAAAGAAATAACTATAACATTGAGTAAAGGGAAGATTTTCTTGTTTACCTTTCCTTTTGATGTTTATGTTTTTAAGGAATTTCTAGATGATTCAATCATTTATGGATTTGAAAATTTCAATTATTTCTTGGACATTAGAAGTAACTAATTTTAAAAGGATGTGTTTAATTTGTTAAGTTATTCTATTCTATCGATGTTTTATTAATTTCTTTCAATATTGCTCACTAATCATACCATGATTCATAATGGATGATCCTAGAAGTTATGAAAATTATAAAATTTATTGAATAATTGACATTAAAGCATAAGCCTGTAAGAGTCAAGTTATTATAGAGAGAATTATAAGTGTTTAGAATTAAATCAAAATGTATTGTTTAATTTTAAAGCTTTCATTTCACCTGAATTGAATCTAATTATTTGTTGCTACAAGACACTTTTAAACAGTATGTCTTTCAGGGTGAGTTTAAGTCAATTAGGAAGAAGGATATCCTAACCATGACATTAGGATTTGAGAAGCATTTTACTTGTGTTTAGGTTGTTGGACATGTATCAGCCTAAGGGACTACTTCAACTTATCAAGGCACCATCTAATAAGATGTTTGCAATTAGAGTTAAAGGACCTCAAAGCTAGCATTGCCCACGATATGGAACAAAAACTCAAGGTAAACAAAATGAAAAATAAGTAGCAGATGTAGGAGTAAAACTTGCAAAGGCAGTAGTAGATGCACTAAGATCAAGAGTAGATCCACACCTCGATGGATAAGATAGCCTTTCAGTAAACCATAAAATTAATTTCCATGACATTTGTCTAGTTGACCTCTAGAACTTTTGCTCACACAGATGAGCGAGCTTTTATGATCATAACCTAACCTGTCTTTGGAACTTTAATCAAGAAAGGTTTCCATGATTGGTGTAAAAGATATGCTAGCACTTACAATGTTAGCCACCATAGTACTAAATATTATAAAAGATAACACTCAAGGTAAATGTCACCCTTAACATTTAATAAAAAACCTTATTAAATGATTAAAAATTATAATTATTTTTCAAATTTCTATTATAGATATAAATAGCAAACATATTAAATAACCTAACACTATAATTAGTCCTTAAGAAGGACAAATTGACTAAGACAAACTTTCTTAATTGGTAAAAAAAATTAAGGATAATCCTTAAACATGAATGAAAGTTGGGGTTTTATTTTATAAACACCTGAAGCTAGTACCCCTTATGTGGAGAGAGATGCTTATAAGAAGTATCATTACGATGTTTTAGAAGTAGGTTGCCTCATGCTAGCTACATAGACTCCAAGCTTTAGAAGCAATATGAAACCATGGATGCTTATGACATCTTGACCACATTAAAAAACTTTATCAATGGTAAGCTTAACATGAGAGGTTTAATGTTTTTAGGGCATTGTTTTAGTCCAAATTGGCAAAAAGAAACCCTATTGGGCCTTATTTACTTAAAATATCTAGTTATGTTAAGAACCTTGAGAGATAAGGTTTTCCATTAGGCTAAAAATTAGCTAGTGATTTAGTTATCTAGCTATTTCTATAGAGCTATAGTCAATTTGTCATAAAGTATAACATGAACAAAATTGGCAAATTATTGCCAAAATTGTTAAGCAAGTTAAGGACTATTGAATAGGATTTACCAAATTTAAAGTCCAAAGTCATAATAATTGTTTAAATAGGCAAAGGAAAGAACAAGAAGGATTCAAAATCCAAAAGGGTAAGCTCAAGCCTAAGTCTTCTACACCAAAACCTAAGGGTAGAGTGGCTACAGAAGGGAAATGCTTTCATTATGATGAGATCGGACATTAGAATAGTAATTGCAAGGTCTACCTAAAGGATCTAAAATAGAAAAAAGGAAGTAAGATTCTACTTTAAGTATTTATTTTATAGAAATTATCATATCTACTTCTATGTTTTGGGTATTAGACATCAAATAGGGTTACATATTTGTATTAATGTATAAGAACTCAAAAAGAATAGCAATTTAGCTAAAGGTAAAGTGGACTTATGAGTTGGCAATGAAGCAAGAGTTAATACCTTAATTATAAGAACATACTATTTGTCTTTACCTATTGGTTTAATTATTGAATTACAAGATTGTTACTTTGTGCCTATTATTAGCATGAATATTATTTCTATTTCTTCTTCAAGCAAAAAAGATTTTTCATTTTTATAAAAGATAAAAATTGTTTAGTTTTTTAAAATAAAGTGTATTATTAAAGAGTACAAATCTTTAATGGATTCTATATTCTAGATCTTAAAATACCATTCTATAATATAAACACTAAATTATTCAAATCTAATAATTTGAATCCAACCTATCTTTAGCATTGTTGCTTGACCCATATAAATAAGAAACACATAACCGAGCTCCATAAAAATGGATTCTTGGATCGTTTAATATTAAATTATATGAGGTGTGAGAATTTTGTTTATTAGGCAAGATAACTAAAGTTCTATTTACTAGACACTGTGAAAAGGATAATGATCTTTTTAGCATTATACATAATAATGTGTATAAACCTATTAGTTCATCCACTAAAGGTAGTTTTCAATATATCATCACATTTATCGATAACTTCAATTAATATAGCCATATGTATCTTATAAAACACAAATCAAAATTTTTTGGCAAGATTAATGAATTCAAAAATGAAGTACAATAGTAACTTGGCAAAAGTATCTTAACACTTTGATTAGATTGAGGCGAAGAATACTTAAGCCATGAATTTGTTGACTATATAAAAGAGTGTGGTATAGTATCATAAGTCACTTCACTTGGAATATCACAATGGATTGGTGTTTCAAAGAGAAGGAATCACACCATGTTAGACATAGTGGATTTATGAAGTGTTATACATAATCTTTTGGTTCCTTTTAGGGACACTGTCTAGAGACATTTACTTTTACACTTAATTGTGTTCCCTCTAAGATGGTTCAAAATATTCTATATGAGATATGGGCTTGGGAATGTCCCTATATATCTTTTATGAAGATTTGAGGTTGTGTGGTCTACATAAAACATCAAAGCTCTAATAAGATTGGACTTAAATTGGATAAATGTTACATTATAAGGTATCCTAAACAAAAATGGGTATTATTTCTATAATTTTACTAAAGACAAAGTGATTATCCCATCAACTAGTGTTTTCCTAGAAAAAGAGTTCATTACTTAAAAAATAAATAGGAGAAAAATGGAACTCGAAGAACTTTAAGAATCAAAAGATAACATTGAACCTATAGAAAAACCTAAACAAAGGTCACAAGTTATTGTGGAGTAAGAACCTATTCAAGAAACACTAAAAGTAATAGCTCGACAAGAAATAAAGTAAGAGTTAAAATAAAAGTATAGACACTTTCTAATTTAAAAGTTTAAAATTATTGACAAGGAAATAAAGTAAAAGATACAACTAACATCATCAAAAGTAGAAGTACACAATTCTAAATAGGGAATAAAGTAAAAGCATATACGCCAAATAAAAGGCACTTATAAACTAGGAGGATCATCAGAAGAGTAATTATGTAGTCAGATGTCATCATTATCTTCACTTTCTAAATCTTTAGGATTTGATTCATGTTATATTTGAAGAGCCATGGTGCATTTGTCTTGATAATCTTAAGGAAAAAGAGGATTATTCTAGCTACACTAGGTGTCTATCTGCTAAAAGTTTGATGTTAAGTTATTGGGATCAATTCCATTTAGTTAGTAGAGTACTATATGTTCTTCTATCCACTAAGTATAAGTAATAAAAGGTAGAATAATTTAGCCTATTCTAGTAATGATAATACTCATGGAATATCATCACAACTTCACTATCTTGTTCAATGTCATTTTCTAAATAAGGTGATAAGCACATATTGTTCAAGGACTTAAAGAAAATTGCTTTCCTATTTTGTAAAATTTCACTATTTTCGACTCAACTAAATAATAATGGTATAAAAGAGAATTAAAAAATAAAGCTAATATTGTTTCTATTTATTATATTTATAAGAGGTTAGTTCATAATATTAAAATATGATAGGTAATTTTAATTAGGCTAGACCTTGTTAAAAGTCAATAATTTACTCGAAATAATAATATCTTTAAAGGGTTAGTGGACAAAAATATCAAACTATAAAATGAGATATTATTAATTAAACAAGAGTAAGATAATTATCCTCAAACATATATGAAAATGTTAAAAAAAAAACATGATTTGAAAAATGTTTAGCAAGTAAGTGGGTAAATTGATGCCATCATTGACTCCATAGCTTGAGAATTGGTTAACTATATGTTATATTTTGAATATATACTTTTATCTTAACAAAAAATCATTAATATTATTAGTAACATTCTAAAAATTAATAACAAACTTAAATTTATTCTAAAAATAAGAAATTAATTAACCATAAATTTCTTAAACCAACACTATAAAAGGTCTCCATACTACCTTATTTTTCTCAAGTGTACAAAGTGTATTTGGTATTTGTGCATTAAATTTAAAATCTTCTAATAAACTCAAAGAACTTCATTCTATTTACCAATCTTGCCTACTAAAATTATCATAGAGGTGAAGGTTTCTCGTGTTGTTATTTTGGCTACTACCTTTATTAATGCTATCATGGTCATAGAAGCCCCTAAGGCGATTGCTTCTGACCCATCCAATGATGTTGTTGCTCTTGATTCAATGGTTAGTGCCACCCTTATCTCCTTCATTACCTACTACTTGCATTTTTAAGTATCTTTTGATTTAGTTAGAAAAAATAGAAGATATTAAATCAAAGTCGGCTATAACAATGATTGAAGGAGCTTAGGAGATAATAAAGATTTGTTGTTGTTCTTTACTTTTTTTTCCCCTTCTAGTCTTCCTTTTATTGGGTGCATTTTATGATTTTTCTATCCATATGGAGTTCTTTGAGATATTGGTTAGAATGAATATATATAAATTTGATCTATAAAGTTTATCATTATTTATATATTTTCAATTACATTTATTTGCTTGAATTTTAAATTTATGTACTGCCTCTTAATAATTGACTAAATTAATAGTAAGCACTTAAAAAATATATGATCTCTTAATTTAAATTTGGAAATATTTTGATTCTCAGTTTAGTCCATTTATTTTCAAAAATAATTCAAAATATTATTTGGAAATAAAATTAACTATAATGTTAAATTAGCATATTGTAAGGATGAGAGTTCATCACAAATTTAAGAATTAATATAGGCATTGCCTTGTGGAGATAAAGAGATGAAAAAAATAAGAATTTGTTAAGAAATTCCATTAATAACAATAAAGAATTATGCTTATGAAAATTTTTATTTAATAAATTTTAAAAATATTCATTTTTTGTAACTTTTAGCAAAGGATAATGTTATTGTATAAATTATTTTTGTAATCTAGAACATTAAATATGAAGATTGGTTTTTCTTATCATTGAATATTTTTTTATTCTCAAAACATTGCCACTTGGAATTGGATTGAATATAATCCATTTTGAATTCATTACTAAATCCCTCAATAATATGTAGCTCATCGTTATACTCATTGTTAATGAGATACAATTATGAGTCCTTTCATTAACAAATTCATCATAAAGATTGCTTCTATCATTAATCCTATTATTAATTGGAAAAATTACAATCTCTTCCATTGTTAAATCCGTTAGTGGTTTTAGATTACATATGTCTATTTCTTTTATAATTGGGTAAATTTTAAATTAAAACTTGCTTTACAATTTTCTTAAATAGAATAGCAACAAATTTACCTACTATTAGGAAATTATTAGGGTTTGGAATTAGTAAAAAGGAAAAGAACAAAAGATTGGGGAAAGTACTCAAATATATATTGAAATAGCAAGATAGCTTGATTACAAAAGACTTAATCTAATGCTCTATTTATATAAACTTTAAATCTTTAACTTTAGTGCACCATAAACAAACCCATAACATATCCTAATTATTAATTTTAGTTTGTAACACTTCATCTAAAGTTGAAACTTATAAAGCTTAAGCTTGTTATGTAAATTTGAACCCTTAAAAATAAAATTCAACTAAACATAATAAAAACTTTATAGACTTTAAACTTTATGAATTTCTTGTATCTAGCAACATTTGATGAAGAACTGCCTATACATACAAACATTCACTCCCTTAGAAATAACTAAAATCTCAATAGATAAAACTACTAGAAGCCTTTAGCCAACTATCCTTTATTTCTCTTTAACCTTCTTCTATTGTTCTTCTTGACACAATTGACATAAATTCTAGAAGTCTTATACAATTTAAAGCTATTAAGAAGAGATTAGGGAGTAAGCACCTTAATTGTTGTGATCCCATTTTTAGACTTTTGTGACCAATGTAAAGATATCAATTGGATAACTTTATAAGCCTTTGTAAGCTAATTAATCCATAGAAAATTTACTATTTTATAAAATATGCTGGATACAAAGACACAAGATTCATTAAAATCATTTTTATCAAATAAGAAGTTAATTTTCATAGTTGATGAGGTTTAATCTTATAAATACATTTCAAAAAATTAGACACATAAAATCTTTTAGGAGTCAAAATCTTAGTCAAATAGAAGAAAATTTTCTTTTTGATTGGAAATGTCGAAATATAATGAACTTTAAAAAAATAAAAACATTTAGTTTAGTGATTTTAGAAGAATATTTCTCAATTAGAAGATCATTACTTCCAATAAATTCTTAAAAAAATTAGAAGTTTTTTAAAAAAAAGATAGAAATACAAACTAGAAACAGCTTTGTGAAACCTTTTTTAATATTAATTTCTTAAAAATCCCTTAAGAAATAAACTTTCTAAAAGCCAAGTAATATCTTTATCTGCATAGTTTAAATAATAAAATTAACACAATAGAATAGGATTATGTTCATAGAATTTAGAAAAAGATTAAAATATCCTACTCTGTATAAAATACTTTTGAAGAATAATTTAGAAAAATGCTTGAAAAAGATATATGTTTAGCTTTCAACAAATGCATTTTTTTTTATAGAAATAGATTATTAAGGTTTTACCATACATTTATCAAGTAACTATGATAATGTTGTAATGAGTCAGTGCAAATATATATATAATAACATTAAACTAAAAAAAATAAAGTGACAGTTAATAACCTAACTATTCATTAATGCATTAGAATAAAACTCATGTCTAGCAAGTAGAACCTTTGTTAGTATGTATCATAGCATGTGCATGTGCCACTAAATGTTTATCAACTCATTAAATGGCATCAAATACAATGTTTATGGAGATATATCCACAAGTAGGGTGAATAATAAAATTACTTAATAAAATAGTTATTACACAAGTTTTCTAATTAGTTTTAATTTAGATAACATTGATATACAAGACATATACCAAAAATTCATTTTCTTACTAGGAAATATTTCTCATTAAACCATTCTACACACTATATTAATGATACTTAAATAGAATATAACTTGAAGGATTAAAAGGTCCCTTCTTATAACTCTAAGCCAACTTGATCCTAGGCATATCCTAACTTTATTCCTTCGGGGTTATCCTTGTCCCATTTGATCTTCTATGTGACTCAAAAGTCAAGGTATTAGGCCAAACTCCAAAACTCTCTACAAGGTCTCATATATAAATATGTCACACATCATATATGGTATTCAAGCCAATAATATAAAATACAACATAAAACCCCATATTCAACATATAGCTATAATTTCACATAGAGCTCTCATTAGCCCATTTCACATAAATAGGGTAAGGTCAAAATGTCAACTATAGCCATAATTAGACTATAAAAATAAGCTAATAAGAGAAATTCATAATTTACCTCGTCCCTTTTTCTAGTTACCATAAGTATTATTAGCATTTCCATTGGATATACTATGTCACTTTCAAGAACCCATCGACTTGGGGCTTTATTCATAAATATTCTTACATATGAAAATAGTAGTGCAAAAATAATTCCTATCAACACTCTTATACTAATATTTTACTATGAAGCCAATGGAACAGTGTCTATTTTTTCATAGAATTCTCATTATTAACCAAAAATACTTTTAACCTAGTAATTTCATGTAATGATATCTGATTCATCAATCAAAATATCAATCTAGTATTGATATCATCACATGGTTTTTACAACAAATTAGAGATGTTCAATATGAATTTTTCAAGTTCTGTAACTTCTATTTTCAAGGAATTTCAATCCAATGCATTGTATATTATTCTAACAAGTAAGAGAGCTATGTTTCCTTAACAAGTCAAGCATCTAATCATGCTACCCAACAGTAGTAAAACTACATAATTTCATCATATAAAAATTCCAAAATTAAGAAAATAGTCATGGAACTAATAAATATTCTTATACTTATAAATTTCATTTAAAATAGGAAACTTTAGTAAAGTTTTTAAAAATATACAGAATTATAATAAAGGTTTTAAATCTTATATTTCAATCTTTTTCAAGCTTAAAACATGTTACACTATTTACTACTTTAAGTAATTATTAAAATTGCTCAAAATTAGCATCCTTAACTTTGAAATTCCTCTAAAAATATTAAATTTAATAATTTTGTAAAGATTTCTATAATTAATATTTAAACATAAAATAAAAATTTTTAATCATTTTTAGTCATAAAAAAGTTACAAAGATCATTCAAAATAATTACCATTCAAAGTAATTTGTAGCAAAGATCATTCAAAAGTAACTTTTAATTATTTTTTGAACTTATTTTTTTATTATAGATATCAGTTTTGTAATTACATAAAATATTTCTTTATTTATAATATTAATAATCCTTTAATCTTGATTTTTCTTCAATCTAAAAATAATTTTTTAGAACAAGAAAATAATATTTAAAAATAATTTTTGAACTTATTTTTTAAAAATTTTTTTGTAGCAAAGTAATGTGTAGCAAAAATCATTCAAAAATAACTTTTAGCTATTTTCTAAATTTTTTTATTGTAGATGTTGGTTTTGTAATTAAATAAAATATTTTCTTATTTACAATATCAACTACTCTCTAATCATGATTTTTCTTCAATTCAAAAATAATTTTTAAGAATAAAAAAATAATTTTTTAGAAGAATTTTTTAAAATATAAAAAATAAAAATATATCCAAACACTTTTATAATTTTTAAAAATAGTTTTTCTGCATTTTTCCATAAGCTTTCAAATATGTTTTTAAGCACATTCTTGCAAGAAATTTTTAGTATAAATACTTAATAATATTAATTAAATAATTTAGAATATAGTGTAACAATTTTTTCTTCCTAAATAAAATTTTTCCTCCACAAAATAGCAAAGAGCCCGTGAGTTACACATATTAAAATCAAAGTGTTTTTTTTCTTGAAAACTTTGATTTAATTATTTTAAAAAAATCCATACTAAAGTTTAGTGTAATGTTTACTAAATTTTTAACAAGAAAAATAAAAAATTTCTCATAAAAGCATAGAAACCTGAGAACCTTCTTTGAACAAAACCAATCCATTTTTTCTAAAAGTTGATGTCCATGCATTTTGTCCCCTTAAATTCATATTAGAAATTAGTTTGATATCTTTTGATAAATAAAAATATAATTTTTTCGCTTATTCTAAGCCAAAAATGTGTGGGCTCTTTAGTGCTCATCTTACCAAAATTTCTCTTCCATTTTCAAGTAAAATCATGTTTCCAAAACTTTGCTAATTAAGGAAATCATTTCAAAATTAACTCTATTAAAATTTTCATCATAAAACTTTGGAGAAAAATACAAAAAAAATTCCTCCAAGTTTACATGAATATCTATTTTAGTCCATAAAATTTGAAAACCTATGTATTACCCCCCTCAACTTTTAAAAACAATGAAAATGTTTAACCCTGTTAAAAACTAATGGCAAAGAAAATATAAGTCACTTATATCTTAATTCTTTTGTCTTCTCCATTCTAATATGCAAAACCGCTATTATAAAAAAGGCATGCAATGAAGTCTTTAAATGAAATATGAAACCACGTTACACTAAAAAAAAATCTAATACTCGTATATAATAAATTTTATTCATTTATTTTTAAATAAAAATTAGATTATGTCAAAATATGTACACAATAGTAGATAAATGCATGAATATAATCACATCTCTTCAATCAAATTATATAAAAATATATATTTCATTTAGAAAAAATAAAAGAATAAATTATTAATCTTTTAGTAGATTATATTTTTTGAATTAAAAATATTACATGTTAAAAAAGGAAAATAAAAGGACAATATTACTTATGAAAGATAAGTTTTTATATTTATAGTAATTTAATTTTGAATAAGTGTCAAATTGAATTAAAATTTAGAAAAGTAAATATCACATACAATTATATAAGTTTTTCTGTAAAAATTTTAGACGGAAAATAATTTAAATAGATAAAATATTAACAAATGAAAACATATAAATTGTAACATGTGTGTTAAACGGAGAAGGATGGAATTAGTAATTACAAATAGGTAAAGTGTATTTTTTTTTAAAAAAAGTGTAATTATATATTTTTCAAAGCATTGGTGTCTCTCATTAAGTAATAGCGAACACTTTCCTATCTTTAAGAGAAAAAAAAAATTCTATACACATGGTTTAATAATTAATTCACTTTATTTTTATCACTTTGATTTTAATTTATGACTACCACTTAGTTGTGGATACAGTTGGATCCCCTTTCCAGATTTATATAATTCTATTATAAATTAAATTAAAGTTTAGTTTATTTTATCAAAAAATATTTTTGATTTAAAATTTAATTTATTTGTATATAAATAAAAAAATAATATATTAGCGTTATACATTGTGATAAACAAATTGATATTTAAATTATGATAATCGAAGTGAATAACCTTTTTTTCCCCCAACAGCCATTTAGCTTATTAAACAAAGCATAAAAAAGGATAAAAATAAATTAAATTACCATAAATATAAAAACTTATCTTTCATAAATAATATTGTCCTTTCATTTCTTTTTTAATATGCACTATTTTTAATTCAAAAGATTAATAATTTTATCCATATTTTTTATTATTCTATATAAAATGAAATATATATTTTTATTTTTATATAATTTAACCAAAGAGATGTGATTATATTCATATATTTTTTTATTATTATGTACATATTTTTAAAATAATTTAATTTTTATTTAAAAATAAATAATTTAAATTTATTATATACGAGCATTAGATTTGTTTTTAATATATCATGGTTTTATTTCACTCAAGGCTTTGTTGCATGCTTGGTCTCTATTGCGAATTTGCATATTAGACAAAAGGGGAAAAAAAGAATGAAATATAAGTGACTTGTATATATATATATATATATATATATATATATATATATATATATATATATATATATATATATATATATATTGTTGTTGTTGTTGTTGTTGTTAGTTTTTAATAGGAATTAAACATTTTCATTATTTTTAAAAGTTAAGGGGGCGAGATGTAGGTTTTCAAAGTTTATGCACTAAAATTGACATTCATATAAACTTTGAGAAAGTTTTTTGTATTTTCCCCTAAAACTTTTAGAGCTAATCCACCATGGCAATCATAGGTTCAACAAATCATCAACCATAGAACAAGAAAGAATAGTAGATAATGCACCATGGATAATCATGATTTTAGCAAACAATTAACCATAAATATGTGTGTGTGTGTGTGTGTGTGTGTGTATATATATATATGATATATAAATATCACTAAAAATGAAAATTAAGAAGAAAGAGTAGATCTCTACTCACTTAAGGATGTTTATAGAACTCGTTCCTTTCACTTAGGACTCAAAGTGTAGCATCTAAGACATCATAAAATTAGTGAAGAATCTAAGGAAAAAAACTATAATAAGAAGATGAATTCATAGAAATTTTGAGCTAATACTTTTGATAGATGATTAAGAATGCTTGCTTCTCCAGCAATCTCTTAAGAATTCTCAAGGAATCAATGAAAACTCACTAGAATTTAGCGAAAACTCTCAAGAATAGCACTTTCTTTCTCTAATTTCCTCTCTAGCTTTGAGCTCCTCTTGATGAAGGAAGAAATGAATTATACTTGGCTATTTATAGAAGGATTTAGAGTAACTTCCAAGTAAATGACATCATGGTTATATAATTAAGCTTGTATCATCAAGATGACATTATCTTGCTTATCTAAGACTCACATCATCCAAGAATATTCCATATTCTTTCTTTTTGTGCAATTTTTGTTATTAAATCCTTTATCAAATTTTTAATTACTAATAAATTCTAAACTAATTTAAAACTACCCTAGTGTTCCAAAATCAAGTCATATTACCCTAAAGCCCTTAAACTAAACTAATTCTCTTTTTTCCCCCTCACAACCGTCAATGCCCTTGTGGATGTGTCTAAACCTATAATTTTACCACCTTGGGATTATTTAAGGATGCTCTTGCATAAAAATATTAAATTACTCCTAAACCTTATCAACTTTGGGTCTTAAATACTTTTAATTTTCTTAAATTTTCTTAAATAACTTCTAATAGATTTTTCTTTTACTAAAACTAATAAATTCTTCTACTAGAAAAATCTATATTTTTATTTATTATCTACTAATAAACATTTCTAACTTAATTCTAACTATTTTTCTTACTAGGTTTTTTTTATTAGGTATTACACTAATACTTGACTTTATTTCACTATAGTGAGTGTTAGGCCTTTTTCTCATGAATTTGGTTTAATATGAATTCTAGAATTAGTTTAAAGTACACCCAAGCCTTAAAGGAAGTAGAATTAAACACTACAAAGTTTTGCAAATCTTTGAAATGCAAAACCTTGGAATTTTACACTCTTTACTTGTACTTTAATATTACACTAGATAATGTTTCAATTACTGATCAAACCTTTGGTAAAGAGTTTATAACTATAAAAAAGCCAAGCAAGTGGCTCTATAAGAAGTTTATAAGGCTAGATTTATTATTGAAAAAGCTGAGAAAGACAAGAGAAATGGTGTCATTAAAGCATAGGTGAGAAAATAGATATTAAATGCCCAAATGCTAGTAATGCATTAGAATAAATTGCAACAAAAGGAAACCTTTTCTTTCTTTATACTACTCAACTAACATAGTCTTTTTTTATTCACTAAGGAGAGGTAAAAAATGTTTATCTAATTAGTACGTTTACTACCAATAATCCATCATTAATCATAATAAGGAATATTAAAGCCACAAAATAAAATGCATATATTATAGCAACTAGATAAAATAAAGTTTTTTCAAATTTTAAAGATTTATTATTGAGTCTTTGAGAAATAATTTTAAAGTTAGCAAGAAAGTGAATAAGTTGGTTTATTAAAGGTGTTTTTCATATGATTACCAAGCTATTATGGATTTGATATATTTTTTTAACATATTTAGGGCTTATTGTTCTAAATTTGGCAATACAACTTTCCATAAATTGACTTTGGATCTTGATAAAATCTTTGTTGTCCTTGTTAATATGATCACTTGTTAATTTATATAAACTAACATTGAGAATTTTAAACTTGAGGTAAGAAGTTTTATTATTTAGAATTCTTTCTAAATATTGGTTAAAGCTAAAATCAATGTGTATTGAAACTATTAAAAATAATAAAATGATGATTAATAAATAAAATCAACATCTATTTTGATATGATGATATTTTTAAAATTATTGTATATAATAAGATAATGGTTATAAAATACAATTGATGTCTATATTAATATAATGACATTTTTAAAATTCTTGTAAAACTTAAGATAGTGGTTAAATTCATAATAACATCTATTTAGAAGTTATTTATGACTAAAAATACTAGTAAACTTAAGGCATCAATTTTCTACTTAACTGACATCGAAAGTAAGGCAAACCATTATTTTATAAAACATTAAGCAAACTTAAGATGTTGGTTATTTACTTAACCAATGTTGAAATTGATGGAGCATTAATGATTTTGTAAATATAATTCTAACTTTATACATTTATTTTATATTAATTTGACATCATTTATATAAAATGTTAGTTGTCAAATTGAAAACCTCCATGTAAATGTTTTGTGTATATAACTTTTATTTTATCACCTATTTCGCATCATTCTTGCTTTTTGAAACCTATTTCACCGACAATAACCTCTACTTTTAGTATTTCTCCTACAATGCCTGAACCTTCACCACATTCTTTGTTCCACTTAAAGTTAGCTTCATACTTGTTCTTGTCATCCTAAGCATTTTTAGGTGCATTTTCTTGTCTTATTTTATTATTTTTTTGTATATTAAGAAATTATTTAGCTTTGTTAGGTTAGGATGTATAGTAACATTATGACATTCTTGTTCATTGCTAATTTTAGGATTATATTATCTATTATGTTTAGTAATGCTTTTAGATTTTAGTTACCTTTAGGATATATAGTTATAGTCATACTCTGTTTGGTGGTGATGCTTATACAATTTTAACTTACTGCTTTTACATTACATGCTATTATATCTTTTTAAAGAGTATGATATATTATATAATGGAATGGTTCTTGTTTGCTCTTTGATTATATAAATTAGTGGAGGAACTTATAAAGCATGATGATTAATGTACTTTTAATTCAATTGCTTGTCATACAAGTTATGTATTTCATTATGTCTACCTTATAACATTTGTTATGAGGATAAGTTGTATATATGTTATTTTATTAAGTAATATCAACTTTTAAATTTATTTAAATATCATTGTACATGAATGAAAGTATTTTTTTTAAATAACTAGAATATGAAGCTTTCCAGAAAGGCAGCTACTCCCATCTAAAGGACCAAAATGGGTCCTACAATGTTAAAGGGCATTATAGCAATGTGAGCTAAAAGTAAGAAGTTAAATATTAAGTTCAATGACAAAGGATAGGCAACTAGAAGAATTAGATAGGTATATAACAATTATATAAGATTAGCAATATGAACCAATATATTAATGGGCTATAAATTTTAAAGAATTGTCCCTTCGATATTAAAGGATAACATTTGGGATAAAATTTTAATATGTGCACTTAATTTAGATAACTTTATGTTATAGTTATGTGAAACTATATTTGTAGAATAATTACATATAACTTTTCATGTATTTTTTTTCTTGTGAGTGCCTTTAATATTTCCTACACCTTAAACATATGCATAAGAATATTGTTGCATGCAGTAAATTAGTGGAAGAACTTCAAGATAACGTTGAAGAGGGACTATGTTAATTTTGAGATTGCTATAAAAATAAATCTACTTCAAAAATGGAATTTTATTGACTAACAATCATGGAAAAAGTTATTGGAACAAAAGGACAAGTGTATCTAGGCAAAATTTGTACCTTCTAGGACCTAGTTCTCCTTAATATCTTGTTTGTATATCATTTGTACTTGTGAACTAATATATTTATTGGTCAATAAGAGTTAAGAAAGTTAAACTAGGAGAGATGAAGGAAGAATATATATCCACACAAGCCCTCTCAAGGTGGCTACTAAAAGTTCAAGTAGGATTTAGTGAAAGATAAACATGCGAAAGGCAAGGACAATAATATTGATGAGATACCTTCCATTTCTCATATAGATTTATAGAAATGAGGCATTGTTAATAAGCAAGGATAATAAATGACCTCATAATATAGTTTTTATTATTTATGTAATTTTTTATTATTTTATAATTTGGGATCCATGAGTGTAGTTATATTTGTGAAGTCAATTGATTAACTAAAATTTTGTACAAAATATATTATATTATATTATAATATTAAAGAAGCAAACTAATGCAATGGTAAGGGTTGACATTCCTTAACTTGGAGACTTAAGTTTAATTCCTTATAAATGAAATTTATAATTTCTAAATAGATAGAATTTCAATAGTTTACACCCTATTGATATGGGTTAAAAGCATTAATAAGTTCCATGAAAAAAAAAATATTTATCCTATGGGACCTTTTTTATGGTAATTTTCTTGCTAAACTTACTTGTGCCATAGGTTTATCTAACCAATATTCATGTGGCTAAGTAGTATAGCCAAGAGAATTTTGATCTTTTACTAGTTATGGCACAAGTGATGATTTATTATAGTAAAAACCTCAGAATAAGCATCATCCATGATGTAGAAGTTTAACTTAATGTGAACTGGATAATAAAGATGGAATAGCATCTTTGTGCTCTACCAAAATTAGATAGCCTTCCATCAAACCATATAGTTAAGTTCTATAATGCTTATCCAACTGACCCTTATAACTATTGCTTATATAGAGGAGTTGGCCCTTATGATTGCTACCTAGCACACCCTAAGGATTCTTGGTTAGTAAAGGGTGCTGACTCTCCTATGACTAGCATGGAGAACTTACTAATATTTATAACATTAGCCGCTATAGAAGAGATATTATAAAAAAAATACCATAGGTAAATATTACCCTTAACTTTTATACTTTTCAATATATGTCTATGATTGAATTAGGTTTCTTATAGTAAAAGTTCATATTAAACATGGTAAAGCCCTACGTGTTCTAATGATAGCAAGACCACTATTGCAAAACCTTACAACTAGGTAAATTTCTGAAAGTTGTAAGCGTTGCCATTAACCACTACCAAACAATTAAGTCAAAGTAGTAGTTGATAAGCCTTTAGACCACATGGCTAAGGTATTGGGGTCAAACAAAAAAGTTTAAATAGTGAAAGAAGCCCATAAGATTTTATGTTTTGGCTAATGGTCCACATTCAAATCTCAATAAAGGCATCAATAGTGTATATCCTTTTTCTTCACCAATATTTATGTTTCAACTGATATTATTTATATTTCAACAACCTTTTAATCATTATTGGAAGGAACTATAAGAAAAACTTGATAGCTCTTATGTCACGACTGAAAACTAGGGGCAGTGACCGGCGCATGATCTTAGGATAAAATATAACCATATAGGCCATGCTAGCCTAACATATTGAAAGATAACTTATAACCTGTTAAAACTCAAGTGGGCATATACCCAACACACAAACACTAACTTTTCACATACACAAAGTTCCACACAAACTTTCTCATTTTTCAACATTCACATGTTAAATCATATATATATATCGACATAAAATCCATATCGTTTGGTAATCAAACAATCTGTTGTAAATATAACAAAATGCATACATATAAGTCTACAGAAGCATGCCCTACCTATAGGTTCAATTGAGCATATCTAAGAGTATTCAAAATTTATAACTTTCAAAATCACATAAAAGCTCTACATTAAGCCCACACAAACAAAGTGTGGCTCACCACAAAAGGATGCTCCTCTCTTTCTAAGGAGCTGCAGACAACGGACTTGGAGCCAAATCTCTATTTAAAAAATATTACAACAAAAAGAATGAGTCATGAACTCAGTGAATAAATAATATGAATTTCCAACAGAAATGGGACAAGCTATGGCATGAGCTTTTCCTAAATAAAAAAGTTAAATAAATTTTCAATACTAAAAAGATATCATAAGAGTTATGCAATTATATTTGACAAAATGACAATTGAAATATTCCTTAGAAGTAAAATACTAAAACATAAGCTTCAAGCTAAGAAGTAGATAGTAGATTCTAGAATTATAAGAAATTATCATAGATATAAAATCATGGTAAAAATTTCAGTATAACCTATTCATGATAAATAAGTAATCATAATTAAAGTTAATGAGTTTTAAAAATTAATAACCCATCAAAATCACACTTTAGGGTGGGAGATTTCCAGTTATAATTAACAAACATGAGTATTCTGCTCATGAATTAATACTTTCATAAGAGCTTTCAGCTCTAAAGCAACTTATCAGGCTACCATAAACTAATCTACATGTGTTAGCCAACACATGGGGTTAACAACTCCCTTGCTAACTGGTGTTCGAACCAAGGTGCACCAAGGCTAACATCATCACTACCATTAGCTATAGTTTCTAACTAGTCTTCTCCCAAAATAAATTTATAAAACAACAAAACACTAAGCATATATATAAATGATGATTGTATGAGAAATTATTAGAAATAAATAGTTTCATACATCAACAGTTTAAAACAATCTCAAATCATACTCCTTTCAACTATGTGTAGTTCACCAAGACTTTCAATCATGGTATTCAACATCTCCAATATCATATCATTCTAAACTCATGAAAAATTAAATTTTGCAAGAACATGTGAAACTTCAATACATTACCACTTTATCCACAACAACCTTTTAAAGAACATTACAAGATAAGTTCCAACAATACACCATTTCAAACAAATTAATTTTCTCATCATAGAATCATTTTAGTATCATTCTTAATCATTATAGCTTAAGGAGATTTTAAAGTGCTTATCCTAAGAGTGCCTAGACCTCTACACATATATGGAATTCAAATGCATAGAAAGTAATGATAATTAATAATTTAAATTAAAATTAATATTCAAAGTACAGAGAAGTTCAAAATTATATAAAAATGTGGAAATACACATTATCTACTTATAAAAAGGCTAAAATACTCAAGTTAATTTCTTCTCACTTCTTAAACAACTAATGCCACTAGGAAGTGTTCCTTGACCTTGAGTAAGCAATCAAATAACAATTCAAACATAAATCAATACTCAATTTCATTATTAAGCTTTCTATTTCAAAACTCCTAAATTTCACACTATGGACATAACCAAAAAATAAACTAATCTTTACTATCTACTAACTAATCTAAGCTAATCTAACTCTTAATTAAGAGAATGAAGCTTAGGAATTATCTTATTAAGCAAAAGAAAAGAAATTTCAAAGATTTTATCCAAAACCCCCAAATTTTGAAACCAACAGTGGAATTCATGAAATAACAATGCAGCAGCAAGAAACGAAGAGAAAGTAGAAAGAGATGTGTGGAAACGTGAAGAAAATGGAGTTGTCTTGTGTGGTTAGCTATGGAAGACGAAGAAGAAGAGAAGAGCATGTGCTCTACTCTACTGCTGCTCATGGTTCTATTTTATTTTTAGGGTTCTGTTTCTGTCTCGGGTTAAAAAGGGGTTTCTGGTCACCAGTTAGGGTTTGCTGGGCGGGCTGGGCTGCTGTGCTGGTTTCAGCACATTGGGTCATAGGTTAAGCACTTTATTTATATTTCTGCCGTTTAAGCAAATAGAGAGTAAAATGTTAAAGGGGAAATGAAGATATTTACTTAAGATATAAATGTAAATAAAGAAATACCCCTATTAAGATTAAAAAAAATTCAAAAAAATTAAAATTCTAAAGAATAAAAATCTAGATTTTAGGTTTTATTTCAAAATGTCAAATTTTAGAAAATTTTAAAAATAGCGTCTTCTCAAAATGGTCTTTTTAAGTCTCCAAAAATTCATTAAAAATTACTTTTTGATGTAAAAATATAAGAGGAACAATTACCAAAATTTTTTATTTTCAAATAATACATATTTCATATAGCCCTCCAAGGAAGACACTCAAACTTAGAAAAAAATTTAGAATTCTAACAGACTTAACTTTGTTTGTAAAATTAAGCTAAACAAGAGTATAAATTAAATTAAATCCTTTCAACAAGTTAAAAAAGAAATAGTTTAAGGCCACTTAAGGTAATCCTAAGTTCATATCAAAACTATCTAGTCATATTCTTATATTATAACAATTCTATATTACCTATTTACGGCAGGGTCGTTACATCTTAGGCCTATAATGGGAATCACTAATCCATTATTCATTGTGAAAGACACTATCTTGTAGTTTCTGGGATTTGAGGAGCTTAATGTCACTTGCATCTAATTCTAAGTGAGGTAAGTTTATATTATCTTCTTTGAACAAACATAACTTAATTCAATTACTATTTGATAGAAGTTTAGCTCACCATTACAATAGATTTGCCTTTAACATTGACTCCTTTACATTGATTAAAGTGAAAATCAACATATATAATAATATGATGGCATTTTTCAAAATAATTATAACTTATCATATCAATTAACATAGTAAACTAACATTAAAAAAGCCTTGTTTTCTATAGGAAGATGAAATGTCCATCTTAGTAAAACTTAAGATGAATGTCATTATTTATAACTGACATCTATTGTTACTTCTACATCAATTTTTATATACCCATCATTTAAAGGAATATGAAACGTTGAATATATGGAATATTATACATTAATTTTGCATTAAAGCAAATTCTAAAGGTATGTCATGTATGATGTTAAATGCTTGTTTTTATGATGTTATAGGAAACTATAAAGATTAATTGTATTTTAATGATTTGCCAATTTAAAATGTATTGTCAATTATAACATTGATTTTTGTATAAATTGATGTTACTTTATCTAGAAATTTTGCTTGCACTCTTTTTTTATGTTTAGGTTAAATTTAAGAATAACTCTTTCATTCTTTAGAAATGCTTTAAATTTATTAAAAGCACCCTATCCATGACTCTAATGTCTCCTGCTTTCAAATAGAAAAAGTCATTGATAGGATGCTTTTAATAAATTTGAAGAATTTTTAAATATAGGTGAGTTGTCCCTATATTCCATTTTTTTACTGTAAAAAATGGATGACTAAAATTGGCAGAATTTGATAGAGCACTTCAATAAGGATTTTAATCTCTTTAACAAATAAAATTTGTAATAAGGATATAATCTCTTCAATATGAGGAATAGGTGGCTATATTGTGAATTATATTGATGATGTTTTGTAGTTTTGTGTAGTTCATTATTTTATGGAAAACATGTAGTGTATAATGATATGTAAATTTCATCAAATAATTAATTTTAATGTTCCTTTGCAAAGTTTTATAGTAAAATGTTAATAACATTGTTAGAAAAATAATTTGTAATTAATACTTGTCATAAAAAAATGCCAAGATGCACAAAGTTTATAATTGTTTCAAAAAATTAGTATCCACTACTAGAAAAATGTCAAAATGTTGAAGTTCAATTAAAAAAAAATAAAAATGTGATAAACCACATTGGTTATTTTCTAAAAATTGATGTGAATTTAAAGATAAAGAGTTAGATCAAAAATAAAAAAATGGTGTAATGCCAGCTATTTAACTTGTAAAAAATAGTAAATACTTACCAAGGATAGCATTTACAAGATAAGGAACCTACAACATCGACCTTTTGAAGTTAGTTAAATTAATAGCTTGATGTTGAAAGTGAGATTTAAATCCTTAAAGTGTCAATTTTATTTTAATAACAAACATCTATTTGAAATTCCCTCTTTATATAATTCTCTTTTATTCCATGTTTTATTTATATAACATAAAAAGACAACACATTGATCAATGGTACACAATTAGAAATGTTTTGAATCTTATGGTTATAAGTTTCCTATTAAACCATAATTATCTTTTATAAAAATGGGATTCTTGTGATCATTAAATATTTGTGGTTTAATAAGAGATTCATAATTATAAATTTTGAAGCATTTTTAATTTTGTAGCATTAATTATGTGTTATCTTCATATTCCATGTAGTACTATAACAAATGAATGGCTAATATCTATTAAATCTAGTGAAGCACTTCAATATAATGAAAATAAATAAAATCTATTTAACAAATAAAATCTACAACAAAAATTTTAATCTCTTAAACATAAGGAATAAGTGATTTTGCACTCCAACACAAAAATGTCAAGATGAAGAAGTTTTATTTTAAAAAATAAAATACTAAGCTTACATTGGTTATT
The DNA here is from genome assembly GCA_020226215.1 of Sindora glabra. Classification (NCBI taxonomy): domain Eukaryota; kingdom Viridiplantae; phylum Streptophyta; class Magnoliopsida; order Fabales; family Fabaceae; genus Sindora; species Sindora glabra. The sequence continues at coordinate 31,147,771 of CM035229.1, forward strand.
TATTAAAATTAACATAATTTTGCAAAATTTAATTTAGAAGTAGAGATTGCATTGATTTTATATCATGATCAACATTTAAAGGTACACAAATGGTCAAATAACTTGTAATAAATATTTACTAACATGTAATAATAAATAATAAATATTTACCAACCTATAATAAATACTAAGCTTTATGAAGTAACATATATCGAGAAACTATCAAAACTTATATTGTTTATTTTTGTTTAATAATCAACATATATTATTTTCCATTATGTCTATAGATTTTTATTTCTCTCTACCTTATGTTTAGGTGGAATAAAATGACAACACACCTATTTTTGCTATACATTTAGAAAACTTTCAAATTTTATGATCACGAGCATCTCATCAAATTACAATTATCTTCTACCTTCAAATATTTTACACGGTAGAAGATATCTGTAGTTTGATACAATTGCCATGATCATAAAATTTGAAAATTTTCTATATGTGCAATATCGATGGATGTGTTATTCTTATATTTCACCTAGTACTACAAGGAATGTATGGCTAATGTCTACATAATCTTATAGGGCACTTTAACATGAGAAAAATATATCAGATCTTTTTTCAACATATGAGAATTTACAAAAAGTTTCTTTATAGTGATTATATTATAAACTATATGAATTTTAATTTAGGGTTACATAGTGATTATGTTGTAGACTACATTGATGATCTAGTATAACTTTTGTGTAAGTCATTATTGAAAAAATGCTAGGATGCAAAAGTTATATTAAAAAAATTAAATTAAACAAAATTGATTATTTATTATAAAACAATGTGGTATCCACATCTGTTTATAATAAGTAACTGACATTCAAAGGTATACCAACAATTAGATATAGTCATTTAAATCATCATGATGATTCATTAACAACTTTTACGACATCTAATGATTTGTTGTTAGTTTATAAATAAGGCTCTCCATACCTATTTAAAACAAATCTATGATCTATTAAGATAGCTCTCTTTTCATTATAGAAAGAATTTTTTTAACTTTAATGTTGTAGATCTTAGTATTTGGCTTCTCCAAGATGACTAGGGCCATTTGGAAGGTCTTATAATCCTTCAATAATTTTTTACAAGTTCCTATACCCATAATTTTTCATGGGTCTTATGATCTATACCCATATTTTGGTCATGACCATATAAATTCTACAAAGCATTTGAAAGGACTTCAAACAATAATCCTTCCAAATACTTTGTAGAATCCTCATGCTTATTGCAAAAAGTGAAAGTATAACTCCTTGGAAAAAACTTTTAATTAATTCTAAGATCTTCTCAATAATTCAAATAATGTTAAATACTTTAATTTACACTTCATATTAGAAGCTTTCTCTATTGATGCATTCCAAAAACAATTGATCTACACCTTTCATGTCAAGAAGCATATTTAGGAACATTGAGAAAAATGCAAAGATGGATTAAGTATGATGCATGAATGATGATGTTGCATTTTCTCACTATAATTTATCATCCATTTTCATTTAAAGTCTATCATTAATTTTTCATTTGTTAGATTGTTCTACTATTCCTATTCACATCTATTTGATTGTATGAGAAAAACATCATAATGCAAAAAAATAATTTTAATTACATTAACTTGTAAAATTGTAAAGTTTTTACTTAAAACATAATAAAAAAATGGTTTATGATATTAGTTTTTATTTAATAACTAACATTTAAAATTTTAAAATTGAATAACATCATTTTATTATGCAAGTCGATTTTTTTCTTAGCAACTAATGTGTAAAGTTAAAACAATTCAAAAGTAAGGCATGAGATGAAAATAAAAAAGTGAAGCCATTACACCATTTGCAAATTTCATAGCAAAGCTCTTCCATTGCAAATCTTATCATGAAACTCTTTGAACACTAAAATAATTCTCTCTCTACCAAGATATGCTTATATTATAACTTTAAGATGATTTTCTTTAACTTCTATATTTATACTCACTAATTATTTTATAACATGAAGTTTTGTTAGCCCTTTGGTAAATCTATAAGATTGTGTACTTACTAGAAAAGCACAAAATAAGAAAGTAAGGATTTTCATAACTTTTGTGTTTGTTCTTGCAACTTAGTTTTTAGTTTTAAAGCTGACCACATTTTATTGTCTCTTATTTTGATACAAGTTTTATTGGTTGTACAAGTAAGAAAATCAATTTCATTCCTTTTCTTTTGTCATTTAATGGTATTATTTATATTTATTTATATGAAATATATAATATTATACATTAAATTTTAATGATTGTTCATTATATTTACAAATATTTGACTTAAGATCTCTTTTTTAAGGAGTGTCAATCTCACATATTGACCAATGGGTATTGGAAATAAATTTTCACCATTTTCATTCCTTTATTATAATCTTAAAAATTCTTAAAATTGATATTTTAAAGTGTCATTGGAGATGTTAGGGGTTAAAAAGAACTAAATAGGAAGAAATTGCCAAATAGGGTTAGTATTATAAGGGAGGAAATATAAGAGGGGACTAGAAGGAAAGACATATCATGTTAGTTATTTAAAAAATTATAGTTGAATATTTTTATTTGATGTTGGTTATTTATTTATAACTAACATATAATATTATTATTATAAGTTAAGTAGTTGCATAACAATGAAAAAAACAACAATTCTCATTCACACAAAAATCAATGTTATTGTATTTTTTTCACATTAGTTTTTAACTAATGTGGAATAGTTTAACATATGACTACACCTATATATGTTAGTTCATAATCGACATTGAACAAGGAAAATAACCAATGTTAAAAGGAAATTTTATAGTATTGCATGTTAATTCTTTTACAAGTATTGTTATGATTATTGGTCCTCTATAAGAGATTATTATGGACTCATATGTCTATATCAAATTGACCCTCAGGCTTAGTTAGAGGATAGGAAGAAGGAGGCCTAAATTGAGGTTGCATTACTTAAGAAGCCCAAGAAAGCCTACTACTTTATGTAGTTAAGTCTCACTTATACGTTAGTTATAATTTCTATCTTTTGTAAATAAGTTTTGACATTTTGTTAAGCCATTGTATTGTAAATGTCATTGGATCCTTATCATGGTGCATCTAATAAAGGAAGTTGTCATCTGGTTAAATGTCTTAAGCAAAGAAGTGTGATCCATGTTGAAGACATACCTAGACGAAGCTCTATCTAAATGCTAAAATAAGGGCTTACAACCAAAAAGGAAGGACAAATAAATGATATATGTTCTTACACAAGCATGTTTTTAAACTAAGATTGTAACATATTACAAATGAAAATTTGTGCTTCAATAGTATGAAACTAACCTACTATTTTATTGCAGTGCCTTACATAGACTAGCAAAATGGAGTACGGATAATGCATTATACATGCATGATATGCTACATTATTGAAAATCCCTGACTATGGTAATCACTTATTTATAGCTCCTCACATGCTCAATTAAATGAATTGGTTTTGATGATAACATGTCAATTGTGAACAAAATGTAATGCTTTATGGTCAACACCAATTTATATGCACTCAAGTTAATCTTGATGAAATGAGAGAGTTTTAGGCAAAGTATTTCCTTAAGACTGGAACTAAATTGAATTGAATAGATTTGGGTGTATCTAAATATTTAATAGTTGTAATTTCTTATAAATTACTTGATAATAGTGCTTTGATTGTAAACAACTTGTTATATTTTGATATGTAAACAAAATTTCAAAAAATTCATATAAAAGCTTTAACAATTATTTATACTATTGTCAATTGCTATATGTTTATATTGTTGTTGTTAATCGTAATATGTTTTTATAATTGTTAATAGGTTGTTTTTGATATAGGCTTTTAAAGAAATTAGGTTGTGAAAAGATGTCAATTTTTTAGTTTATAGTAAATAATGATCTTGGAAAGTTTGTTATCACGTTCGTTATTTATTATTTAATAAATAATCAACATCTTAATGTTTATTAGTATGACGATGTCATTGTCATGTAAATATTGATTTTATAGTTAATAACTAACATTAAAACATAAACAACATCATCTTGATAGCTTTTACCTTTAAGCATGAGTTAAAAATAAAATGAGTAAAGTACTAGTGTCAATTAAAGGTGCTTAAAGGATGAGTTAGACCAAACCAAGTCAAAATTTGCACAAACTTATACATTTAGGCTCAATTTGTTTAGGCCTTTTCTTAAATAGACCTATTTTGGCCAGCCCAATTCATTTCACAAGCTCTTGAACCATTTTGTGGGCTGACTCTTTTTTTATTTTAATTTATATTTATATTTTATTTTTATTATTTTATTTTTATATCTTTAAATTTTATTTTATATTTTTATATTTATTTTTATATTCATTAAATTTATTATTTATTTATTTTTATTATATTTAATTATTTTAAGTATTTGTATTTAATTTTTTATAATTGAATTATATTTTATATTAAATTATAATGTAAAAATAATAAATAAGTTATTTTTCTTAAATGTAAATATTACTTAAATTATTAAATATAAAAAATTAAAAAAATGAGTTAACCCATTTAAACTCACAAATTAGTTCGATCCATTTTGGACCATAACCCATATAAACTAACCTATTTATGCCTTTTTTCAATGGGCCTAATTTTAAGAGGTCCAGTCTGTGAAAAGTTTGTGGGTTGGTCTATTTGACCCACAAGCTTCTAGCTTATTAAGCACCCTTAGTGTCAATTGTGAATTTCATTATACAACTCTTCCAACTCTAAAATAATTCTCACTATGAGGTATGTTCACTTTACAACCTTAAGACTATTATCTTTAGTTTTATGTTTATTCTTACTAATTATTTTGTAGGATTAAATCTTTGTTAGGCTATTACTAAATATGTGAGGTCATGCATTTCCTTACAAAAATGTAGAAAATAAAAGTAAAGATTTATTTAGTTTTTGTGCTTGTTCTTCCAATTTAATTTTTGGTTCCAAAATTGATTATATTTTATTACCCATCATTTAATGTTTGCACAAGTAAGCAATTTAATTTCATTTATCTTTTTGGGCATTTAGTAATATTATTTACTATTTATTTATATGAAACATGTAATAGCATATATTAAATTTTAATGGATATTCGTTCCATTTGTAGGCATTAGATTATGAATGCTTTTTAGAGAATGTAGCCTTCACATATTGAGTAATAAGTATTAAGACAAATTTATTGCATTACACATATCTGATTAGGATATTGTATATAATCTTTTTTTCTTTTTTTAAACTTTTGTTATTTAATTTTTTCATCAAATTTGTTCAAATTAGGATTTATAGTGTCATAGAAGATGTTGGTTTCTATTTTTGGTTAAGGTGTTCAATAAGGAGGAATACAGTGAGAATAGGGAGGAATAAGGGGAAAGTTTAGGATTAGAAAAGAGTATAACATACTATATCGATTATTTAAAGGAACCAAAGTGATATTGTGAACATTATACATCAATTTTATATAAAAAAACTAACTTATAATGTTATTTCTCATAATGCTTTAAAAGAAATAACATCGATATTTTATATAATAATTAATCTTATTGTTGTTTTTCACAACTATTATAAACCCAATATTAAAATTGGTATATAACATTGGTTGAAAACCAACCAGACACTTGAATGTTATTAGGAATTATATAATAACATTTAATTACCAATAATATATTATTTGTTTATGTGTGTCGTATTTTTGTTGAAATTAAAAATTAAATTAAAGCTTGTTCTTGTTGTTAAATAACATGTTGATTGAGGCCTGATGTTTATATTAAAAATATTAGGAGAACATAGCAGTGGTTGCAAAATGCCTTTATCTTAAGTTGAATTTTCTTTTCCGGGGCAATGGAATCTTAGTGATTAAAAATTGCCGCCAGAATTTTTTTTATAAATTTTGAAAGAATTTAATGGGTTCATAACCGCCGCAAATAGCCATTTCTATGATTGGTTGACCTAATCGCCACTAGCAGTGCCCTGGTGATCGATTTCCTAGTGGTCTAGTTATCCATGGTCAAGACAAACAGCGGCGATTCAAACCGCCGTTAAAGTAAGGTCCAAACTTTCCTAGCTACGTGTTAACATATTTGTTTTTTTTATAAATAACTGTACCAGAAGATATTTCTTCCCTTCATTTTTATTACATCCCTTTTGTAAATAATTTTTTTGTATTTTGTAAAGTATTTTTAAAATAGAATTTTAAATATAAATATTATTTATAAAAATATTATTTCACATGAGACAAATTATTGAAATGATCATAAATTAAAAGGAAGTCCCATGCAACACCCGGGATTACAAACAAGTTTATTACAAAGTCAATAACGTTGTTAATTGTTTATTAAAGTGTACATTAGTTTGTTTAAACTAATGGACTAAATTACATTAATTTCTCTTTAGATTTAAATTAATTACACATAGCACCACCTGTTTTCCAATATTATCCATTAACCTACCTAAAGATAAAGAGTACTACTTTTTGTTCAATATTATTCATTGACCTATCTCTAAAGATAGCCACCGTTATAAAATCGGGCTTTTAAAAACGGTTGCAGTCCAAACTTGGTTGGTTGACAGACAATGACCTTTAAAATTTATGTTCAAATGCATCCATTATTTCAGGAATAAAAATAATAATATAATTACAAGTTTCACGTCTGAAGAATTAGAAATAGGGCATTGACCCAGAAGTAAGGTAGCAAGCAAGGAAGACGAAGCATATTGCGATCAAAACGTACGAATTTTCTTCCTACTTTGGTTTGATGTCTTCCCACTTATTCTTTATAATCTCTTTCATTTTTCGAGTTTTATGTCTTGGATATTATGTATTGTTTCATTTTTTCAGAAAATTCCTATTCTTTATCCAAAATGATTGTTAGTATTTTTTATCTTTAAATTATTTTCTTATTTTGCAAATTTTCACCATTTCCATCTTAAGTAGGATAAATCAACAAGGTATAAAACGGAATTAAAAAATAAAGTTAACATTGTTTCTATCTAATATACTTACAAGGGGTCAGTGAATAGAATTGAAAAATGAGAGGTGTTTAAGTGTAATTAAGTCAAACCTGATTGAAATATAATTTGCCTTAATACCTTTAAGGGGGCTAGCAGATAAAAAACTCAGTATAAAAATGAAATATTATTTAGAAAAAATGGGCAAGATCATTATCCACAAATGTATATGAAATTGTCAAAAAAGGTGACATGATTTGTAAATTTTTTCCAAGTTAATGGGTAGATTGATCCCATCATTGATACCATAGCATGAGAATCGATCAATTTATATGTTATAATTGAAACATATTCTATTATCTTAGTAACAAATCATTAGCATTATTAGTCATATTCCAAAAATTGACAACAAACTCAACATTATTCTAAAAATAGGAAACTAATTAACCACCATATTTCCCAAACTGACACTATAAAAGCCCTCAATACCACCTTATTTCCTCAAGGCACAAAGCGTATTCAGTATTTACTTTCTAATAAACTCAAAGAACTTCATTTTATTTGCCGATTACGCCCATCAAAATTACCATGGAGATAAAGAAGGTTGCTTGTGCTGTTGTCTTGGCTGCTGCCTCTGTTAGTGTTGTTCTGGCCACAGAAGCCCCAGAAGCCGCAGCTCCCGGCCCATCCAATGGTGCCATTGCTCTTAGTTCAATGGCTGGTGCCACCTTTATCTCGTTTATTGCCTACTATTTGCATTTCTAAATATTAATTTAAAAAAAAAAGCGAAAGAATTTTGATTAAAGCCAACTATAACAATGACAAAAGGAACTTAGGAATTGAGAGAGATTCATTGTTTTTTTCATGTTTTATTATTCCTTTTCGTTTTGTTATTGTGCTGGGTATGTTGTATGATTCTTTTATCAATATGGAGTTCTTTGAGCGATTTGTTAGAAAGAAGTTGTAAAACTTGATTTATAAAGTTTATTATTCTTTATAAGTTTTCTGTTACATTTATTTCTTTGTATTATGAATTTATGTTTATAATTGACCTTGTTAATTATTTAGTACATAAAAAATATATGATCTCTAAATTTAATTCTTGAAATATTTTGATTCTCAATTTAATCCAATTGTTTTCAAAAATAATTTAAAATAGTCTTTTGAAATAGAATTGACTACAATGTCAATTTAGCATATAAGCATGGATGTCAACTCGTGCAAGATTTGGGAATTCCTATAGGGATTGCATTGCAGGGATGATGAGATTTCTGCCGTAGGGATGGGGGTGTGACAAAATTTGCCCTATCCCAAGGGAATGGGCAAAAAGGCATGCTCTGTTGTCACGCTCTATCTTGCTTCAGGTTTTAAAAAATATTGTTTTATTATTTGCTTTGTAATATGTAAGACATTTTAAATATGAATAGGTAAGTATTTTTAAATTAAATGCTTATATTTTTTTTTCTATTCATCAAATACCTTAGAGAATTACATGATGGGGCAACATCTTACTTTAATTAAGATAAAAAATGTACAATGGTTCTTTATAGCATATAAATCTAGGGATTTATTTTTTTTATAAGATTACTTTGTAATTACAATTAAATCCATAGACTTGAATTTTAAGATTTAAAGTTTTTTCTTATATTCCTTGAAAGTCTTTTCGAAACTTTGTTGTCCCTTGAGGCATGGGCATGGGCTGAATTTTGACCCTAATAATGAAACATGAAACAAAATCAATATTTTGTCTCCAACATTAAGGCATGGATTAAGAGAAGATTGATTTGCTTCTACCTTATCTATTGCCATTCCTACTTATATGGCTTCTTATGTATGATATCCTATAATTAATATTTTTAGATGAAAATAAAAACTATATTTTAATAATCAATTGCATTTTAAAAGGTTAAAAATAAAAACCAAGCAATACTTTATGTTATTATTTTACACATAAGTTTGTATCACTTTAGGCGTAGTATACAATATACCACTTTAACTATGCAAAAGTGCCTTAATGAATTCATTCTCCCAAAAAAAAAAAGAAAAAGAATAGAGTCTAATTTTATTGCTAAGATAAAAAAATTGGTTGAGAATCTTTGGATCAAGTAATATTCAATGTCAACTTTTGTATTTGTCTTTATATGTAGGACTTAATCCCTAGTCTTTGCATGTAACACTCTGAAATAATATTTAAAATTTTATTATTTTAAATGCCCCAACATATTTATTTTACTTGACAATGATAGTTAAATTATATTTATTTGGCCAAGGTTTTGTTTCAAGATTTATTGAAATAATTATCATAGTGATATTCTCACAAGATAAAAAGATTTTAAAAATTTTGAACGTAAATAATTTTGGAAAAAAATAAAAATAATATATGTTCATAATTTAATAAATCTTTCTCCTAATATTTATAAATTATTGAAATAATTATATTAGGATTTTAAATGAGATTAGAGAAAGTGAGTTTCATGGAAATGAACTTTTAAAAAGGACAAGTGGCTAAGCACTACAACAATTATGTATTATTAAAGCGACACTTATACAAATAACAAAATCTTGATCATTTATATAGGTTTTTTATATTTTTTTAAAAAAATCTATACAAATGAAAAGGTCATGTGTATAAAGTTTCAAACTTTAAGTTTAACAAAAGTGTGGTGAAAAAAATGGCAAAAGCAATATAGACAACATTATCATTTATATAATTTTTCATTTGAAAATTTAAAAAAGCTATACAAATGACAATGCCATTTATATAGCCTCCAAATTATGGTTGTATATGTGCATTCTACACATGATATGTCATTTGTATATCAAATCAAATTGAAAAAATTTGAGTGGTATCTAAACAACAAAGTTCTCTTAATAAGGTATGCATGACCAAATGCAATATAGACGACTGAATTTGAGTTGTACAAATAATCAAATTTTTATTATCTATATAACCCAAGCCTTTAAGTTAAAAATGTGCACCATTTTTTGCCATTTTGTACATGCACGGGAGCTACCCTTCTTCTTCTTCCAAGCTTTCTAGGTGACTTTGTCCTTCTTTTCTCTTCAATTTTTTGTTTTATTTTTATGCTTCTTTATTTATTCTTGTATTTATTATGTTAAATGATCAAATTGAATTGCTGCATTATTGATTGATATTCCAAATTGCTATTTCACTATTTTGTTAAGGTATGTTAAAAAAACTCATATACTAAATTCTTTTAATAGTCTTGATATAATATGTACAAATAAATTTTTACTTCATTAATGAATTTGATATAATTATTATTTTGTATAATTTGATATATTTATTGCTTTAAACATATGATGATTATGAATTATTATTTTCTATACTTTAATATAAGATTCAATTTGATAAAATTATTATTGCATACAGTTTGATAAAATTATTGCCTTAAAAATTTGACAATATTGATGTAATATTTCAATATAAATTTATTTTAATGCTTTATTATGTTAATTAGTGAAATTAATATTTTGTGAAAGTTAGTATGTTTATTGTCTTAAACATTTATTGAGCTTGATAGAAAATAGGAAAATAAAATTTGTAATAATTTTGACAATCATATTAATTAAATTGTAAATTATATTAATGAAAATATAAAATTTATGATGATGTGAAACATTTAATAATTTAAGCAATCATTTAAAACACTAAAAAAATAAAATATTTAAATATTTACAAAATTACAAAATTAAATCCTTGAAAAATTACTAAATAACAAGTATTTAACACTTAGTAAAAGTGTAGCATTAAATAGTAATAAAGAATAAAATACGTAATAATTTAATATTAGAAGCAAATCATATAATTTTTATTAAATTGTCAAAATTGTATAAAAATGAAAGTACTTAAAAAATGATAACATATAATTTTGATAATCACAAAAATGAAAATAACAAAATTTTCTATGATGTGAAATATTCAATAATTTAAGTAATAATTTAAAGTATTAAAAATATAAATAATAATGGATAATAAAATAAATAATAATTCAATATTATAAGTAAATCATATATTTTTTTATAATTTATTATATTATATAAGAATGAAAGTATTTAAAAACTAGTAGCATAGAATTTTGACAATTATAGTAATAAAAATAAAAAATTTTCAATAGTGTCGTATATTTTATAATTCAAGTAAGAATTTAAAATGTTAAAAATGTAAGTAATAATAGATAATAAAATATATAACAATTTAATATTAAAAATAAGTGATATAATTTTCATTAATTTGTTAAATTATATAAAAATATTGATAACTAAAAAATGGTCACACAATATTTTAACAATTATAGTAGGGAAAAGGATAAATTTTCTATGATGTGAAATATTTTATAATTTAAGTAATAATTTAAAGTATTAAAAGTATAAGTAATAAAGAATAATAAAATATATAATAATTTAATATTATAAGTAAGTCATGTAGTTGTTATTAATTTATTATATTATATAAGAATAAAAGTATTTGAAAAATGGTAGCACCGTATTTTGACAATTATAGTAATGAAAATAAAAAATTCTGTAATGTAGAATATTATATAATTTAAGTAAGAATTTAAAATGCTAAAAATATAAGTAATAATAGATAATAAAATATATAATAATGTAATAATATAAATAAGTCATATAATTTTTTTTATTTGTTAAATTACATAAAAATGCTGATAATTAAAAAATGATCATACAATATTTTGACAATTATAGTAATGAATAGGATAAATTTTTTATGATGCAAAATATTTCATAATTTAAGTAATAATTTAAAATATTAAAAATATAAGTAATAATGGATTATAAAATATATAATAATTTAATATTAAACATAAGTCATATTATTTTGATTAATTTCTTAAATTATATAAGAATGCTAGTGATTAAAAAATGGTAACATATAATTTTGACAATTACAGTAATGAAAACAAAAAAAAATTATGATATGAAATATTTTATAATTTTAAATAAAAATATAAATAATAAAATTTATAATAATTTAATATTAAAAGAAAGTCATATAATTTTTATTAATTTATTAAATAACATAATGATGAAAGTTGCACTAAGAGGATACTAATTTGTTATAAAAGTTAACAATTAAATTAATCAAATGTATCAATGTTTGATGACATGGAATATTTATAATATTAAATAATCATATGAAATACTAAAAAAATAATAAATAATGGTGAAGGAGGAATTAAATATTAGAATGTATATCATTCAAATATCAATGTAATGATATAGAAATTGATGAGTTTAGGATATTGTTAAAATTATTGTAATAAAAAATTACAATAAGTTAATATTAAAATGTATTTACACTATAACCTTAAACTCGTTCAAAGATTAATTGATCCTCCTAAATGAACCAACCCTTGAATTCAACTAATCCTTGAATTGTCTTAAAAATTTTGATAATTTATGATATATTCTTTAATTATTATGCTTAACTTATCTGCTCATCGTTTCATATTGTAGAAATTTCTTATCTCTTAATTATTCTCAGTGTATGTACTATATTAGTGTATAATATACACACTTAGAGAATTAAAATGAGATATTACTAAAATTTCTATGTGTATGAAATATATCATGAATAAGTCAAAATAATAATTACAAAAGTATTTTAAATGGGATAAAGCTATACCTTTTAGAATTAGAGTGATAAAGTGGATTTAATTTACACAACAAAATGCACACATAATTGAATTATATGATGATTTGTGACATGGTAGGCCAGTTATAACATGTCTATTAATAAAGGTTAAATAACCTTGCAAGATCGATTATTTGATGAATACTAGAATTATATTATTGCATTTATGGAAAGAGCCAAAAACTTGGTTAATAATAGAAAATTAGTAAGATGTCTATGTAAAAAGTATTTAAATGTGTTATACTAGACATTAGGGACCATGGAGGCATACCTAATAAATAATGGATTTAATCTATTGTACATGACTTGGGTCCATTATAATGAAGAGTATATATCTAAGACTAAGCTTATGCATGAGGCACCCCTTAATTATGCAGATAAGATGATTTATATCATACATGATTTATCACCTTTTAAGTAGATGACAATGATGGAGATAAGAATGAGGAGACCTTACAAGGACATATTGTATAGCTAAAGCTTTGATGAACCATTTGCAAAACTTGAAATAGAATTGTACCTTAATTGCATAATTTTTTCTTCATTGAACTTTTTATTTAAACTTATTCATCAAAAAGTGCTACATAAGTGAACTAATAAGTCATTTAAATTTCTACTAAAGTTATTAAAGGAAGCATTATAGAAGGATAACAAATTACCTAAATCACATTATTATGCAAGGAAATGGCTCAATAAGTCAGGATTAAAGTACAAGTTAATTCATATCTATAAGTATGATTATACACTCTTTTGGAAAAAATGTGCTAGAAATAAAACCTGTTTAATCTGTAGGGAGAGCCAATGGATTGATAAAAACACAAAAGGAAAAAAGGTTCCTCAGAAAGTGCTGTAGCGTTTTTCATTGACTCCTAGGTTGAAACAATTATACAAATCAAGGCACATGTTAAAGGATATGATATGGCATTATACAAGACAATCCATAGAAGATAGGGTTATATAACATCCTATAAATGGAAAAGTCTGATAGGATTTTGATAGAAGCATTTTAATTTCTCAATAAAACTAAAGAATGTGCAACTAGATTTAAGTATGGATGGATTCAATCCTTTTAATGATATAAGTATGTCATACAACATGTGGCTAGTTGTGATGACCACTTACAATTTACCACTATGGCTTTGTATGAGAGAGTTATTTTTTATGTTAATGCTATTGATCCCTAGACCATAATCTCTAGTAAAAGATATAGATGTCTTCTTATGACTGGTTGTTAAAGAGCAAAAATAGTTATAGGAGTCAAAAGTTGAAACTTGGAATACTTTTGTTAGTAACATGTTTAAGATGTGAATGGCATTGTTATGGATTATAAATGACTTTCTTGCATGGAGTAGTCCTCTTGGTTAAAGTGGATAAAGGTATAAAACATGTCCAACTGGCAATGAAAATACACCATTAATGCAAGTTAGAGGAAATGTAACTTACGTGCGTTATCATTGCTTCCTTTAGAGGAGCCATGCCTAGTGAAATAATAAAGACTTTAATAGAAATATTAAGAGGAAAACCCCTTAAGGCAATTTACTTATGACTTGATCATAGACTAATTAAGTAAATTACGTTAAAGATTATTTGAAAAATACATGTAATATTGTGGAGTTAAGCAGAAAAGACATGTATACAAACTTAATTGGAGTAAAAAGAACATATTTTTGAAACCTCTATATTAACCCATAATGATCTTAAAGCACAATATTGACGTAATGTATGTTAAGAAAAATGCATATGACAGTACTGTGAGCACATTATTAAACATTGAATGTAAATCAAAAGACATAGGCAATGCAAGATGTGATTTCACTAACATGAATATAAGACTAGAATTACACCTATATAAGGAGAAGAGGTAGGTGAATGAAACCACATCCTAGATACATACTCAACTAGGACAATTAATGGTGATTTTGTTAGTTCATTAAAAATGTTAAGTTTTTTTTAATAAGTTTATTAGAAATTTGAGAAAGAATGTGATTAACAATGATACTAAGATTAAATAGTTGAAATCTCATGATTGTCATATTATTATGTAGCAATTGTTAGCACTTGTAGTACAAGCATTTTTACCAAAAGAGTTAGCATGTCCAATTATTAAGTTATGCATTTACTTTAACCAATTTTGCATAAGAACTTTAAACAAGTAAGATGTCAAGCAAGCTAAGAAAAACACTATACCAATTCTCTACAAACTTGAAAGGATATAGCCTCCAATATTTTTTGACATAATAGTATACTTGGTAATGCATTTGCTTAAAGAAGCATTGCTAAGGGGTCCTATTTATTTTTGGTAGATTTACCTGTATAAAAGATACATGAAAAAATTAAAAGACTATGTCAGAAATAGTACTTGATTTAAAGGTTTTATTACTAAAGAGTATGTTATAGATGAGACATTAACATTTTATTCCATGTATTTGCAAGGGATGGAAACAAAATTTAACTAACCTCACTAAAACCAAGATGTAATCAATGTAGGAACAAAAAGGTGATTGTTGATCCTTAGATCTCCATATTAACCCTTCAAAAAAGATTGTCCATTTGGATAAGAATGATCGAGATATTACAATACGATGCATTCTAAACAACTATCTCGAAATCTAAAAGTATCTAGAGTAAGTCCCTCAAACAATCTAGTATTTTATCTGATTCCTTATAATTCTTAATAAATAACTTGTGTTATATAGTGAATGTATGGGATAACTACAAGCAAGTGGTGATGAAAACATTGATCATTTACAGAAAACCTAGTTTCTTCCTTAGTTTTTCTCCAAGGTAATTTCTTATCATATTGATTTCAACCTAATTCTTCATAATTTTATTTTTTAGTTGCTTATCTTGTTATTGTTGGCTTGAAAAAATTTTATAGATGTATCACTTTCACAAGAGTAAATCCCTCAAGGTGACTAACGAACTACTATCTTTAGCTTCTGGATTAGGTTTCATGATTATGTTATGTTTAGCATGTGTGGTAAATAAAGTTTAATTTATAACTACTTCTCAAGATGCTAAGCATAAGATGCAAAATAGTGGGATTTCCATACCTAGGATTGAAGATAACATATTCTATGGTATATTAAAAGATGTTATAGAGTTGATTTATTTAGATAATTACTCTATGATATTCAAATGTAAATGGTATAACATTGACCATAAAAAGAAAAAAATTATCGATGACAAAAATATAACAAGCATATGCTTAGTGGTATAGAAATTATTAAGTAAAATAAGTTTTCTACATTGATAATCTTCTTAATGGATCAAATTGGAAAGTTATAAATAATGTGGTACATTATGATATATGGAATCTTCTTAATGATGATGATGATGTTAATGTCAACGACTTGTCTTATTTATAGGATAATAATTCTGCAAACTTCACACTTATAGTTGATTTTAGAGATTTTAACCTAATTACCTTATTGGATCAAAACCATAACCCTCGTTATGTTTAATCTTTTGGAAATATTTATCTTGTTACAAATTTTTGATAACTTCATAAATGATGATGACAATCTAAAAGATGAAACAACTAGTGATTATATAAAGGAGGCGCTTGTAAAGTCCAATGATGATGATCAAACTAATGAAGAAGATAATGATCTTATAACTTTCACTAATAATAAATCTGATTAAGGTTAATACTTTTTAGTTTTTCAAATTGTAATTAAGCTTTTAGGGTATCAATTTAATATTCTATAGGAAGTATTATTTATGTTAGGTTGTACAAACTATTTTAAATAATTCATTTTGGAAGTGCAAATGTAATTTAGCTTTAAGGGAAAAAATATGACATTTTATCATAAGTATTACTTATGTCTTGTTATAATGACTATTGTTTATGTATCATATATAATGATATTTGATAACCAAAATTGATGTTATGCCACTGCATCATGGAGGAGATGTTAAATATAACCCACCACATGACCTTATTTGCATTTTCTCTGAATACAAGATAGTAAAACTACTTATACTTGACTACTTCATTTTGCATTTTTTTCCTATAAATATATGTTATTAACAATGTTTTATATTGGATAGCTACATTGAGTTATTGGTATCGCAACAAGTCAAGGTCCTTAACGCTTCATTAAAAAATTCAAAAGAATAACGGAAGACCACTGCTTATCCATTTTGATAAGATAAGTACATGGTAGGCAATCGGTCCAAAAACACAAAATAAGTATCTACCATTTTAAATATAACCTTATAAGTTATACATAGAAAATATAAATAAAAATCTTTTAAAAAACATAGGCAAAAGATTGAAAAAAATGGAAAAAGTGAAAATACAAGAAATAAAAATAAAAAAAGAACTTCTTATAGTTTGAACCATTATCTTGGAATATTAAGGAATCTGCTTTGTGCTCAGTGTTATTTGAAGTAATATTAGTAGTTCACTAATGTGTGGTGGAAGATGAAGGGACATCTAAAATTTTGCACAAAGAGCTAAACAAAGACAAAGATTAAGCTTAAAACAAATAAAATGGAAATTAAGAGTGGTAACGAGAAAAAAATAAAGTATGTTTTATTTATAAGACAAAAATGTCAACATCTCTAGAGTTTTTACTAGACTTTTACAATATTTTCAGATATGGGTTAATTCTAAAATTAATATCTTAATCTTCCTCATTTTTCCAGTAATTTTTAAATGTCATACATTATGACATTGATAAAGTAAAAAAATTAACGTATTATGTTTTCTAATAATTTGAAAAATACCATCATATCTAATAGATGTCAATTAATTCAAAAATTCACATCTTAAATTTTCTCATTTCCCCAATAACCTTTAAATGCCATAAATTTTAATGTTAGATAAGTAAAAAGACTAATGTCTTAAGTTTTTTAATAATTTTAAAAATATTGCCATATCTAAATAGGCATCGGTTAATTGTAAAACTAATATCTTAAATTTTTCTCATTCTCTTAGCAACCTTCAAATATTATATATTATGACATTGGTTAAATAGAAAACTATTGTCTTAAGTTTCTTAAGAACTAACCATCATCTTATTAGTCTTGATAACTTCAAAAATATTATCATGTTAAAATAGACATTGGTTTTACCTTTTACCAATGTCTATCCACTAACATAGAATTACAATTCTATAATAGTGTATATTTGTTGTTACATTGATTATATAACTCATGTGAAAAATGGTTATCATGTCAATTTTTTACTAAAAATTGATGTATTTTCTTGTTAAAATGTTTAATTTTTTTACATTTGACATATGTTTTTAGTTAAAAAATCAATGTGATATGTTTATATAATATTTTTTAACATTGATCTTTGACTTCCTTGCCAGAATATTTACGGCCAAAATTGAATCAATTCAGTATTACGCTAAAAACATATATTTTGAGTTAAAAACTATGAAGGGCCATTACTTCACATTCAGTTGTTCATTTAGGGCAATTTTATATCAATTTCATATAATTTTTCGTGATCTATCCATGTATAAAATGCAAAGAGATTTTACCTTCCGCAGAATTATGGAAAATGACCATTTTCTTAGGTGTTTTTTCCACTTTTTCCCATCTGTAATTATTATTTAGCCAATTTTAATCTCTACTGCAATATTTTTTCAATATACAATCTTAGAAGTTATACAAAGAAAATATAAATAAAAATATCTTAAAAAACATGCACAGAATATTTAAAAAATGAAAAAGATGAAGATATGAAAAATAGAAACAAAAAAAGCATCTTTCAAGGTTTGATCTAATGGCCTATAATATTAAAACATTTGTTTCATGCCTAATATTACTTGAAAAACATCAGTAGCTCACTAACTTATGGTGAAGGACAAATAGACATTTATAGTTTTGCAAAGGGACTTATATAGAGATAAGAATTGATCTTGAAAATAAATAATATGGAGAGTGAAAGTGATAATAAGGAAAAAAATAAGAGGTACTTTATTTATAGTGTAAAAATGTCACTGCATATAAGATTCTTACTAGACTTCTATAAAACCTTTAGACATCAGTTATTTCTAAAATTGAAGTTTTAAGTTTCCTCATTTTCTTAGCAACCTTCAAATGTTATATAGACTTTAATGTTGGTTAACTGAAAAATCAATGTTTTAAATTTTCTCATTCTTCCAACAAACTCCAAATGTCATACATTTTAATTAAGTTTCATCATAATTTGAAAAATGTCACCATATTCAAATAGACATTGGTTGATTATAAAACTAATATCTTAAATTATCTCATTTTTTCAATAATCTTTAAATGTCATACATTATGTTGTTAATTAAGTAAAAAGCTATTGTCTTAAATTTCCTAATAATTTTAAAAGTATCATCGCATCTAAATAGATATTAGTTAACTCTAAAACTAACATCATAAGTTTTCTCATTTTCTCAACAACCTTCGAATGTCATACATTATGACATCAATTAAATAAAAAATTAACGTCTTAAGTTTTCTAATAATTTTAAAAATATCATCACATTCAAATAAGCATCAATTAAGTTTCATTATTTTTTGAGCAAGCTTTAAATGTCATATATTATAATGTTAGTTAAATAAAAATTGTCATATTAAATTTATTAATAATTTTAAAAATATCACTATATCCAAATGAACATTAGCTAATTCTAAAACAAACATCTTAAATTTTCTCATTTTTCAATAACTTTCGAATGTTATACATTATGACATCAGTTAAATAAAAATTCATTATCTTATGTTTCTCAGGAATTTAAAAAATGTTACTATGTCAAAATAGGCATCAATTGTGTTTAATATCCATCATCTTATTAGTTCCAATAATTTTAAAAATGCCTTTACATGAATATAAATATCGATTTTATCTTTTATTGACATTTATCCATCAACATAAAAGTACAATTCTATAGTAACATTTTGATACCAATTTGTACAAGTAAGAAACTTCATCATTTATCTTTTTTAGAATTCAATGGTATTATATATTATTTATTTATATGAAATATGTAATATTATATACTAAGTTTTAATGACTGATTATTGTATTTGTAGATATTGGACTCAAAAGTTCTTTTTTAGAAAATGTAAACCTCACATATTGTTTAACAAGTATTGAATATAAATGTTTATTATTTTAATTCTTTTGTTATAATCTTTAAAATTGTTGAAATTGAAATTCTGTAATGTCATTGGAAATGTTAGAGGATTAAAAGAGACCATGCAACAAGGAACTACAAGATGAGATTATTGTTAGGGTTGGGGTATAATATACCACATCAGTTATTTAAAAAAAAAATTGAAGTTGTATAAATATTTGACATTAGTTATTTATTAAAAACCCATAATATTGTTATATACTTTGTAGAGGTCCTACCTCGTTAAGTTGTATTTCCAACAAAGAAACAATGATAGTTTTCATATATATAAAAATCAACATTGTTGTATATTTTCATGTCAATCATGAAACCAATGTGGAATTTTTTGACATACAAAAATGTTTGTATAATTTGTCAAACAACTGACATTGTTTGGTAATTTTTAGTAGGGGTGAAATATTTTTCTTCTCATGTTTTTCCAAGTGCCATATGCATCACTATTTTTTATTATATTCTTAGCATTGTAATTTTTGAAACGTTCTCTTAATGCATTTGGAGTTGCCGATGAACTGAACTTGCCAATTGCAGAGAAAGCTATTAGATCTTGGACTTGTATTGCATCTAGTGTGATGCATTCACAATCACATTAGGTAATCAGAATTCTGGTCTAAATTTATCGACGCAACTCATTTTCTGAAGTGTTGTGTTTCATAGTTATTAGATATGTTGTCCTTTGCACACCATCCCCTCCCACTCCGTAATGCTATTCAATGGCAAACTTGGAGCTTTAGCTTGGCAGGATGTTAACGACTAGTTAAATGTCTATGCTAGCCAAATTTACTAGTATTTGAAACTGCTGCAACTAAGGGTAAATTGATATCTCTGTATAATCTTGTATAGACTCTACAAAATTGCAGAGGTGGTTCCTTCACTAGATTAGGAAAAGCTCTAAGTGGGCCATGTGTACATTCGTGCACTATTTGGAACAACGAAAGTGATGTCGAGCTCCCTAGGCAAATATTGTTGCCAGAAAGCCCCTTTTTGCCAATACCTATATTGTTCTTGCTACAAGGGGTTTTCTTCACAATGGCAATTGTTTGATAAGAGATACAGGCTACTTGTCTTCCCGTATCCCATATAAAATTCTTGTTCTTTGTTTAGATCACGTGTCATTTCATTTTATCATCCATCTGCAGTAGATGATGCTTGGTAGTGCCAAAAAGAAAGAAAATAATTATTTGCACTTGAACGTACAATATTCCTCACACACTATTTGATTTGTTTGATTATAACGTTCAAATCCTACTTATAAATGTAAGTAAAACGTGCTATTGATGATTTACAGGAGTTGGACTCGATTAATTTAACAAATAATCAAGCTCAATGTAAGGTTAGGCTTCCGCAATAACAGAATTTGCGTTTGACAATCTGAGTTGATGAATATCTCATTTAAAAAACAATTGAAAAAGTATTTTTAAAATATTTTATGTTATTAGTATTATATATAGGGGTAATAATTTTTAATATGATACAAGACATTTTACACAGGTTCAAATTGAATTTATATGTGTTTGAGTTATAAATAGGTTAACTCATATAGCAAAATAATAAATATATTGGGTTAGGGATAACTCAAAATTAAATGAATTGCTATGCTAACAGATTTTAAACTTTATATTAAAATTTTAAATAAAATGTGGAATTGGTAAAAGTGATTGTGATATTAGTGTGATCCTAAAATTAATGGGTTTGATATAAAATATTAATGATTATGGTATAAAATATTGCAGTGTAATAAAAAAGTAATTAAAATTTAGATAATCATATAATTGAGATAATTTAATGCAAGATTCTTTCGCATTTAAATTTATAGTTAACATCAATGTTAATAAGGCCATAAGAAAAGGAAAAGGAGTTTGTTAAAGAGGCCAACGTGTGATTCTTCCTAAAATTGGATATTTTATTTTAAATGCCCCCATTAAACACCATAAAATATTTGAAGCCTCAGAATTAACTTAAGATTTATTATCTGTAAGTTGTAATCTATTAATAATACTTGGAGGGTGCCTGAAAAAGTTTTAAACAGCAGTGGACGTAAGTTTCACTAAGCGAAAAGATGGGCTCAAAGACATGTTCCATGACCCAGCAATGCGCCACATCAGTCCACTTGCTCAACCCAAACAATATTTCTACAGTCAAATCATTTAGTAAGCTCATATCATTTAATGGAGGGACAAATTGAATTTATTATGTTCTTATTTCACAATTAGCTAATTATGAATAATAATTAATTGATTCAATTAATTATTAATTAATAATTAATTGTATTAATTATTTTAACTAATTAATTACATTAATTGTTTAAATAAGAATATTTAATAAAATCAATTATTTATAATTAGTTATTTTATGTAAAATGATATATAAAAATATGAGTATATTTTAATAATTTTAATTTTATATATTATTTTATAAATTAAATTTTTCATAAATAATATATTATTATAATTTATTATATATTAAACATTTCTTTAAAATTAAATTAATATAATTTTTATAGTTAATAAATTTATCAATAAGAAATCCATAATTATACATAACATCTTTAACCGTTAAGCTCATTTTTATCAACAATCGAGAAATGAAATTAAAATCAATATGAAGAAAACAATCAAGAAATTGAATTTCAAACAGAAGACCAAATTGGAAAAAAAAATTGCACAACGACAGAGATTTTCTGACAGAAACCGTGTAATTGATGTTATATAAATGATGACTGAAAGCTTACCAGAATCCGATGGGGATGCTGTAGAAAAGGCAGAGGAGGATGAGGGATGAACGCAAAGAAGGCAAAAGTTGGAGGAAGAGAAGAGACCGGCTCTAGTTTTTTTCTAGAAGGACAAATAGAGAAATATAAAAATTGATTGAAGACAATTCAATCTTTTTATAATTTATTTATGCATCATTTGAACCAAAATGCTGGAACATCTAGTGTTTTCAAAAATGGTTGATTGAACTAATTAATTATTTAAAATAGCTGACTAACAAATATTAATATTAACTAATTTAACAAGTCAACCATTCATTTTAATCCAATTAGTTAAAAGTTATTTAATAAATTATTTATCAAATATATCCTGTGTATGCAACCATTGAGGTGGGGAAAGATGATGCTTAATTGATAGGTTGAATCAAATTAGATCAAAATTTATGTAGGTTTGGTTTGTTAAAACATGTTTTTAAATGAATTTATTTTTATTAGTCCTGTTTAATTCACAATCTCCTAAATCAATCTATGGGTTAACTTTCTTTTCCTTTTTCAAATTAATTTATATTTTTTTATTTTTTATTTTTATATTTTTATATTTATTTCTATTTCATTAATTTTATTATTTTTATTATATCTAATTATTTTAAGTATGTGTATTTATTTTTTAGAATTGAATTGTATCTTATATTAAATTATGATATAAAAATAATTAATAAATTATTTTATTTTTTAAAAATATAAATATTATTTAAATTATTAAATATAAAAAAATTTCAAAAAATTAATTTAACTTATTTAAACTACAAATTAGCTTGATCCATTTAGAGCTCGTTTGTTTTGTCTACATCCTATTATGCCAAATTCATTTATCATATTTTAATGGGCCTAATTTTTTCAAGTTCAATCTATAAAATGTCCATGAATCAATCTATTTGACCCATAGAACCTAAAACCCGTCAAACATCCCCTATGAAGAAGTGCCACTTTGGGCCAGAAATAGAATTTATTAAAAGTTTTGGGGAGGGGGGGAATGTATCTTTGATCGACAGTTTTAAATTCAATGTACAGGTCTGTATCACTCACATGTTGTAATCTCAAAGTTTACTTATAGCACCATAGAATCAGCTAAATAAATTATTATTTTACTTTAAATTAAATTACTTTTTACAAAGTTTTATGATGTAGTGGTATATTGATGTACAATTAAAATTGATTGTTAAATTATTATTATATAATGTATCAAATTTAATTTTTTTAAAAATAAATGTAATATAAAATAAAATTTAATAATATATTAATACACTGTTATATCAATAATATATTATAATTGTTCTTTTTTAATTAAATAAGGTAACAAGTGGTGTTCATTGTTATTTTGTTTTTTTTTTTTAATAAACAAGTTTAGGATTATTATAATTTAAAAAAATAATTGTGATAGGATAGATTACAGTGACCTAAAATTATTCCTAGGTAACTCATCCTAAAATCCTGGCTTAATATTAGTCGTTTGATGGAGGGTCCGTCGAATAAGAGTTGTTTTCAGTGAATGAATGATATTACCTGTTAAGCAAGGTTGTTGTGCACTAAAGGAGACTTTGACCTTTGTATTTTTTTTCTCTCAAAATATCATAATATTAAAAGGCGACCTCCTGCTATTCTCTTCATTATGTTTTGATCACATCCGAAAGTGGTCCACAACAGAGTAATTTAGTTGAGAAATTTTTGTTTGATTTACTTTTAATATTAATAATATATTTTTTACAAAAAAAATATAAACTAATTATTACCATTATTATTATAATTCCTACTACTGCTATTACTACTACCTGCTCTTGTTGCTATTACAACTATTATTATTATTATTACTACTATTATTGCTGTTGTTATTTACTACTACTACTGCTGCTGCTGCTGCTACTCCTACTAGTGCTACTGTTGCTTACTGTTGCTGCTGCTACTGTTACTATTATTACTACTACTGTTGTTACTATTATTATTATTATTATTACTACTACTACTGCTGCTGCTACTATTCTTGTTGTTGCTCTTCCTCTAACTATTGTTGCTACTGTTCTCCTGTTATTACTCCTACTATTACTCTCGCTACTTATTATTACTCCTACTACTACTACTGTTGCTACTACTCCTACTATTGCTGATACTGCTACTGCCATTGCTATCCCTACTGTTATTACTATTACTGCTACTACTACTGCTACTCCTACTATTATTATTATTGCTACTGCTACTCCTACTATTACTATTGCTACTCTTACTATTACTGCTATTACTATTGTCACTGAGACTCCTGCTACTACTATTATTACTACTGCTACTCCTATTCCTATTACTACTATTACTACTACTACTACTACTAGTTGTACTTATGTTCAAAGTATGCAACTTTTCTCTACTTTCTTTATTGTGAATTGAACAAAGTTTTAAGTAAATGTTGGATTCAATATTTGGCAGATATTAAAGAAGATGAAAGCACACCTTGTGGTTGTGAATATATTAACTAAAGTTAAAGTTGTTATGGTAGGGTGGATGATAGTCCCTGCAACTTTTCTCTACTTTCTTTGTTGTGAGTTGAATAGAGTTTTAAGTAAATGTTGGATTCAATGTTTGGCAGATATCAAAGAAGATGAAACCACACCCTGTGATTGTGAACATATTGACTAAAGTTGAAGTTATTATAGCAAGGTGAAAGATAGTCCCTTTGAAGGATGTAATTGATTCATCATTCAAAGATCCTACCAAATGAGAAATGGTGAGACCATTTATCACTCACAACATTCCCATCTCAAAGACGAATGATGATGGTAGAAGTAAAAGATGAAAACAACATGAGATTTGAAACAAAAGGCAAATGAATAGGGCAGTAAATAAATTAGATGGTTAAGGGTAAAGTTGTTCAATAAAATTTTTGCATTTCAAATGAAATAAAATCCTACAAAATGCAAGCTAATTTGATAAGATTTTAAAATAGCAAAAATGTAAATAAAATAAGATTTCAAAATGAAATGAAATCTAATAAAGTTTAAATCCAAACATAATTTTTTAATGAAATTCATTTGAAAATGAAATGAATTCTAATTTTTTTTATTATGCCAAACAAAGGGTTCATTGGCTAGAAAATTAGATTTTACCGATAAAATGATTCAATTAAGTTTTTCTCTAGATTACCAATGCTTTCATATGTGGTTTTTGTAGGAACATTACTATTGATGATCACGATCTCTTCTCTACTTGTGAGGGAATTTGATAATCAAATCCCTTTGATAAAAATGCTCAATCAAATTTTTCCTAACCTATTTTTTGGCATATTAAAAAATAGAATTCATATTATTTTATTTTAATAAAAATGATTATTTTATTTGGGATAAATTATATAAAATGTGATTTTATTTCACTTTAGAATGAATTTTTTTATTTGAAACTTTATTAAAACTTATGAAATTTATTTTAAATATTTATATTTATAATTTTATCATTAAGAGAGAGAGAATTCAAAAAGAGAGAGATAGCTAGTAATAACTTCAAAAATTAAGGATAAAATTATTTAATGAAAATATTACATTTAAAATGAAATAAATTTCTATCAAACTTTATCTAATTTCATGAGATTTCAAAATGATAATAATATAAATAAAATAAGATTTTAAAATAAAATAAATTTAAAAAATTTAAATCCAAATATAATTTATTAATAAAATTTATTTTAAAATAAAATGAATTCTAATCTTCAAGTGTGCCAAATAAAGGAAAAGGTAACGAATACTTTCACAAATCTCAATCAAATCATAGCAATGCCTCTCGGGAGTATTCAATTTTCTATAATTAGTAGATTTGTCAAAATAAGCTAACTTAATCTTACTAGATTAACTCAATGAGCAAAAATTATGTGTTAAGCCAGTCTTAAGCTAATCTATTTTTTCATCAGGTCAAGTTCAAATCGAGTTATTATAGTACCAATCTTAATCCTAATTTTATGTCGATATTTACTAAGCAGATTTAGACGAATTTCTTTAACATATAATATTTTATTATTATATTAGTTATTTATTTATTATTAATTTTACATTATTAATTAATTAAAATATATTATTATTTATTAAATATAATTATATATTATTATTATGACTTAAAATTTTATTGTATATATCAGTAAGTTATATATATTATATATAAAATTAAACACATATTATTAAATATATATAATTAAAAATTAGTAAATATGTGAATTTGTATTTAATATTATATACATTTAATAAAAAAATTTAAATTTTATTTTGATCAAGAATTTTATATTATATATTTATTTTATGTATTTATTTTATTTAATAAAATAAATATATATTATTAAATATATATTGACCAATTCCAAAGTATTACATATAAAAATAAATATATTTAATAATTTATATATTATCAAATATATATAAATAAACAATTATATAAGAAAAAAAATAATTATAATAATTTATATATAATAATAAAAATAAATAATAATGTATTATATTATATATATGCATATAATATATTTAAAATTAATATCAAAATTATTTATTTAAAATTTTTAAATAATTTAATTTTTAATTTTAAAGTACTAATTCAAATTTTAATATAATTATTTATTTTGATAAACTTATATAATATATATTAATAATATTAAATACATACATTTATTAATTTTAATAATAAAAATTATTTAATATTGCTCAAATATATAATTTTAATATTATATATATTAAAATATAATTTTAATACATCAAAATTATTATTTTAATATCTATATAAAAATTAAATATAATAAATTAATTATTTATTACTTATTATTATTATTAGCATAACGAGTTAACCTAATAATCTGATAAGTAAACATTTATCAGTCTCAGTTCTTTATTAGGTTAGGGCTAACTAATTTCGGTCCTTTACCAAATAAAATCATTATTATCGTTTTAATTCTAAGTTAAGTAAAATTATAAAAAAAAATCAAGTTAGTACCGTTTATTATAATTTATTGTAGTGAGGTATTACATGTCCACTTTCTTTCATTTAAGTACACTTGTGTATGAAAATTTACTACAATACCCAAAAGATAAAAGTGAAATACTTACAGTGCATTTTGAGAAGACTAAAAGTATCAAAATAAAAACCTCTTTTGTTATATATTAAAATTGAAGAATTTTTAATTTTATAAAAATAAAAAAAATAAAAGACGAAAAACTTATAACAATTAAAATTGAAGAATTTTTAACTTTATAAAAATTAAATTAATATAAAATTTTAATTATAAATAAAATTAATAAAAATTCAATTTTTAGATATTAAAATAAAATTTAGTTAACATGAAAATAAAAATAAATAAGAATTTGGAGATACAAAATCATAAAATAGTTTCTTTCTTTTGTCTTTTTTTTAAAAATTATTATCATATATGAATTACTATTTATTATCTAAACAGTAATATATTACTATTTGGAGATTAAATAGTAATATGCTCTTCTTTAGTAATTTAGTTATTAATGAGACTTAATTTATTTATTTATTTTGAATTTTAGATCGATGTTATTGTTTAGTTCTAAAATTCAATTTCTAGAGATTAAAATAAATTTTTAGTTAATATAAAAATAAAAATAAATAAGAATTTGGAAGTATAGAATTAAAAATAATCTCTTTCTTTTTTTCTATTTTTTTTAAAAAATTATTATCATATATGAATTATTATTTATTGTCTAAACAATAATATATTACTGTCTGGAGACTAAATAGTAATATACTCTTCTTTAGCAATTTGGTTATTAATGAAACTTGATTTATTCATTTATTTTAAATTGTAGATTAATGTTATTGTTTGGATAGTAACATGTTACTATCTAGAAATTAAATAATAACATGCTCTTTTTTTATAATTTAATTATTAATAAGACATGACTTATCTATTTATTTTAAATTTTTAGTTCGATGTTATTATTTGAAAAGTAATATATTATTATTTGAAAATTAAACAGTAACATGCTCTTTTTTGGTAATTTGGTTATAAATGAGATTTGATTTATCCATTTATTTTAAATTTTTTATCAATATTACTATTTGGATACCAAATAGTAATACCTGCTTTTTTAATAATTTAGTATTAATGAGACTTGATGTATTCATTTATTTTAAGTTTTTTATCAATGTTATTATTTTAAAACTAAACAATAATATGTTATTATTTAGAGACAAAATAATAACACCTTCTTTAGTAATTTAATTGTTAATGAAACTTGATTTATTCATTTATTTTAAATTTTTTGTTAATATTACTATTTAGAGATGAAACAGTAACACCATTTTCTTTAGTAGTTTAGGTTATTAATGAGATTTAATTTATCTATTTATTTTAAATTTTTTTGTTGATGTTACTGTTTAGATATAAAACAGTAACATGTTACTATTTAGAGGCGAAATAATAACACCTATTTTCTTTGACAGTTTAGTTATTAATAAGATTTAATTTATTTATTTATTTTAGATTTTTGATCGATGTCATTGTTTGGAGAGAAAATAGTAATATCTTCTTTTTTTGTTGTTAATTAGACTTGATTTAACCATTTATTTTAAATTTTTAGTTGATATTACTATTTTGAAATTAAATAATAACATTACTATTTGAAAACGAAATTGTAACAACCTCTTCTTTAATAGTTTAGTTATTAATGAGACTTGATTTATTCATTTATTTTGAATTTTTTGTTGATGTTATTGTTTGAAGACAAAATAGTAATACCCTCTTCTTTAATAAATTAGTTATTAATGAGACTTGAATTTATCTATTTATTTTAAATTTTTTATCAATATTACTATTTGGAGACAAAATAATAACATATTACTATTTAGTTTGTAAATATTAATATATTGTTATTTGGTAACTTTGTTTATTGAAAAAGTTGTTATAACATTACTAGGACACCAAAAGAATTAGAGAGTAAAAATTTAATATGGGATTTGAATAAATTTAAATTGACAAAAATAATATCAAAGTTAGAAAAATAATAAGAAAATAAAGAAAAATTAAGAAAAATTATTGAAAAAGATTTTTTTTTTTTTGCCAATTAAAGTGGGCAAAACACCTTTAACATCTTAGAAGCACATAAATTTTGAAAAATTACATGGAATCAACAAGAAATTTGCTTAAAATGGACAACCGAGCAAAGTTATAGTCATTCAAATTTTTAAGTTCAATCTATACATTTTTTCCTAAGGTGAATCTCGCCAAACTTAAATTTTCTTATTTTTTATAGAAAAATCATGGGAAGATAAATGAAAATGAGTAATTATATACAAAAATTAATTAATTAATTAATCAAGGAGTTATGTTCTTCTGAAATTTTTAATTTACGACCACATTCTCATAATTAAAAATAATAGTATTTTAAGAATATAATAATAATTCATAAAATCGATACTCCTTTAAAATAAGAATTATAATTAATATCTCTTTAAAAGGAAGTTTAAAAAATAGTACCAAGATACAATTTATTGAAAATTATATTAATTTCAAATCAACCCGTAAAATCTAATTTATTTTAGCACCACTGCCAATTGGTCTACAAAATCAGAGAAATAACAAATTGTGAATGAATAATTAGGGTCGTGAATCATTGATTTTCTATATTTGTACACGTAATCTCCAGTTCCCTTGCTTCATCAGCGATCGGAGTTCAAGTGTCGAGCATAGAAGCATCAATGAGGGTAGTGAAGTATCCATCAGGAATAATAAGTAAAATTATACTAATCTTGTGCCAACCCGATAAATCTACTCCATTTTAACACCTCTATCCATTGGTCTACAAAATCAGAGAAACAACAAATTGTGAATGGATAATTAGAGTCGTGAATCATTGATTTTCTATATTTGTGCACGTAACCTCCATTTCCCTTGCTTCATCAGCGATCGGAGTTCAGTGTCAAGCATAGGAGCATCGACGAGGGTAGTGAAGTATCCATCAGGAAGAACAATCTCCGCTGCCTCCTACACATTCGCTTATCATCCAAGGACTGCACTGAAATATGCATCCTGGCTTCGAAGAACACAGCAATGATTGGATAGGCCATCCCAACCTCAACAACCACAAAGCTTGGGAGTAAGTTTCGCAACAGAATCAAATTGAACGGAAAGAGAACAAACAATATCAACAATCGGCAATACCTAAAATACCTCCAAGGGTATGACTCTTTTAATCCTAAAATTTAACACATTAGCATCCGAAACTCAACTAAATTTACTGCTGCAATTACCTAACACGTAATTTCATGATATTTTCTTGGTGTGATTTATACAAGATTTGATTCTCCGTTAGATATTTTAGATTTGTGTTGTACACCATGCGCTTCATGAAACATCAACCTGGGTCACTCCGTTAGATATTTTAGATTTTTGTCGTACAGCATGTGCTCGATGAAACATCAACCTGGGTCCCTTGCTACCCTCGATAATGTTCTTATTCAAATAGCATAGATATTTAATAGTGTTTGTACTTTCAGTCGTCTATCTAGAAATATTGTTATGAATCTTGCGCGATAAGACCTTCTCCCATTGAGTATAACCTTCCTGAATGCTATAACACATCAAAATCACTCAAGTATTAAAGCAGGACTGACGTACACTTGCTTTGTTAGCATGACTCCAGTATTCTTGCTATATATACAAGGTACTGTCAATTTTTAATAACTTGCTTATGCTTTTCCATATTGTCAAACATTTTGTAAGAAAGATTGATGCTTTTGTCTTGGGCTAATTGATAGCCTGATACTTTCGTTTTGAGCCTGGGTTTTATCAGACTTGTCTAAATGCTTGAGATACTCACGCTTTGTTACCTGAGATGCTTCACTCTCTATAAAAGGCCTTCAAAAGGTATGAGATGTGATTTCTTAATTCCTTCATTTAATCATATTAACATGAAGCTCAATAAAATATATAGATGAAACTGCATGATGATTGTAGTAGACTCTTAATTTAGTTTCTCTCATATAAATGTATTATTTAAAGTTGCATATGGGGTGCTAGCTGAAATGCCCTGCATTGTCATTATCATATTCACCACCAATTATTTGTCATTCTCTGTTGTTCTTTTCAAATATACATAAATCATAAACAACTGGTTCTTAAATGCCCTGCATTGTCAGCTCATGTGTTGATTTGTTACTTGTATGCTTAGCTCAATAACTGGCTGCTTTAAGTATAATTAAACTAGTTAATTTGGTTAGTCTTGGAGCCAGCTACTCAGGTCATTTACTCAATCCTTTGGCTTGAAGCTACAGTGAATATACTGCCCTGTCTCAAATAGCACGCCTCATTGTTGATTATTTCAAATTTCTCATATCATTATCTACTTTAACTCCAAGTTACAAATTCTGGTTGAATGCTTAACTGCTTGATGATCTAGTCATGCCACATGATTTGTTATTGGTCTTGCATAATGTCGGCTAAGATGTTGTACAGGGTAATGTGGGATATAAGCGTGTGGATGTTTTTAAAATTTTTTATTTATCTTGTCATGGCTAACTTCAATTACTTTGAGAACAGTTGAATAACAAAACTTTGGAGTTGAAACTTGGAAGCAACCCACATCAGTAAAAAGGTATGTCACCCTACCCTCTGAATAAAACATTCAAAGAGGCAAATCTCTTTGGATTTAGCTGCTAATTTGTCTCTTAGCAACCCTGAACACTTTCTGAGAATTATTCTTCCTTTATCATCATTGAGAAGGTGTTCCACCAACCAGATACGAGATAGCACCTTCAAATGGTAATGTTTTCAGTTTCCATAATTCTGATGGAAATATATTGTTTATAGCCTTTGTGAAGCAAAGTTAGAAAACTATGCTTTACCATAAGGAAGTAATCAAAACATGGTCATCTTAGATAAATATATTATATTTGTAATTTGCGCCTATTAGCATCCTGCCATAAACAGGAAAATAA
This sequence comes from Sindora glabra, assembly GCA_020226215.1. Taxonomy (NCBI): domain Eukaryota; kingdom Viridiplantae; phylum Streptophyta; class Magnoliopsida; order Fabales; family Fabaceae; genus Sindora; species Sindora glabra. Next base: position 31,180,232 of record CM035229.1, read on the forward strand.
GGTTTTTCTTCTACAGATGAATTATGGCGCATTTTAGTTAGTAAGCATGCCTATGGAATCTAATTAGTGGTTTGTATTCAAAATCATATTGTGACACTTGATGTAGTGGCTAAAGCTCTTTTGTTCATTGTCGTTACTTTCCTCTATGATATTATGAACATTAGAAGTATAATGGGAAAAAGCTCACGTGCCATTAGAAGTTACTTGTGATTTATACCTAGTTCTATGATTTATAACTAGCTTTCCTACTTGATCCCACTGCTAAATTCTGTTGGATATGGTAATACACAAAGCTATCCGCTAGAGGTACTTTATCCAAATTGCACTAAAGGTGCTTGGTAAAACATCTAAGTAAAATGTTGCTCACATACACAATCGATGGAATGATGAGATATGGCTAGATACAACTTATAACTTGGTTTTTGATGTTATACAGTTTTCTGGAGAGTAGATTGCTTGGAGATAATTGATCTCAAATGGCCCTTATCTTGAACCTGTTTATTTACCTAATAGAATGATGTGGATTATGCTAGCATGTATCTTATCATTTAGAATGGATGATTAATCACTAACAAATTAAGGTCTCAAGTTGTCTTGTGAATTAGGAAATCAAGCATATTTGAGGTAGTCTTTAGGTTTGCTTCCATTCAGTTCATATAGTTGGTGAATATCTTGATAAAATATTCAAAGCATCTTGAGAGATATGCTTTTCTTAAGCCTAAATTTAAATGCGATCATACTCAGTACTCAATTAAATATACTATTTCACATAAGTGAGCAGTTATTTCATTACGCATAGCATGATCCCTTCGTTTTCTGATTCAAGTCATACAAGATATTTAAGAAAAGGTCTGACCAAACCCCTCCTTCATGATTGGTCCTTATTACCTCTTGTTGCAAAATAAATACAAACGAAGCGAAACAACACAGATAACCAGAGAAAAGTGCTAGCTAGTTGACATAGCCATGTTAATTGCTAGATTTACTTGACTCTCTAACTTCGTATATATCACTGTAAAATCAATGGATGAATAATTTTTACTCTCTCTCACATATATAGCTATGCATCACAAATGGTTTCTTTGTAAATGCATCATATACATAAAAGGACTATATAAAGGGAGGACATCATGGAAACATTAAAAATAGGTGCAGGTATTAGGAATAATTGCTTATCGCTATTAAGCATTTTATTTTTAAAAGATATTCTTAAAAACTTCAGTGAATGCTCTCTCTCTCTCTCTCTCTCTTAAATCCTCAAGAGATGCAGTACATAAAGATGAATGATGTGTGGGACCTGCCAAAGAAGCCTTTTTATGATTATTTACTTTCAATAATATGCAAGATAAACTTGTCAGATGCAATTTTATAGGTATTTATATCTTATTGGAAGCTAATTAACTAGTTAAAGATGAAGTCATATCAATGAAATAGGAAACCGTTTCACAAAACTTGTTATAAGGTGACAATTAGATATTCAGTTACTTATCTGTCCTACAGGAAGCACTCCTTATAATTTACAGCTCTAACAATTGTCTTTTGATTCGGCTAAGTAGTTGCTGTGAAGATGCTAATAATTAACAGTCAAAGAATTTCATATCTCATTTATTAATATTTATGTTATATTAAGATAGTTGTTGTACCTTATCGACATATGAATCATGAGATGACAGTAGTAGCACAGCTATAAGATTAGTCTAGTTATAGACATGTTCTAGACATGCTACTTGCGGGTATGATCATGAACATATGTCAATGATTTATTATCCATCATATATAACGTTGGACTCATAACATGGTCCACCTTGTTCACTTGGCAAATTATTACTGATTTATTGTATTTTGTATCGTTGAGCAGTAAGTTGAAGTTTCTATAAAGGCATGATCATTCCAGGTAGCTTGTCACAATCCTAAAAACACGTTGTGGGTATATTCTTCGTTGAATTGTTATGCTGAAACTAGTTTGCATGCTTACACGGGTTGACATACTAAGATTAAGGTGAATGCCATATCTTGATATGAGCCTGTTAGCTGAAAAAACATCGTAATACTGAGAAGTACTGGAACGTTGAAGCAGAGGATTAATTAACTTTAGCCATTTATACATGACACACATGATTCCTTTTCTTATCAAAATTGCCATATCGTATCATAAACTTGGTAGCCACGTGAAATTGAGATCGCACATGCACGCGATGTTATTTTTGGAAGGAGTAAGATACTCACAACCTTTATAATATCTATACTATATGATTGAACATGCATGAGAATGACTTTTATAAAGTTTATTCTACCACACTTGATACAAGAAGACATATTTGCATATTCTTATACTAACTAATTATTTATGTGTGAGGGAACAAATTCATGCACATGTAACCATCTATTGTGGAGGTCCATTCGAAAAGAGAACATGGCAAATAGTAAATAAAGAGAATGTTACTTTTAGATAACAAAATGTAGGATACAAAATATGCCAAAGCTGAGAAAGCACTAGCTGCCATATGAAGAAATCTACTTATAATATTAGAGGATGATCAATCAGTCAGCACGTAAGGGGCACTAGATCTTCCACATAGTAATTGTATTCTTGGTACCTAGTTTAAAAAATTCATTATTTATACTTTCACATGGTCACATACCCCCATGCTAAGATCTTAAGGAAGAGGAAGCTAGAAGTTAATTACCTTTACTAAATGTTTTTGAAATCTTTAAAAAGTGTTCAGTGATGCTTAAAAGAGGGGATAAGTACCACTCTTCATTTACTTTATAACTAAACTCATATTAGTATATGCTTTTTCTTGAATGATTACTAATGTTGCCATTACTATATAAGATCTCTCAGCTATGATCAATCGGCTTAAGAGAGAAAAGCTAATATGAGCTAAAAGACAAAAAGTTAGAACAAAATAATAATAAAGGCTTGAGTAAATCCCTTGATAGCATTATCAAACTTGAACTTAATTCCTAATAAAAACCTAAGCAAATCTCTTGGCAACTCCATCAAATTTGAACTTTGGTCCTTAGTAAAAGCTCGAGTAGATGCCTCAACAATACTATAAAACCCAAATTCAATCCTTGATAAAAAGCCCAAGTAAATTCCTTAGGCAACTCTATCAATTTGGACTTGATCCATGGTAAAAACCTGAGCAAACCTTGAGCATATGAATACTTTAAAATTATTATGTAACAGCATTTGTTCATATGCCTTACAGAAATTATCCTAACAGGTTATGTCCTAGAATATCAAAAACTTGCAAATTGACTTGTTGAGCCACACAAATTAAATCATTCTCTCTCAATTAGATAGTCCAAACAATTCGTAACATAGTCTAGGCCACACATTGATGCATCAATTGAGGTAGTACCTTGCTATATGTAATTTAGGCATACACCTTGAATATATATCATTTCATACATCCATCACTCGATATTGTGTTATATATTTCTCTATCATGATATATATACTAACCTAGTTAGATGAGGCCTTTTTTAGAGTTATGCCTTACTTTTCTTATTTCTCTATTTTACAAGTATTGAAATCTTTGCTTTAAAGTAGTGAAAAGAAAAAGGGGTAATGATATAAATATTTTGTTCAGACTATGCAAACCTGATTAGATATAACACTTACCATGCTATGCAAGCATTTCTCTATTCCCAACACATAAACCTTGCTTGCTTGGACTTATTTGGGTTGATTGAACTATGTTCGAGCTACATGGATACCTCTTAGTCAATTGGAAATATGAACCTACATTCGCATAGACATCTAGCTCTCACACTTACACCTCTTAACATCTCTCTTATAAATAGGCATGTAGTCCTCCATTTAGAAAGGAGACACTACTCATTGTATATTAAAGCCCTTCGTAGGGACCAGATATATTGTAATTTTATCATAAAATATCATACAACTTTTTCATTCTTGTAGCACCTCTTTATACTAGGATCGCATTGAAATAGTATTAGATGGAATGAATCAAGATAGCATGAATGGATATGCTATAAAACTAGTCGGACAGGCCAAGCAAGAGTGATGGATGTTAGATCCATTAAAATTTAATTAATTATATACAAAAACTTGTAACACTAGTGAATTCATCCAAATCTTAAAAATTAATCGATCAATTAAGAATGCATAACAGAAATGAGGGGTTTAGTATTAAAGTGCTAAACAAAATGAAAATTGAAGTTGAACACTAACCCCTTGTTTGGTTGGAAATAATTTAGGGAAAAAAGAAGAGGAAAATTTCAAATTTGAATTGAGAAGAAAATGAAAAAGATTTTTTTAAAAAAAATTGAATTGATTAGAAAATGATAATCACAAATTTAGCATATAATATTTTTTTCTCCTAATTTTTCTCTTCATCCAAACTAGAAAAGAGAGAAATTTTCAAAAAAAAAAAATTCTTTCATTTTCTTTCCCTTCTACTAAACAAAGCCTACAAAATTAAATAAAAGAAAAGTAGTTCTGGATATCTTCAACTCTTCAATTTGCTGATTTATCATAAACTCTTATAAATTGACCCTAATTTGATTATTTAGACAAGTATTATCTGGAAGTCCTATAGTAATAAAAATAATTACTTGAAATTACCGTGGACAATAAACCTTTCAAATATTTTCTTAACATAATTTATTATACAATTTTAAGGTTAGGAAGAAGAAAAATAAAGGGAAGGGGGGAAGAAAACAATCGATGCAAGACTATAAAATTGAGGAGGATCTGAGAGAGGAAAGAAAGAACAAGATGACAAACGAAATTAAGAGTGGATGAGTAAAATAGAAGAGTGATAAAAGAAATAAATATAGGAGAGAGAGGAGGTAGAGAGAAGTAAAGAAATTAAAAGGAAAAATGAGATTATATAATATGAGGAAGTGATTTCTTTTAATTAAAAGGGAAAGCCATTCCCTTAAAAATACACTATTATTTTCTATTGAATAAAATATACTTCTCATTGATTAAGTCTCTTATTGCTTCCAAACATTAAAAAAAATTTAGGAAAGCCAATTCTATAAAAATATTTTTCTCTCAAACAAATAGTCTCAAACCCAAAGTATAGAATAGAGAGGTTACAAAATCCATAAAGAAATAAATGAGAAGGATCATTATCCCGAAACCTATGTGAAAATGTCCAAAAAAGATAACATAATTTGTAAATTTTTTGGTGAGTTAGTAAATTGATTTATCACTAACTCTATTTTTTTTAATAAGTTAACAGCAATAAAGTTCAAATCCAACACCTTAAACATATTACTCAAATGTCTCTTGGCTACTAACCCCACCACCTAGTGAGATTTATCCCATAAATAACTCTATAACTCGAGAATTGGTCAATTTACATGTTATAATTGGAATCTATTTTTTTAATCTTAATTAAAAATCATCAATATTATTAGTCATATTCCAAAAATTAACATCAATTTCATTCCAAAAATAGGAAACTAATTAACCAAAAATTTCTCAAAACAACACTATAAAAGCTCCCAATGCCACCCAATTTTCCTTGGGCTACAGTCTCAAAGCACAAAGCATAGTCGGTACTTTGCATTCTAATAAACACAAAGAACTTCCCTTGATTTACCGATTACGCTTATCAAAATTACCATGGAGATGAAGAAGATTGCCTACACCGTTGTCTTGGCTGCTGCCTCTATTAGCGCCGTCATGGCTACAGAAGCCCCTGAGGCCGCCGCTCCTGGCCCATCCAATGATGCCACTACTCTCAGTTCAATGGATTGGTGCCACCCTTGTCTCATTTGTTGCTTACTACTTACATTTCTAAACATGTTGTGATGAGTGCAAAAAGAAAAATATGGAAGAAATTTGCTCAAAGCAAAGTGAAGCAACGACAAAGGAACTTGGTACAGAGAGAAATTCCATTTTTCACATCTTTGTTTTCTCTTTTGCTCCAGGTTTTGTCTTTTTGTTGGACAGTACATTTTATTAGTCTTCCATATATCCATATCCATATGAAGCTCGTGGAAGAATTTGTTGGAATGATGTTATAGAATTGAATATAAATTTTTATTTTTATTTTGAATTTCTTTCATTTCATTTGTTTTCATGAATTTTGTACTCCCGGAAGAATGACCCACATAAGAAATAAGAATAAGGAGCGTTTAGAATACATCAATAGACAAAGATATTAGGGCCTCTAGGTTAGATTGAAATCGGAAAAAATTGAAAGTGAGAGTTATTCTTCTTAAAATAAATTAAATTTAAAATATAGTCTATTTAATTTATGTTTCTTACTATAATACAAAATTGTACAATAAATGGCATTTGATGATGAGATTAACTCTATTATAATTTCCAAACGAAGAAAAGAGGAAAGAAATAAAAGAAATTAAGGATTATTGTGATTGCAAATTGAGATTTTATTTCTAGATCATATGAATTAAAAATACATTGTCATGCATAGTACTGACAATTAAAATCATTTATTTTATGATTATATATAAAAGCTACAAACCATTTAACACACTTTTGAACTCACAATGTTAAAAGACTCAGTCTCCTGTATATGGAATGGCGGGGGGTATTGTAGCACGATTAAGAATATCGACGTAATATAAAGTATTATATATAAGGTGATTATTGACTAGAATAATGAATCTAAGCTACCTAATGTGATGAAGGGAGATAGACACATTCTCTGAGCGATTCTTATATGTAATCATATAGCATGTGCTGTACAACATGTCAAATTCTTGTGATTTTTAATATCATTTGAAAAATTAAAAATTTAATGTAGATCTTAAAAGAAATTAATATATGAACAATAAAATTAACAAATAATTTGTAAAAATGAGTTAAAATTGGATCATGCAAGAATTTTAGTAGCTATTGAATGTCAAAAATTAGGTTAATTCTTGTATAATGAACAGATTAATAATTATTTCAAATAAGTCTTTAATTATAAATTTAAAACTAACAATGATAAAAAAAAAATTATTAAAAGAAGTCATGAATTATGCGCTTCTTCTTTTAAGTATGGAAAGAAAAAAAAAACGTACATACATGTTTTTAGACTCCAGACCATCCTATCAAAGTGAATTTCCTAGTTAATAATTTCTCTAAAGTGATCCCACGATAATGAAACTTCCTAAGATATATTAAAGGGAAAGATACACATAAAACACCTTAAAGTATGGCTCAATTAATATCACATAAGATCCTTGAAATTTCAAAACATGCAAATAGCTTATTGTAATTTTCAAAGAAATAAAAATATTTATTTAATTTAAAAAAAGGCATATGAGTCACTTAATGGTATCTAACTATTTTTAACGTAAATTTACTTAGTCTATGAAGGGATTTTTCCCTAAAATAAAATATTAATTAATAATAGAGTTGATTATATTATGTACTTATGATATAATTAATGATAAATATTTTGAGTATGTTATTACTGAAACTCGACTTAATTGCATTTGAAGAAATAAGATACGTGGCTCTTTTGTTTTTTTCATTATTTCTTGGATTTTATTGTACTAAAATGTAATTTGAAAAAAAAGTTATAAATGACTCATTTCTATATTTTCTTGTTTTCTTTAACTGGAATTTCTATATTTTCAGTTCTTTAAAAATTTTAGAAGGTTACGTATAGATTTTGAGACCTTAACAGGTTATGTGATAATAAATCTTTTGATTGTATTTTGTGCAATATTAAACCAAAACAGCTTTTCTTAACGAGAAAAATAACAATAACATCAAGTAACTCAACGATGTCCTTTTGTTAGAAAAATTTACAAATGAAGCCCTAATCTTGGAGCCTGACCTTGCTCCATACGACGTCATTTTATTACAAAAAGTTACACAGTTCCAATTAATCTGTTCAATGAAGATTGACTCCAAATTATTTATGGCAGCATTTAGCTGGCAGAATCATACATTTCAAAAATCATAAACATTCTCAAAAATATAATTTCTAAGAAGATAATTCTGGAAAATATAATGTTATCATGGTTGGTTAAATTAAAATGACTTCCAAAATTTTGTAATCTTGTATTTTTGTTAATTTGTATTTTTTTAAAAATATTATATCAAAAATATTTTTATAAAAAATTGAGTGGCTAATACTCGAAAGTTTATTGACAAGCATCAATAGATTGTAATCAATAATAATAAATAGTGATAAAGCTACATTTAGTTCAATGGGGGTAGATGAATCCACTTTACATTTAAAAGTTTATATTAAAGTGTAATATATATAATGTATCCAATACAATAAATAAAAGTTCCTGCCCCTTGTATACAAATATCACCTTCTTATTAATTTTTCCCACTCTTTTTATCCACTCATCTTCCTTTTTTTATTTATTATTTATTCATTATTATTTGTCACTTATTCATATTTGTTATGCCATATTTCTTTTGAAGCTTAAAATCTAAACCCTAGCCTTTGAAGCCATTGTCCCACATCTTCATCCTCCTTCTTCTCTTCTTTTGTCCTCTTCACTCTCCAAATCTTTCTTTCTCTAGTGGAATGTTGGCTTATTCTTTCTTCTTTTTAAATTATTTTTTTGCCAGCTATCATTGGTCTCTCCTCACTCCTCGTTACCACTTTTATCCCTCTCATTCATCATGTTGTCTAACATTCAATCAGAGTCTCTAGCCAACTACCAATTCTATTCACCATTTGATGCTTTTTTTTACTAAATTGTACTCGAACCTCTCTTTTCTTTCTTTTTCACTAACCCATCATACCCTTTGCCCAGTGCCACCTTCGCCATCCCTTTTTGTTTCAATTAGCATCTATCATGCCATCATGCCATTCATTAATTTATGAGTTTTTTTAAGGAAAAAAATTAGTTTGTATTACATAATTATTTAATTTTGATTTTACTTTTGATAGGAGTCCAAAAATATTCTAATAAATTTTTCACTATGTTGAAATTGTATCACTCATAACTTAATTAAGTACATTGGTTTTCTTCAAATTTGCCACAATTCAATTCATAACTAATATAAAGACATAAACTAGATATCTTTATAAGCTTTTTCAACCAAACCATTCCATAAATACTACTATTTTCTAAAAATATATTTTATACAAAATGTTAAAGATGCAAAAAAATGCAAACAATTGAAAATTTTACTATATATATACATATTTTTTATCAGAAAATAACATGTGTAAAATACTTGTAATTAAGATTTGGATATCTTATAGAAAGTAACTTATAATTTTGAAATTATTTTTATTAAGATAGAAAACTATCTTTGTATAAAATAGATTTACAAAATAAAAATTATAAGATAAGAATGAATGGGTAGTGCTAGAATCAAATAAAACTCTTGAAATAAGTCCTCAACTAGCAAAATACTTGTCACAATAGCATTTGAGACATGAGTCTCTTGTCATTTCATGGTGAATACTTTAGCTTATGCTCCTCATGTCTCCTTTCTACTATTCTTTCTTGCTCCTTGGCTAAGCATCATTGGCAATCTAATAGAAACAATATTTTAGTTATTTTGCATGCTTAGAGTTGCGACATTGTTATTATACTATGCTGCTATATGGTCTCACATCTTATGTCTTATTTGTCCTATTTGAAGCATGCTTTGTAAGGTCCAATGAGATTCAAATTACATTAGTTTTTCAGTGGATTTTGTACTAAATAAGTTTGACTAGGAGCCCTTGTTATTGACTTTGATATGAAATTAGTGCAAGTACGATGGAAAGTTTTATACCATTAAAATTTTTGCTTACTCAACTATCCACTTACTACTACACTTTGTATTATGATGGTTTCACTCGTCTTTTGACTACTACCACCTTTATACTTCATTTTCTTTCTTCTAAAACTTGCCTCCCTTTCTCACCTTTCTTTTGAATGTAAATTTGCTCTTATAGCTTTATTCAAGGCTTATTGGTGCATAATGTCATCAAAATAATGACTTAATTAAAGTAATAGTTATGAAGCTCATTCATGATTATACTACTCTTGCTTTCTTAGTTGACAATAAATAACCAACATAACATGAAAGTTATATAAACTAGGCATTATATTAGGGAATTGTCATTGCTCTCTAAGTCAATTGTTCAAATTCTCAAGTTTTTACTTCTTTAAGGATTCTTGGTAGAAATTAGTTTACTAGTTCAACTAGGAATTGTTTCCAAGTAATTGGATCATTAGTTACAAGCCTTTACTTTATGTTTTAAGTATACCGGTAGTGTGCAATATCATTAAGCTTATGTTCTGCTAGTTCAACCATCAGATCCTAACATTTTACAAATTCTTTCTATTTAGTCCAAATTTAAGTTTTGGATTAGTGTTGTCATATCTTGGTGGTTATTCTTGAGCAATTTGAAGCCTATCTTTGTAGTATAGGCGGAAGAAAAGGTTATCTATCTTCTTTTCTACCTTAATTCAAGTTTCCCTAATTTTGGTTTTAAGCAATTATTCTTTCTAAAATTTGTTGTAAAGTAGCTACCTAAGTCAAGGCTTCCGATTATTCTTGTTCATCTTTATTTTCATTTTTATTTATTGTAGATGAATTGGCAAATCCTTCTTATTCAAACACTTCAGGATGTGCTCTAGTATGCCTTCTTCTTTTAGCCAAATTCCTATAAGACAACTCAGATTAGCAAAGAAAATTCATTTTTTAAAATAAAATATACTTGCCATCCTACGAGGATCCATTAAAGTTATTAATGAATGTTGGCTTTACATAATTTCACTTTTATGCCATATAATCCTATCTACAATTTTTCACAATTTGCTTAGACCATGATCCATAATTTGCCCAAATCATGCTTTGATATTACTTTTGTCATGACCTAATTTCCAAATCATTGTGACTCGTATGAAGACATCAACGAAAAATATTTACAAGCCTTTCCAACCAAATCATTTCATAAATTTTTCTATTTTTTAAAAAATACCCTTTATATAAAAATATGTGAGATGTAGAAAAATGCCTATAGTTGAAAATTTCACCTTGTGTTTGTGTGTGTATGTGTGTATATATATGCATACACACATACATATTTTTATTAGAAAATAACATTTGTAAAAATCTTTAAAATCTTAGTGAAAAAGATTTGGATATATTTTTTCTTATAGAAAGCAACTTGTAATTTAAAAATTACTTTTATTAAAGTAGAATCCTATCTTTGTATAAAGTAGATGTACAAAAATAAAAATACTTTCTTATTTCTTTTAAAATAAAAGATAATATTTTTACTTTTATACGAAAATCCAAATTAAATATTATATATATATATATATATATATATATATATATATATATATATATATATATATATATATATATCTTTTGAAACACTTTAAGAAATCAAGTAATATTTAATATGAAGATAGATAAAGAAAACTCTTGATTCTTTTATGAAAATTAAGTTTCAAATTTATATAGAAGTTCAAATCATGAAACAAATACAACGAAATAAGACAAGGTTAAGAAAACTTAAGAAATCATATGATCCTTTCATTTTATAAAATTATGCTTTTAATGATAACATACTTTCTTTTGTAAATAAAGAAATCAATCACCTTTCTTTTCAAAATAAAAATGACTATTAGCCATCTCTTAAAGTTCAAAATGACTTATAAAACTTTTATTTCCTTTTTCTTTCAATTAATGGTCATGGCCTATATACATATATATTCATAAACAATCTTTAATAATTAAAATCATTGCCATAAGCTTATAAAAATAGAAATACTATGACTTTTTTAAAAATAGTAGAAATAATAATAATATACATCCATACCTTTGCAATTAAGCATATGCATTATTAATCTATAATCATACATGAGTTTAAAATTTTTGGGTTATGCAAATTATTACCCATTTTCCCAACCTTTTTTTTTTCATCAACTACAAAATATATATCAAAATAATTATATAGATAGTCAAATACCATAATTATACAAAATTTTAAAGTTTAATTTAAATATGAGCCTTGTTAACCAATGCCAAACTAGAGATCCTCCAATTCTAAATTTGCTATGGCTAGCATTGGCGGAGTAATGGGCTGCCAGGTAACTATAGTTGATTTAGATCATAAGGTATATGATCCACAAAGAACTATTATACATTAAACTATAAGTGTGATATCCTATTAGATAGGTCTTCTTATGTAGACTAAGGTATTGGAACCTTTAATGCGACATGAAATTTAGGTAGATTTGTAACATAAGCATCTAGGTATGCTTAACAAGGATAAGAGGATGTTGTATTCATAGGAACAAATTTAACCTAAGACATATAGGCTAAACCACTATGATTAATCCCAATTATATAGTAAACTTTAGCCTATACAGCCATATATAATCTTAAACAATAGCCACTAACAATCATTAACTTTAAACAAGTCCATTAGTAAGACAAGTATCTAAAAAAATAACAAGAAATAGAGTATAAATAATAATACTTAGTGAATGGCTACCTAAACCTTATTCTAATGTATTTTGGCCAAAAAATTATATATACATAAAATACAAATTAAAATAATGTTTTTCTTATAATAATACTTTAGCATTCATTTTTCGCACTTAATTAGTAAATGCAAATGATATAAGGTATGTGTGATTACCTGCTTATGACTCCAAGCTAACCTCATCCCATTCATCGCCATCTTTATCTTTCCCATTCCTTACCACACGTCATTCCACAACAATAATAAATGACAGAGTCATAATTTTCCTATACACAATTACAAGTCAAATTTGGATAGTTTTGTAGACTTGTACACAATCTTGCACAAGCTTCTAATATTCATATTTAATTCATATTCATATTCATATTCAATTTATTCATGAGTCATTATAACATAGTGTGAACATCCTTAAGGTCATCAACTCATTTATTAAAAAGGATAATGCACACAAACTATAACCTCATGATTATTAACTCAATTAACCATAAGGATAGGGCACATAGGGAAATTTGTGCCACTAATTATTAGATTCATTCACAATTTATCATAATATAGTGAAGGCAATGTCTCTTGACACTTCACCACATTTATTAGTTCATAATTTCTCGAATTCATTATGATAAAGTCAAAATATCATTTATGCTATAATCATCATATAAGTAGTGCATCCTATACATCTTCATATTCTTAGTTCAGAACTTAATAGAGTTTTATCCAATATCATAGGCATTCTGTGACAATTCCAGTAACCATATCAAAATTAACATAATTTCATCTTTCTTATTTTTTTATTTCATTTAGAAAATCATCATTAGTGCATCAATTCTTTTTTATACAAAATTTCATGGTAAACATTAAAAGTATCTTTATTCAAACTTTTCTTTACAAAATTTCATAATTATTTTGACTCTCAAATACACATTTTTATAAGTTAAAACTCATTTTAATTTCCATCAAGCTAAGCATATGGCTTATAGTTTCTCATAGTGCAATTGTAGGTTACATCATATGTTTCATCCTTAATTTTGCTCTAAAATAACCATGCCAATTACTGATGTATTCTACATTATTCTTATATTAAAAGAATTAATTTTTCCTACAAAAAAAAACTAAAAGGTGACTTATAGTTTTCTTAAAGAAACTGTGAGCTCCTTAGAGCTTCTAAGCTCCAATTTTTTCTACTTTCTAACATATTCAACTTCATAGGTGTATGACTAAATTTAGGCTAACATTGACTAGTTTTCAAAAATATTGTTTTCATGAACAACATCTAAGTCTTTTCAAAATAACTAGTCAAAACATATTTTCCAAAATTTTGTGTCTTTCTTGTTTCAAAAACTCCAAACATATATTGTTCTTTGAAACTTCTTTTCAAGTTTCAAAATTGAAGTCTCAAAATCATATTTTGCAATTCAATATCAAGCAAGAATTAATATATTGCTGTAAATATTTCATATATATATATATACATATATATATATACATATATGTATGTATATATATATATATATGTATATATATGTATGTATATATATATATATATGTATGTATGTATGTATGTATACAATTTTCATAAATAAAACCGATAAGAAGAATCAAAGGCTTCCACTCAATCTTCTTAATGATTTCCTTTTTTTATTATCACCTAGAAATTTAAGATGTAAAATTTTCCAAAGCAAGTATTAGTAAAAGAACTTTGCAAAGGATCATGAGAATTAAAGTTAAACAAAGGAGATGTTTTTACCTTTTCTTGAAGAATCTAAGAACCTTTCCTTTACAAACTCAAAAGATAAAACCAAGATGAAGCTTTTGGAAAGTGAAAGATTGAAAATTATAAGATGGGAAGCTCTTCTTTCTTTCTATAAAAAGCCAAAGTGTGTATGCTCTTTTAGTGTGGGAAAAATTGCAAACAATGATAGCTATTTATAAGAAAAGCTTAGGTTAGCTTTTAGAGACAATAACATCATCTTTAGTCATGAAAGAATATTCGTTTTGCCTTTAGAAGTAAGCCATGACCTTGCTTAGAGATCTTAGGCAAATTAGATTATAATCTCATTCAATGCTAGTAAATATTCTTCATTTATTAAGCTTAATGACATGTGTTGCTAGATTTGCTTCCAGATCTATGTAAATCTCACTCAACTTAGTTAAATTATCATGTGCTTTGAAAGAAAACAATTCTAACAATGGTTCTTGTTTAAAAATGATTCTTTCAAGAAAGTCTTTCATACTTTCAAAACTAAGTAAAATTTAGTGATTTTAAAACTATTTTTGAATTTGTAAGACTAAATTATTTTCTTTGAAAGTTAGTAAAATATTTTCAAACTTAGTATTAAGAATTTACAAATTGGGTATCAAAATAATCTCATTACTTTCCTATGTTCAAAATATATTTTTCTTGAATTTTTTTGTACTTTCCTTGATTTTATAAAATCAAAAAGTATTAAACTTAATTTAAAATTAGTAATGTGAGTGCTAAGCCTTCTTTCTTAAGAGCTAAATAAAATAAGATCTTATAAGATCACAAATTTAAAAAAATCTTAGGCAATTACATGCTTTGGCTTCTAAGTAGGCTTTAGTCTTTGTTCGCACTATTAGTAAGTAATACGCTTGTCATTTCACTCAATTTACACTATTTGCCATTCAAATTTAACATTAAATGTTTTAGTTTATCCAAAATTAGGCATATGCTTCATTTTCCTCTAAATTTTTTCATGTCAATGGCCTATAGGTTTCTATTGGGGGTTTCTTGGTAAAAACTTGTTACACTAGATTTTCACTAACATTGGATTTTCCTTACTTCTTGAAAACTTCAAACTTTTCCAATATAATTCCTATCGAATCTTTATCCACTATATCTAATAGGATTTTTTTATAATTACCACTAATAATAACACCTAAATTAAATTCTAATAATTCTAACCTATTAAATTTTAGTAATTTTAATTTATCATATTTCTAGTGGGTATTATAAAATTAAATCTTAGGGATTAATTTTTTAATTAGTAATTTGTATAATTATAAATTTCAAATTTTATGCCTAAACATTTGAATAGGATTTTGTTTATAATCTCTACCATTAACCATTTGTTTTATATGCATTGATTTTGTGTGCTTTGTTATATTTTAGCAAAATTTGCCATTTTATAGTTCATAAATAATATTTGTTTCTTTTCCATTTTGCATCACTTGAATAGTTTTTATTATATTTGATATTTATATATTTTTTAATTTTATTCAATCACTTTAAAGTTTTATATATTTTCTTCTTTTTGGTGATTACTAAGTTTTGACTTTGTAGGTAGAAATTGAAAATTAGGCTTAAAGTTAATTCTAATAAAATGGTAAATACAATAAAAAAATGGTGCATGTAATTATATATGTATTAATTTCATAAATACTTATAATTATTTATTAATTATCAATAATGATTATATTATAATATAATTATTATTAACCATTAATTTTACATATATAATTATTGTAGAGATCATACTTGCTTTGAAACAAATTTTTAATATTTTATACTCAAATATCTGTTAGTAAATATGTAATTTGCAAAGAACTTAAATCAAGCTTGACTTTAAGTGAGTTGAAGCTTAAATGAGTCGAGTTTAAATTTCACTGTTACTTGACTTAAACTATTTCTAAGTCTAAAGAAGCTTAATAGAAAAATATATATTCATTTTTATACCATATATAAGTAACATAATACTATAAAAATTACATCTCATCAGGTAATTACTAATGTTGCTTGCAAAAATATGATACTTTGATTGAGGTAATTAACTTTCTAGTAAATGTTATTTTTTTACTAAATGTAATTATTAGCATTATATAATAATTATGTTGAATATTTTCTTATAGATTTGAGGTCGTAGAAAAATTTATATTGATAAATAAAATAAGATAAAAAAAATATAATATCTAATTTATTTATGAAATATAAAATCTTATATAATAAATTGAAATGAAATGACAAACCATTCAAATAAAGTTATAAAAACTTGATTAGGTATATTTTCATTAGAAGTTCAAATTCGAATATTTCAAGTATCATGAAAAATTGGACCTAAGAAATAATATTCAAATAAACTCATGTAAACTCATTAAGCTTGCATTCAAGTAAAGCTTCAGTTGTAGTTTAAATTATTTAAGTTTAATGATATTCAACTTAAATTTAATTTTATTTATTTTAGTAAGTTCAAACTTGATCATATAAATATTCAGCTTGACTTCACTCATTTGCATCCCTATATTTTAGGTGACACCTATTAATTAACATATTGAATTAAATATTCATTTTCTTGCCTATTTTTATGATATATTTCTCAATTTCAATTATAATTATTGTTAGTTATTAATTTCATAAATACTTATAATTTTATATTAATATTGTCCATTAATTTAATTATTGATGTCTATTAATTGTACAATTATGATTATTGTTTATTATTAATATTCTTTAATTTCTTATTTAGGATTAATTAGTATGTTTATTTTCTTATTTTTTAGTTTTATGCCTTCAATACATAACAATCTAACTGAAGTTAACTTTTGATCTTTTTCATGATGGGATCATCTATTATGCAATTCCATAATTGAAATTGTGGAAGACCAATTTTTAGTATTTTTAATCTAAATATCTTTCAATTATTAATATTTAAGGGTTAAATCAAATATTTCTTAATTTCTTACCTATTTTTATCACATATTTTGTTATTTCAATTATAATTATTGCTAATTATCAATTTTATAAATACTTATAATTTTGAATTAAAGGTGATGATAATAATTATTAATGAGCATTAATTTAATAATTATAATTATTTAACCTATTAATATTCCTAAATTTATTACTTATTTAAATTTTGATTAGTATAATTATTATTTTTTATTTTTTAATATTTCATTTTTAGTTGTTAATGATTTAATGGAGTTGGCAATAATATATTTTAATAACAAATTGTTTTTATATATTTGGCAACTAAATATGGTAAGGAATCATTACATATCATGAATGTTTAATTACTATTAATAAACACATTACAATTAATATTACTAATTGCTCACATATTTTTGTCACGTATTCTCCTATTTCAATTATAATTATTGCTTACCATTAATTTCAAAAATTTTTATGGCTATTAATTTCATAAATATTGATCTATACTAATATTGACCATTAATATAATTATTGCTTCATAATTATAATTTTTTGTTATTATTATCTTTTAATTTCTTACCTATTTAAATGCACACTATCAGAATAATTAGTATGTAGTAAGAAGTTTCCTCATTTATTTTTCTTTAGTCATACATTTTCTATGGTTAATGATTTAATGGAGTTGACTCCACATCTTTTACTGAGAAACTAGTTATTATTTACCTTTTAGTATTTAAAATTCATTATTAGTTATTCTACTTCATTGCGATAGGATTTTATATTGTATATGTTTTAGTTCTTATTTTTATGCTTGTTGAAATTTTTAACAACAACCTACTAATTCTTCATATTTTTAAAGCAATTGAAAATTGTATAATAATAATATGTCTTATAGAACAATATTAAATAAAAATTTAAATTTAATATACTATTAGTATAAAAAGTTTTATATTATTAATGAATAAAAAGAAGATATATCATTAAAAAATTAATAGTAATAAGAATTTTTAACCATTACAAAGGAATTTTAACAATTTTTTATTAATTTATCAATATATAAATGAGTGATAATATAAAATTAATTTATACTAATAATAAATCAAATTTACATCCAATAAATAAAATTGTACAAAATACTTGGAATATTAAAGTCTTGTGTACTTAATATGCATACACTTAATTTGCATCATTACCTGCACAAAACACTTGTATGCACTTTGGAATATTAGTTATTAAACATTGAGACAAACCTCCAGTTGAGCAAACTTAATTAAAAAGTTATTGTAACAATGTATATTATCAATCAACCTATATTTTATACACATACACATATAAAGGACAGTATGCAAACTTTATGCAGCAGAATAAAATTTATATATACCCATTAATAATATTATATCAAAACTACTTGATTTATAAAAATATTAAATAAAATTAGAAGAGGATTAGTTAACATTACAAGAAAATTTGTATTTAGCAATCGATCACTTATCAATATATGGATCTGTAGGCCTTAATAGTGATAATTTTTAAATGTTCATTGCTAACTTTCACAGAGAAATTAGCATGCAATTTTAAGTGCCCATCATTAAATAGAATGCACCATATTCACAACTTGAAAATATATTCAAGGTCATGATAGTATTCCTCACTTATCTTTTCTCTTTCTTGTTTTTTTTCTTCCACCACTACACTTATTTCATTGTGCCTCGAATAATTTTAGATCGCTGTCTTTAGTCACTGAGTTTTTGCAATTTGGCCTTGATTTGGAGTTTTTATAATTCTAGGGTTCCTTTTATTGATTGAAATTAGGATATAATGATTTGAAAATGAAATAAAAAGCCATTGGTGGATGATTGCCAATTTATTGATTAATTTGAATTATTTTGTTAATTTATATGAATTGTTCGAGTTTTTGTTTTATTTTTCTAGTATTTTTGTGTTGATTAAAATTAGGGTATGATAATTTGAAGGTGAAATAGGAAGTCATTAGTGGATAATGTGCTAATTTGTTGATTAATTTCAATTGTTTTATTAATTTATATGAATTTTTTGATATTTTTTATTTTTATTTTTATTATGTTGACTAAAATTATGATATAATAATTTGATTATCAAATAGGAAGCCATTGGTGTATAATATACTAATTTATTGATTAATTTTAATTGTTTTGCTCATTCATATGAATTGTTTGAGGTTTTTTGTTTTGGGATTTTTTGGTTGTTTAAAATTAATTTTGAGTTAGGAAAGAATTGAGAATTTCAAATTAGTATATGCTTTAAGTTTGTTTTAATTAAATTAATTTTAGTTTTAGTTTTAGTTAAGTTAGTTTTAAGTGTTAGTTTTACTTCTAGGTTAGGAAAGAATTAGAAATTGAGATTGATGTTGGCTTTAACTTAGCCTTAGTTTTAAGTTAGGATATAATTAGGATTTTGAGATTAGTGTATAATTTGAGTTAGTTTTAGTTTTAGGTTAGGAAAGAATTAGGAATTGAAATTAACGTTAAATTTAACTTAGCTTTAGTTTTAAGTTATGATAGAACAAGGAATTTGGAATTCATGTATGCTTTAAGTTAGTTTTAGTTTTAATTTCAAGTTAATTTTAATAATAGTATTAATTTTAGATTAAGAAAGAATTATAAATTGAAATCAATGTTAGATTTAACATAGCCTCACTTTTGTGTTAGGAAAGAAGTGAAAATTTAAAATTAGTATAAGCTTTATAATAGTTTTATTTAAGTTAGTTTTAGTTTTAAGTTAATTTAACTTTTATTTTTCATTAGTTCTAGGTTACCATGTCTTTATTTCATGGAGATAGTATAGATACTCTTATTGGAAGTGGTCATGCAGTTGTCTGTCGTGGTAGTTATAAGATGACACCATCATCTTCTGTGACTCAAAGTGACACACTTACTATATCACCATTTGCCACACTATCCACCTTTATTGCATCAAGAACACTTTTAATCACTAAATGCCATCTCACTAATAACTTAGGTAAGAGTCTGATGATCAAGAGCCTTCTACGATAGATTTAAAGTAGGCCAACTAGTAGATTGCTCTTATCATGGCAACTTAGTAAGGGTGGCCACTAGCTTAGCCATAGGGTAAAGACCCGAATAATGATAAAGTTTAGCTCCATCTTAAGGGTAACTTTTAAGTTTTAAATTAACATTCAATTTTGATATTTTTGCAATCACTATATCTATGCCACAAATATTTTTGTGTAATAACTCACTTAACCATGATCAGCATGGTTCCCATTACCAATCATTACTTGCTTTACTGATCTATTTGGTATTGTCACATGAAGATAACTAAAATCATTTATGGCTTATAAATTATTTAGTTAAATGGTATTGCGTTTATATTTAACAAATAATATTTACATTAGAGTTTGGTTTGTACATTTCTTATATTTACATATTTTCCCAAAAGAACCTATCAATAACTACCCTATTTTTATCTTATAATCATGGTTACATTCTACAAGTCTAGACTTGCATAACTAGTGATAACTATAGAACTTCACTCGAATCACCTGAAATCATTTAAAAGAAAAATAATGAGACTTATGATCCTAATAAGTAGATCTATTTGCTACTATTCACATATAATAGGGTTATAAATCTTTACTTATAATGCATGCATGGAGCACTTAAAATTCATAGGCATCAAGCATATCTCTAAACAAGGCCTAAAATAGTAATTTCACTTTGTGTCTCCTAACATTAGTCATACTTTAGGCCTTTTTTTGGAGATTTTATAAATCATGACATAATCAATCAAAGTATCATAATCTATACCTTGTTTATAATCTAAACAATTTCCATATATTCTTATAATGATAGCTTTCAAACTCACCTTATTCATCTATTTGAACATTTGAAGAGCAGGAAATAAAGTACTTGAGTACAGGACAAGAATACAAGTTGTTATGTAACTAATATTTGAGTATTATACTCGAATACTTGAAGATAATGAGAAATGAACCTTAACTACTTAAGTGTAGTACTTGACTATTGCCTTGTTTGCACTGCTCATAAGGCAATATTCAAGCACTAAACTTAAGTATTGTCTAGAAATTTCTTAGAAATTGTTCAAGAAACCTAAAGAACCTAGTAACTTTTAAATCACTTTAACATGCAACTTACTAGTTTTGTTAAATGTCACTCTGATGTGATCCCGCAAGTGCACGGGTTAAGTCGAGTTATAGTATAAAAGATATCGTCTCCACAGGGATTGAACGTTGAATACTAATTGAATTTCAAGGAAAATTATTTAGGCGTATCGATTGATAATGTGAATTAAGGATAAAATGTAAAAACAGAGCTTAGTTATCAAAAAAGATTTAATTCGATGAAATGAAAGCGTACTCAGCTTAAGGTTCCCCTGTACATTTCATTATGGAATGAAGATAATCCTCTAACTTGGTTTACTGTTAATTTAGATTGCTGAATTACCAAAAATAAGCTATACCTCATTGCAAGGCTACTAGCTACTAACCAAAAGATTAAGTGCTCAGAATTTCTCTAGTAATCACTCATCTAGGTTGCATTAACATTGCCTTAGAATCCATTTTTAGACATTTTATCCTATGCAAAAGAATCTAATTAGCTTAATTCCTAAGTCTAATTGATATTCCCAATGATCATGCAAGGTCCGATTAATTAATTAATCATTTCAACCTAGAATCAACTAATCCTTAACACAAATCCAATATTCCGGAAGTATTGGTTTGTTCAAGTACAAAACAGCATAATCAAATCATAAATTAACAGTAAATCAAGCTAGATTATATAAAAATCAATTCCATAAATCCATGAACAAGTTCACCCTAGCTGAGCACAAGGGTTTAGTGTGAAGACATTACAAAACTAAAAGAAAACTAGAAAACAGAGAGGGAATTCAAACAAATCATGAAGCTCTACAAATTCCTTGCTTGAATCTTCAATCATTTGCTTGAATCCACGTTAGAAGTTGCCCTTGGTGAGTATAGGTCTCTCCTAGGGTTTCTCCCAGTAGCTCCTCTTTTAATTTTTCAGTTTCTCCTCCTCTCCTTCTGATTTTTCACACAAAACTTATATGGGTAATGTACACGGGGTATGACACAGCCCATGTTGTACCTTGTGTTCTTCTGCGAAAGCTAGTCAGCATGATACACGAGGTGTGACACTCCCCATGTTTACCTTAGAAGTGAAGGGCAGTATGGTACACGGGGAATGACACGGCCCGTGTTTACCCCTGTGTTCTTCTCTAAGCAGTTCAGTGAAGCTTCGAAGCATTCCAGAAGGATACACAACCTTCAACACGGGGTTCCCATACCCTGTGTTCTTTGTCAGGTGAACAACTTTACTTCGATTCTCCATAATTCTCATAGTTTTGCCTCCGGATCCTTTTCTAATGCTCAAATATGTCATTTCAAAACCTGAAAACAAAATATCGAGCATCTAAGTATCATTTTCAATCAATTTGCACAAGATACTAAGTAAATAAGTGATGAAACACATAAAATTTAAGTACAATTGTGCATTTATCAATTCCCCCACACTTGAATCTTGCTCGTCCTCGAGTAAGGAAGTAAGAGAACAAAAATCTACTCCAATTTTTATTTTTTTCTCTTCTCTTTTTTTTTATATATACACATCAGGCAATCATTCAACGAAGCAGAGATTAGGATTAAGTCATGCCAAGCAACTAAATGAAAATAAAGCAACTAAATAAGTCAATCCTCAGCATAAAAGCAAAAGAGAACAGCCTCACAGGTATAATGTTTACTCAAACTCTCAGCATAAGGCTTGTGTATACTCTCAAGTCAATCAGCTCAGGACTTAATGTTACCATAAGCTTGCAAAAACTCTAATCTCCACTACTATATTGTAAAATGCATGCAAATCAGATGACTTTATTAGGGAAAATGGTGAGGATAGGGGGAAAGGAAAATCAAGGGGTGAAAAGTGATAGAGTTATGAGTTTGAAGGAAAAATACACATTGGTCATGAGTTTGACCATTGTCGAGTTCCATTACTCAGCTTAGCATATTATCCTGCTTCTATCCCTTGTTCCAACCTCCATTCTTCTCTCTCTCTCTCTCTTTTTTCTTTTTTATTTATTTATATCCCAACAAGCTTTTCTTCCTCTTCTTCTTTCTAAATTATTTATTTATCACCATCTCTTTTTTTGTTGTTATTTTTTTTTATTTTTATATTTATTTATTTATATATATATATATATATATATATATATATATATATATATATATATATATATATATATATATATATATATATATATATATATATATATATATATATATATATATATATATATATATATATATATATATATATATATATATAAATCAAAGGTATAAATTAACTTATCCAACTAGCTGCACTAAGTAAGGACCTCTAAGTGATAGCCAAACTCATATAATGTGTCTAAGTTCCCTAAAACTCTAAGGTTCAAGTTCACTTGGGCAGTGGCTTTAGATGCAAATGGGATGGGTTGGGCTAGGCTAGAAATAAAGGTCCAAGGCTCAAAGTGGCTAACTAGGGGCAAAGCTAAAAATAGTTTAGGGTATATCAAAGAAAAGGATTCAAATAAGCAAAGCAAATAAAAAGGGCAAAGAAACATGGCCTCATCATTTTCGACATGCAAAATACATAAAATGTAGCCTCAAAAAAAGCAAATGCAAGTTTTAGAGCAAAAAGTCAAGAGTGATGATATAATCCCTCAAGAAGATAAAAATGAGCTTCAAATTCTAATGTGAAAATTGCTCAAAAGGCTCAAATCTCACAAGGATCAATTATGCTAATTATTCTTAACTTCAAGCTTTAGAGTATCTTTACTAAGTTGCCAGATATTCATTAAAGGAGCAAGGCATGAACCAATCACTTTATTCAAAAGATTGCCCCTAAAAAAATTTTAAAATTTTTACATTTTTAATTTTTTTTATTGAATTTGGAGTAAATTTCAGTATTCTAAATCAATCAAGCAGATTCAGGTGCAAAATATTGTAAAACATTCTAAACACTGCTCCCCTACACTTAAAATTGGACATTGTCCTCAATGTACAAAAGAGTAAATGGGAAAAGAGACAGAGAATAGATGGGGGACTGAAACTTCCCTGACAAGTGAAACATGGTTGTCCAGTATAGATCATGACTGCAGGGAGATCTAGAAGTAGAGACAGAGTAGGAGAGAGAGAGGAGGCTGGTAATCTAAAAGAAAGAAGATGCAATACTGGAGAAAATATGTTGTTAGTTATTACAGACATTAATATTAAAAGTGCAAGAAAATAAAAGAGAAATAGTTAAAATGATAAATAGTAAATGAAAGTGCATAGTTAATATAAGTACAGACCAGATAAATGGAAGTAGAGAGGAGGAATAAGTAAAAAGAAAAATATATAAGTAAAAAGGAAAAATAAACGGTCCAAGCTACTGAGCAGGAGGGTCTGGATCAGCTGGGGAAGAGGGGTGGAAAAGCTAGAACAGGGGCTCGACCATGCTCTCAATATGTCTGGATCGCCTGTCTAAGTCGTTATAAAGACCCTCAATCCTCGTCTGATGCTCGGAGATAAGCTGAAGCTCAGCCAGAATCTGTTGCTGACTAGATAATATGTCCCGGAAGTAGGCTTGGGATGGAACTCTGCCCCCCGCAGAAGATGACGGACCTATATCAGGAGCTGGATCATGATCGCCATCATCTCCTGGAATATCCTGCTCCTCCTCATGGGGCTGCTGCTGCACAAGCTAGATCCCCATAGCCAGAAGAATGCCCCTTCGCAGGGTTGTCATGTGGGATACTATGGTGAGGGATCCATAAGGTCGATTAAAGACGCCTAACCGCTTGGCTAGTTTGGTAACATATGGACCAGCAGCAATGCTCGCGGTTCGTCTATCTGATACTGAGTCGAGAAGAAATGTGCAAATGCACCTCCAATATGAATAGGCACTCTTTGGATCATGCTATATAAGAAGAGTACATCAGCAATGCTCACGACCTCATGACTGTGCCCCCGTCCACTCAAAGTGTGACTGAAGATGGAGTGGATAACTCACGAGGCAACTCTCCTGAGACTAGATGCCTTGCTCTTGGTGGGATCATAAGTGTTTCCGGTAGCAATATCAACCCATACTCGCCACTCCTGAGTCCCGTGGGGCAGTCCTATCAGCATATCATGATACTCAAAAGTGGTCACAAACTCGTCAGAATAAAGTCCCAAGTACACTGAGAGCTGGGTCACGCTCATGGAATAAGTGACTCCCCCAAGACGGAACTGCACTGTGTTGGCCGAATCAACTGTCCCAAAATATCTCTCTAAGTAGAAAGTGCTAAGAAACTCTAAGGTAAGCTCCCTGTAGGTAGGCTCTCTAATATGAAAGAATGCCTCCCAAGCACCTACACTAATGAGCTCACAGATCCTCATCCTCCAAGCCGAACTCTCTCAATACTGCCCAATCTAGGTATCGGCCTTCTACAAACGATCGATCCTTATGTTTATCAAAGGCTTGAATATGAGCCTCTTCTGTGAACTCCAAGAATGGAGGTGTTGGTCCCCTAGAGGAGGTCCCTCTAGAAGTACTACCCTTGGTTGTTTTCCTGGCAGTTGTCTTTTGTCTCTTTGACATGATTTGCAAAAGAAAATGACAAAGTGAGAGAGAGTGTTGAGAGTTTGTCAATCAGCAGATTCCAAAGGCAAAAGTTTAGCAAGTACTTTCAATATCATCCAATGTCAAATGATATGCAATTCAAAGGTCAATGCCATCAATGCAGATAAGTGGTCATATCAATGAGATAAATCAGGCAATTAGTCAATCAATCACTAAACTTCGAGGGATTTAAATCCAATCAATCAAACATTTCGAGTCCTATGAATCAAATATTCAAATTCAATCAATCAATCATCAAACCTCAAAGGACATGAACATTCCTATAAATTCTAACATGCATTGGAGTTCAATAAACATAAGCAATTGCAAATAACTCCAAAGATTTCAAAGAAAATGCTCTTACCTTGTGAATTGCACAAGAAAACCCTAAGTTCTTGGCTAGATCACAAGAGGAATCCAAATCTTAAATTTCAACCGATTAAATTGAAAATCAAGCAGCAAAATTACTTCAAACAGCTAAATAAAGCACTTTAATCAGTGTATTTTGGCAAGATGATGGCCGAAAATGATGATAGAGAGATTAGGGCACGGAGGAAGACGAAGAAAATAAGGGAAAATGAGGGAAAATTAGGGGTTTTCGCCATTAAAAGCTCATCTGCCCAGGAACACAAGGTCGAACACGGCACGTGTGGTACCCTGTGTTTCTCTGCAGATGAGTGTTTTGGGATTCGCAAACTTACACGGGGTTTGATATACCCCGTGTTTCTCTCTGAAAGATACTAACAGTCTTCGCAATAGTACACGGGGTTAAACACGACCCATGTTGTACCCCGTGTTTCTCTCTGGAAGGCTCATGTTCAAAAATCCTTTCTCATTGGTTCAGCCAGTGAGGTACACGGGGTAGGACACTACTCGTGTTCAACACCGTGTTTCTCTCTGGAATTTCATGAAAATCACAAAGCTTTTATGCTAACCAGTCAGTGAGGAACACGGGGAATGACACTCCCCGTGTTCAACACCGTGTTTCTCACTGGAATGCGATGAAAATCACAAGTCCTTTTATACTGGCCAGACAGTGAGTAACACGGGGTATGACACGACCCGTGTTGTACATCGTGTATCTCACTGGAATGCGTTTTGAGCCTTCTGTGCAAGAAAACGAACAACAAACATGTATACATGCCTAATTTACCCCAGAGACAGAGACCAAGTGCAAAAATGAACATCCTAAATTAATAACTCATGACTTATTCGCCTCAAACTACTCAGAAACTGAGATTGAAAAGGAGAAAACTAAGATTTAAAAGCAAGAAAACAGAAAAATAAGCTTGGGTTGCCTCCCAAGAAGCGCTTGTTTAAGGTCATAAGCTCGACCCCTGTTTTTATCAATCTGGAGCTGCCATTATTGGTGGCCCGGCAACATAATGCTTCAATCTCTGGCTATTAACTTTGAAATTGCCAGTGCTTTCACTCCAAATTTTCATGGCTCCAAACGGATACACCTTCCTCACAAGATATGGTCCAGTCCACCTTGTCTTAAGCTTCCCTGGAAAGAGCTTGAATCTTGAACTGAACAACAGCACCAAGTCTCCTTCATGAAATTCCCTTCTTAGAATACGCTTGTCGTGCCAAGCCTTTGTTCTTTCTTTATATATCTTGGCATTGTCGTAAGCTTCATTTCTCAGTTCTTCAAGCTCAAGAAGTTGAAGCTTTCTTTTCTCCCCAGCAGATTGCAAATCAAAGTTGAGCAACTTGATTGCCCAATACGCCTTATGTTCAATTTCTACTGGCAGATGACAGTGCTTCCCATAAATGAGCCTAAATGGTGCCATTCCAATGGGAGTCTTGGAAGCAGTTCTGTAGGCCCATAAGGCATCATCTAACTTGAGTGCCCAATTCCTCCTTGATCTAGACACAGTCTTCTCCAATATGCACTTGATTTCTCTATTGGAATGCTCCACTTGCCCACTGGTTTGAGGATGATATGGAGTAGAGATCTTATGGGCTACTTCATACCCTTTCAAGAGGGATTGAAATTGATGGGCAATGAAATGAGACCCTCCATCACTGATGATAGCTCTAGGTATCCCAAACCTAGGAAACAACACCTTTTTGAAAAATCGAACCATAGCTTTTGCATCACAAGTTCGAGTGGCAATTGCTTCCACCCATTTGGAAACATAGTCAACCACCACAAGTATATATTTGTTGCTGCAAGAAGGTGGGAATGGTCCCATGAAATCAATTCCCCAGACATTGAATATTTCAACTTCCAGAATGTTATTCAAAGGCATCTCATGTCTTTTTGATATATTACCAACTCTTTGACACTGGTTAAAAGAAGTGACATAATGGTGAACATCCTTGAATAGAGCGGGCCAATAAAAACCCGCCTGGGTAATCTTTGCAGCTGTTCTTGAAGCGCCAAAGTGTCCTCCATATGGAGAGGAGTGACAATGGAACAGATTGCTTGCAATTTCTTCCTCAGGCACACACCTTCTAAACAGGCCATCTGCACATCTTCTATAGAGGAGAGGTTCATCCCAAAAGTAGTGTTTCACCTCTATTAGAAACTTCTTTCTCTGCTGATACCCTGCATCCGGAGGCAAAACACTACTCACGATGTAATTCACATAGTCTGCAAACCATGGGATGGTTGAAGAAGAGACAGCCAACAGATAGTCATCTGAGAAGGAATCATTTATTGGCATCTCTTTATCTTCCTCATCTCCTAACTCTTGCTTCAACCTTGAGAGGTGATCAGCCACAACATTCTCCGTACCCTTCTTATCTCGAATTTCTAGATCGAATTCTTGTAACAAAAGAATCCATCTGATTAGACGAGGTTTAGCTTCATTCTTGCTTAAGAGGTATTGGATTGCTGCATGATCCGTAAAGACTATCACTTTGGAATCCACCAAATAGGATCGGAACTTGTCAATTGCATAAACTACCGCAAGAAGTTCCTTTTTAGTTGTGACATAGTTCAGTTGAGCCTCATCCAAAGTCTTGCTAGCATAGTATATGGCATGAACTTTCCTATCCTTTCTTTGTCCAAGTACCACTCCTATTGCATAGTCGCTAGTATCGCACATCACCTCAAATGGTAGGCTCCAATCTGGTGCTTGCATGATTGGAGCGAAAATCAAGGCTTTCTTTAACCTGCAAAATGCATCCAAACAATCTTGATTAAAATCAAAAGTAACATCTTTAGCAAGCAGGTTAGTTAAAGGTTTGACAATTTTAGAGAAATCCTTGATAAAGCGTCGGTAGAAATCAGCGTGTCCTAGAAAACTCCTCACTCCCTTTACAGAAGTCGGGAGAGGCAATTTCTTTATAATGTCCACTTTAGCCTTGTTTACCTCAATACCATGCTCAGATACTTGATGGCCAAGGACAATCCCTTCTCTTACCATAAAATGGCATTTCTCCCAGTTGAGTACCAAATTTACCTCCTCACATCTCTGCAACACTTGAGATAAATTAGTCAAACAGTTATCAAAGGAAGTACCATATATAGAAAAATCATCCATAAAAACTTCCATGATGTTTTCAATAAAATCAGAGAAAATAGCCATCATACAACGCTGAAATGTAGCAGGAGCATTACACAAATCAAAAGGCATCCTTCTATATGCAAAAGTACCATAAGGACATGTAAATGTGGTCTTTTCCTGATCATTTGGATGTATAGGAATTTGGAAGAAACTAGAATAACCATCCAAATAATAGAAATGTGAATGCTTAGCTAACCTTTCCAAAGTTTGATCAATGAAGGAAAGAGGGAAATGGTCTTTTCGGGTTGCCTTGTTCAATTTCCTATAATCTATACACATTCTCCAACCCGTGACAATCCTAGTGGGAATTAGTTCATTATTTTCATTTTTTACCACAGTTAACCCCCCTTTCTTAGGTACA
Source organism: Sindora glabra (assembly GCA_020226215.1). Taxonomy (NCBI): domain Eukaryota; kingdom Viridiplantae; phylum Streptophyta; class Magnoliopsida; order Fabales; family Fabaceae; genus Sindora; species Sindora glabra. Next base: position 31,209,847 of record CM035229.1, read on the forward strand.
ACATGAACTGGACTAACCCATTGACTATATGAAATTGGGTAAATTACCCCAGCATCTAGCAACTTCATTATTTCCTTTTTTACAACTTCTTCCATATTGGGGTTCAACCTTCTTTGATGTTCAATGGAGGGTTTGCTATTTTCCTCCATCAATATCCTATGCATGCATATTGAAGGACTAATCCCTTTCAAATCAGAAATTGTGTACCCCAAAGCTTTTCTATGAGACCTAAGCTGCCTAAGTAATTTTTTTGTTTCAAGAGCAGTTAGATTTGCATTTACGATCACAGGATAAGTGGAGTGAGGTCCTAGAAACTCATACCTGAGGGTAGATGGGAGAGGTTTCAATTCTACCTTAGGTGGTGTGTCTTCCTCAGTGGTGGTATTGTTGGACTCCACTTCCAATGATTCAATTACTGCTCTAGGAAGGGGAAGTGGTGGGCTTGCTTCCAAAAACTCTGCATATGCAACAGTCTCCTCATTTTCAAGAACTCTATTTGTGACTAGACATGCTTCAAGCGGATCTTGAAGGCACCCCAAATGAAGGGTTTCTTTCACACCTTTATCTAGCACATCAATCCTGCATATTAAGTCTTCACAAACAGGTAATTTAATTGATTCATTCAAATTAAACTTAACTTTTTCATCCCCAACAGATAATGAAAGTCTTCCATTTTTTACATTAATCAAAGCACCCGCAGTCGCTAAAAAGGGTTTACTCAAAATGATAGGGATTTGTGAATCCTCTTCCATTTCAAGCACAACAAAATCAACAAGAATAAAAAATTTACCAACCTTGATAGGTATATCCTCAAGTATACCTACTGGGTATTTCACTGAACGGTCAGCTAGTTGAAGTGAAATTGTGGTGGGCTTCATTTCTTCTATATTCAGTCTCTTTGCAACCGACAGTGGCATGAGGCTCACACTTGCTCCCAAGTCACACAATGCTCGGTTAATAGGAACATTTCCAATCACACAAGGAATGGAGAAGCCGCCTGGGTCTTTTAGCTTAGGAGGTAGTTTATTTTGGATGATGGCACTACACTCTTCCGTTAGGGCTACAATTTCATGCTTCTCTAGCTTCCTTTTGTTTGAGAGAATGTCCTTCAAAAACTTTGCATATGACAACATTTGTGAAAGAGCATCAGTGAAGGGAATATTGATATACAGCTTCTTCAATACTTCCAAGAACTTTCCAAACTGCTTATCAAGTTTAGCCTTTGCTAGTCTTTGAGGATAAGGGATAGGCGGTTTGTATGGTTCTGGAGGGACATACTTTGGCTTTTCAGTTAATTCCCTCTTCTTTCACTTCAGCATCATTAGGAATTGAGGCCTTTTTGTCTTCTTTCTGCTCTTCCCCCACACTTATCTCTTCTTCACTTTCTTGAGTGGCATTTGGATCCTTCAATAGCCTTCCACACCTAAGAGTTATTGCCTTACAATGCTCCCTAGGATTTGATTCAGGTTGAGCAGGGAGTTGACCAAAAGCTCTAGAAGAAGAAGCAGAAGCTTGTTGAGCTATTTGGATTTCCAACATCTTTCCATGTGTGGCCAATGAATTAACTTTGGAGGACAGTTGCCTAATGGAATCCTCCATGGCTCTACCATGCTGCCTAAACTCTTCATTAGTTTTCTATTAGGAAATGAGAAATTTCTCCAAGAGGCCTTCTAATTTAGCAATGGAAAAGGTTTGAGCTGGTGGGTTATAGGGTCTTTGGTTTTGAAAATCGGGTGGTGGTGGTCTATTGTTAGTGTTTTAAGTGTTGTATGGCTGGGTGGGCTTGTAGGAAAAATTTGGGTGGTTCCTCCATGATGGATTGTAGGTGTTTCCAAATGGTTCATTTGAATTTTTCTGTCCAAACCTACTGTTATGCATATAGTTCACTTACTCAGTGAAATCCTGCCCCAATGTACACTCAGTTGCCATATGACCTGTCATACCACAAATCTCACAAGGAAGGTCAGTAGTACCTGTTGCATTTACACTATTAACTTGAAATTTATCAAACTTAGCCATAAGTGCATTTACTTTGCTACCTAGACTTCCTAGTACATCTACCTTAGCTGACAAATGGTTAAAAGCATCCAATTCATACTTACCTGGAGCTTTCCTTGAAGGTCCCCTCTCATTTGACCATTGGTAAGGGTTCAAAGTCATATCCTTAATCAATTCATATGCTTCATCCAACCTTTTGTTCATCAAAGCACCTCCAGCAGCAGCATCCACAGTAAGCTTAGTATTGTAGTTCAAATCATTGTAGAAAGTACAAAGAACTAGCCATTTCTCTAACCTATGATGTGGGCACAACCTCAACAGTTCCTTATATCTGTCCCAAGCATCAAATAGAGACTCCCCTTCTCTCTGAGAAAATGTGGTGATTTCATTCCTTAATTGAGCAGTCTTGCTTGGAGGGAAATATCATGATAGAAAAGTCCTCAGTAGCTCTTCCCATGTTGTGATAGATCCGGCTAGTAAAGAGTGTAGCCACGCCCTTGCTCTATCCCTCAAGGAGAATGGGAAGAGTCTAAGCTTGATAGCATCCGCTGCTACACCATTAATCTTGATTGTATCACAGTATTCTAAGAAAATCTGAATATGAAGGTTAGGATCCTCCATTGGTAGTCCACCAAACTAGTTTTGCTGCACTATAGACAAAAGAGTTAGCTTCAATTCGAAGTTATTAGCCTCAACAGCAGGCCTTCTTATACTGGATTGAAGCCCAGTGGCATCAGGTGCTGTAAATTCTCTAAGTGATCTGTTATCCATGCCTTCAAACATTGTTTCAAGGTTAATTGCTTCTTGGATATGTACTGATTTTTGCTCTCTCCTTCTCCTAAGCAGAGTTCTTTCAATCTCCGGGTCTAAGTCAAGAATTCCTTCAAGACTTCTCCTTCGCATATACAAGATTTTTTTACAAAATGAATAGGTAATACTCGAACAGAACAAAGTAAGAAAGAAATACTATATATAAAAATAAGAAAATCAGAACAAGATGAATTAAGAACTAAAAGAAAATGAATTGCCTAGTCTAATTCACTTAAAACTTCCTGTTAATATCAATTGGTTGCAATCCCCGGCAACGGCGCTAAAAACTTAACCGTGATCCCGCAAGTGCATGGGTTAAGTCGAGTTATAGTATAAAAGATATCGTCTCCACAGGGATTGAACATTGAATACTAGCTGAATTTCAAGGAAAATTATCTAAGCGTATCGATTGATAATGTGAATTAAGGATAAAATGTAAAAACAGAGCTTAGTTATCAAAAAAAGTTTAATTCAATGAAATGAAAGCCTACTCAGCTTAAGGTTCCCTTGTACATTTCATTATGGAATGAAGATAATCCTCTAACTTGGTTTACTGTTAATTTAGATTGCTGGATTACCAAAAATAAGCTATACCTCATTGCAAGGCTACTAGCTACTAACCAAAAGATTAAGTGCTCAGAATTTCTCTAGTAATCACTCATCTAGGTTGCATTAACATTGCCTTAGAATCCATTTTCAGACATTTCAACCTATGCAAAAGAATCCAATTAGCTTAATTCCTAAGTCTAATTGATATTCCCAATGATCATGCAAGGTCCGATTAATTAATTAGTCATTTCAACCTAGAATCAACTAATCTTTAACACAAATCCAATATTCCGAAAGTATTAGTTTGTTCAAGTACAAAATAGCATAATCAAATCATAAATTAACAGTAAATCAAGGTAGATTATATAAAAATTAATTCCATAAATCCATGAACAAGTTCACCCCAGCTGAGCACAAGGGTTTAGTGTGAAGACATTACAAAACTAGAAGAAAACCAGAAAACAGAGAGGGAATTCAAACAAATCATGAAGCTCTACAAATTCCTTGCTTGAATCTTCAATCCTTTGCTTGAATCCACGTTAGAAGTTGCCCTTGGTGAGTATAGGTCTTTCTTAGGGTTTCTCCCAACAGCTCCTCTTTTAATTTTTCGATTTCTCCTCCTCTCCTTCTGATTTTTCACACAAAACTTATATGGGTAATGTACACGGGGTATGACACAGCCCATGTTGTACCCCGTATTCTTCTGCGAAAGCTGGTCAGCATGATACACGAGGTGTGACACTCCCCGTGTTTACCTTAGAAGTGAAGGGCAGTATGGTACACAGGGAATGACACGGCCCGTGTTTACCCCTGTGTTCTTCTCTGAGCAGCTCAGTGAAGCTTCGAAGCATTCCAGAAGGATACACGGCCTTCAACACGGGGTTCCCATACCCCGTGTTCTTTGTCAGGTGAGTAACTTTGCTTCGATTCTCCATAATTCTCATAGTTTTACCTCCGGATCCTTTTCTAATGCTCAAATGTGTCATTTCAAAACCTGAAAACAAAATATCGAGCATCTAAGTATCCTTTTCAATCAATTTGCACAAGATACTAAGTAAATAAATGATGAAACACATAAAATTTAAGTACAATTATGCATTTATCACACTCCATACATTATATTTCATCTTTTACTTAAGTCAAAGCAACATCATTCATCATACAATAACTAATTTAATTTAATTATCAACCATTTTTACATTTTCAATTTACCAATTTAACAAATCTAAAAGCATTGGGAGTAAATAGATTATCTACTTACCTCAATTCCAAGATGTAAAGAAGATGAAAAGGATGAATAATTGAGGAAACTGAGTTCTAAAAATATAAACACTAAGTTCTTACTTAAAATCCTTAATCTTTTTTATGTTATCACTAACATTAACAAAAATCCTAACCTTAAACTCATAGCTTTATGGAATCATACCTTAGTTATAGAGAGAATTGATGACAAACTTGAATAAATTTATCAATTTTTCTTGAGATCTTGCTTGAAGTTGAAGATAAAGCATAAGGGCAAGATGAGGGAGGAAAGAATTAGTGAATTAAAAGAGAAAAATGAAGAAAAGGAAAAAATCTGAGCATTTTAGAGTGTTAAAATGTTAAAATGCCATTTTTATAAATTTAAGGAATACCAAGGGCATTTTAGATATTTGTGTCCCTATATTTCCTTTACACACCCTATTTCAATTCTAAATTCATACATTCTTATAATTATCCCCATTATATCTATTTTTTATATTCAGACTTAATTTTCTATAATTAAATATCAACTCTGAGCCTCCCTACAACTTTCCTATTCATTAGTATATTTATTGGATTACTATTTAAAAATTAAAATCAGATTTTATAAATTTAAAAGGGTGTAACAATTTTATTACATTTGATTGTTTTATTTACCTATTATCCTATCAAGGATGGTGATTTAGTCTTACTTCATAGAGTTATCCCTCACCTACAACAGCATTTCCTATAAACTTAAAGATGATTAGTTTAAGGATTATTAACTAAATTTCTATTAGTATAATTAACTTTGTATTTATAATTTAATTTGAAAATTTTATATTTATTTGACTTTAATTATTCAATGTTTGCTAGCCACATACAAGTAGAAGTTCAAGCTCATATAGTAAAGAAAAATTTTGCCCATAATGTCATTCCCCTAAAATTAGGAATGTGACAAGTTAGGAGTATCTTGTTTAGTATCACAAGAACTTTTTTCATGCTATGCATGAAAATCCAAAAAATATAGTTTAAGATAAAACAATATAATTATTTTCTTGAAAATATTCATGTCACTTTTCAAGTGAAAATTTATAAATCTTCTTTGATAGTATTAACAGGATTTTCATGACATTTTATAATGTAAAAAACCTAAACTAATCATGTATGAGATAACTGATTTGACTTGACACACTTACATCACCATAACTTTTAATATCCACATGTTGGGGCTTATCCTGAAAGCTTATGAGATAAAAGTTTAGTAAGACTAGTAAAGGTAAAATTGTCACTCGATCTGAAAAAAGGGAAAACAACATAGGATGAATATGAAGCTCAATAAGTAGAGATTTCTACTACCTATCAAACATTTGGTGAAAAAACATAAGGCTATACAAGCAGATATATATACATATACAAAAGCATGTTTATCATTCAACTTTAAAGTTATAAATTTTTTCTGCCATCTTTCAATCCTATATTATTTCTATATCTATAAGAAACCATAACTACTTTTTAGTTAGGATTTAAAGAACTTTAATTTTGGACATCGAGTGTATGTCCTTTCAAACACAATTTAATCACTTTTTATGCCTTCTCAAGCACAAGTTTCATTTCATAGTTAATAAATCCATAGACCATCATTCATACTCAATCCTCCCTACTCCTTTATTCATACATATGGACTTTACTAGGTGCATCAAGCTATTCCCTCACTCTAGTTACTTGGAATCCTAAGAAAAATGTTTGTAAATCATTTTTATATCATAACCATGTACCTTATCTCATCATTAAATATTATTAGCCTTCCATTATCAAGGCATAGTCATTTTATCATCAGCTTCCTTATATCTAGGTTCAATCATAAATCATATATTCTTATAATCATTGGCAATTTAGTCAAATTTGCATCGAAATGGACTACTTGAAATTTATTTCAAAATATTAGTTAATTTAAGATGAATTTCAAAATTAATAGTATATACCATATATTATTTTCTACAAAAAAAAGGTTCTTAATAATAAGTAGAAATTCCTAGTCATTATTGAGGAGAGTGCTTTCTTTAACTAAGATCACATCACTAAGCTTTTGAGTGGTAAAACTTTTAATCAAGCAATTTAACAATACATATAGATCAATTAATCATTATTCAAGCCACATTTAACAAAAAGAGCCTTTATGAAGGCATGGGTAATAAGGGCTTACCAAAAAGTGTGAGAAATTCTTAAGTTGGACTAAAGATTCTACTTTATCAAATTAAATCTAAGCAAAGAGAGAAAAATTCAAATTAAGGCATATAAAGAATTGAAATTCTAAATGGGAAATTAAAGAAACCTTACCAATGATTGAAGGTAGACTAATGGAAGTGGAATTAAGCCAGTATCCTTTTCTAATTCTTGCTTTAAGCAATCAACTATTTTGTAAAAAGTTTCAAAACAAGTGAGAAAATTAATGAGGAATTGAAAGGAATGTGGCCAAGAATCCCTTAAAAGATTGAGAAAGGAGGATTAGGGTTTAGGTATAAGGAAGAATGAGAGAAAATAAGTCTAAAATGTTCTTAGCATCCATTTAGGACATAAAATACTAGTATAAACTAGTTCAAATTGTATAGTTAACTGTTAAGGGATACACAGCCAATTGTCTCCTAAAATAAAGCAATTTTTCACTTTCAAAGGTTAATAGTTCAACTATTAGAAAACAACAATGTTTGACCAAATTTAAGAAGTCATAACTTCCTCATTTTATATCTATGATAAAACACTTATTGTTGGAAATATAATTGAATCTACTTTTAAATGGCATTAGTTTTATACTAATATCTTCTGTATAATTCAATATATCATAAAAATAATGGATAAAGCTTAGAAATTTTGAATTATGAAACATTGAATTTTTGAACTTAATTTGTAAAAATCATAACTCTTTTATATTTTAGCCATTTTAAGTAAATTACCATCCTATGGAAAGCTCTTTGAATTTATCTTCATATGAAATAAGTGTTATGAAAAATAAACTTGTAATTTTTAAGTTATATATAAAAGATATTCAAAATGTCAAAACTAGAATATTCCAAAAGAGCAAGTTCATTAGTTTAAACTAACTTAATTACTAATAAATTAACTAAGGTACTTTAAAACATCTTTGGAAAGTTACATATAAGGTTGTAATGAATTACAAGGGTGTGATGGACTAGATGAGTAAGTGCCTACCAAAGAAGTCCAAGTGGATACCCAACCATATTTTTTTATGAACTCAAAAATAAATAGGTCAAAGATGCTTACTTTAAGAAAAATCAAGAGTTAAACAAAAAAAAAGGCATTTACTACTTGGAAAAAGCCTACATATTAACAATTCCATCTTTATATCTAAGCATTAGAGAAAGGTGGTGAGTTTTAGTTTTAGTTTTAAGTTAGTTTTAGCATTATTTCATTCTATAATTTAATTTCATTCTATACATTAATTTTCAAACAGCTAGCTTCAATTGGGTTCCTATAGATTCAGAGATGTTCTTATGCACTTACTCACATGTGGATAAGGAAGGCACATAAGATTTTGTAGATAAAAGATCAAAGAGGACATGGTTAAGATTTAATTGATGTTTCTAATATACATTATATTATATGTAATTTATCAAAATTGTCTAGATTTTAAATTTAATTTTGCAAGATAAATATTTTAGGATGCCTGAAGGAGCAATCTTCTCAATCATCAGTTAGAGGGTGGTAAAGATAGCTTTGCACAAGTCAACGAGACTTCATTATGGATGGAGGTAGCTGATGACTAGAATAAAAAATGTTGTATTTATGGTATCAGATTAAAAGTGCATAAGTTTGCTAACCTTTATTTTCCATGGCTTGTTTGTCCTTGTAGCCCAAGCTATATGAGTTGTAAGGCATTATTGAATGGCAAAATTCATGACTTGTTGAGGCACAAAAGGTAATGACATCCTAACAATAGTAACTTACTTTACAATAGATGACAATTAACCATCATAAGCTTTACTTTAACACATTTTTTTTAGACTAAAGATAATGCCTTATACTTCGCTAAAGGATTTGCCCCTAGCTAGTCAAAGAGGTGAGGACCATGGAGATGACTAATAGTGGGCTATTAGAAGCTAGCCTTATAGGGTGTAAGGTTATTTTTCTATATGTATATACATTGGATTTCTTTTACTTTTGTTTATTGGATTTCATTAATTTTATTATTTTTTAGGTCATATAAAATTGAAGAATTGGTATTTGTTTTTTGAACTTTGATTTAATGTAGGATGCTTATTGTTTGACTTTTTACAAAAACAATCAACATATTAACAATATATCTCAAATTAATGATGGATTTTTTAATAACAATGTTACTAAGTTTCTAGAAATTTCTAGATTAGCAATAAATTATTAATAGATTCAAAACTAGCAATGAAATGTTCTATTGCTAAATAAGAATAATCACTAATGAAATTAGTGACGAATTACCCATTATTAATTTATTGCATGGTCATCACTTGTAAGTGGTCGTAGTTACAAATTTAGCAACAAATACAAAATTCCATCACTAATTAAATTATTGACATATGATTTATTGATCGCTTGAAATCTATTACTAATTTATTTGGTAATAGGTTTGAGGAAAATTAGCAATAAATTTTTCTATCATTAATTGTTAATTTTTTTGTAGTGTAATAATTTAAATATTTCATTAGTTGAGATAACAAATAAAAATATATTGAAATCAATTCATCATGAATTACTTAAATACAATTTTAATTAATAATTACATTTGTTTAATTAGTTATAAAACTACAATTATATAAACCTTCATAAATTTAATTATTAAAAAAATTGAAGTTACAAGTAAGGAATTATGGGAAGTTAATATAAACAAGTTATTAATAATGAATTATTAACAAGTATTAAAAGTGATAATAAAATAATTTAATTAATATTAATAATAATTAAAATATTTTGATTAATTGGAACATTAAAAGAATTAAAATAAAGATTTAAGAAAAAAAATGGCTTTTATTTGTAATTATATATATTTTAGAGTACTTAAAGTCACAAAAAAATTCATAAAAAGACACTACAAGGAACTTACTAGTAATGTATTATTAACCAACAATAAAAATAATGATGAAATAGTTTAATTGATAACTATAATCACAATTGAATTTCATTTAAGTACAAAAATTGTAAAGATAATGTTTATATTTTATGGTAACATATAAAAATTGTAAAGACATCTTGTAATGTATAAAAACTACAATTGCAAGTTAAAATCAATATAATTTGGTCACAAAATTTATCCTTCATAATGAAAAGTCTTGCCAATAAGCTTGATTTCCTCCATGATATTAATGGTAACAAAGATGAATTAAAAATTGCAGTTAAATTTAGTTAATTATGGAAGTCATCAACTTGAAATCGAACTATGAACTTATGAGAATTGATATGGTGCTTCTTGATAAAAAGGTTAGTTTAACTTTATCTTATCTTATTAACATTATTAATTTAGTTTCCTTTGTATACTAACTTAGTTATCAAATATAGAATAATCATAATCATGCAATAATTGGAAATATATTTACTCATTATTTCATGCCAACATTGCAAAAAGGTCATATTTATTCAATGAGGAATTTTAAAGTGATAACAAACAAGGCAAAGTACTAGGTAATTAACCATGCATATATTACATGATCAAGTTTTATCCATTTGACTATATTGAGAAAAGTACACAAGATTTTACTATACCTTAAACACAAATTTAAATTACTTTCCTTTAATTAATTGAAAGAAAGATTTGACAATGATACTTACTTGATGAGTACTATAAATTATATTCAAATGTTTAAGTTGTGTGTATAATGTCTAACTTATAAAATATAAGTATACTTTTGAATTATTGATATAAATGTCATGGGAGTACTCAAAGGTGTGTTTCTTGTTATAAAAATGTCGATATGAGGTAAACTAGTGAAAAGAAAAGTTATAAAATTACAAGATAAGATGTTAGATAAGCAATAACAAAGAATTATTATATATGTGAAATATCTATCTTTGATATCTTTTATATCAAAGGACAACTTAAAACTGTAAAGGAATGAGAAACAAAGTTATGCTATACTGTATACTAGCAAAAGTGGGAGAAAAGTGGATTAAAATTTTGTTCCAAATTACTTTGATATTAACATTAACAATTGTTAAATAATTTGCTCATAAATTTAGAAGTGTTGAAATTTGGTTATATGTCATAAGTTCATATGAAGTTTTCATGGATTTAAATGTGAAAGAGGTCACCAATCTAAGGTTATGAAAAAGATAATTTAATTAAATACTTATATTATGCATCCTTACATAATATATAATGGTAATAAATGATATGCTTCATAAAGTTTTACAATTGATCAAAAAGATCCAACTAAAAAATTAGAGATTTTAACTAGAATTGTTGATCTATAATAAATTTTAGATAAAAGTAGAAATGTGGAGACAATATTGAACTATGAATAAAGTGAAGAACAAGAGGCAATATATATGCAATTAACTAAAATTTCTCAAAATCATATGATTATAGTGATATATTCTTATATTTCTAGGAAAAAACTTTCCTTTGTATGGCTATACAAGAACAAGATTTGTGTTGAAAATGGTTAGTGTTATGTCTTTTAGTTTGATTGCATCTAAAGCTAAAAAATATTGCCTTTAAATTTAATTATGATCATTATAATAAAGTATCCAATTACCTAGTTTTAGGAGTTGATCTCGTTAAATTTTTCCTTAATTTTCAATCTTATATAAAGAGAAAACCAATAATGCACTGCATGCATAAAATGCAAATGATGAAAATGTAGGTCTTGCACTTTTCTCATGCATTGTTTCATTATAATTGTCAATTGATGAAAATAGTAGACTTACTATTAAAGCTCAGTGAGGTGAGACATATAGTGAAAGGGGAAAAGTTGGAAAGTAAAAAAAAAAATAAGTGAATTAAGGTAAACAACAAAGAAGGAAGAAAAAAAATGAAAAGTAAATGAAGCATGGATGTCAAGGTCCATTTTCCTTTTTCCATTTTTCCCCACTTTTTAATTTGTTAGTTGATTCAATTTGGATTAGATTGTCCAAAATTCAGGTAAAAAATTTACCTTAAAATAAAAGTATAGTGGTAAAAATACATAATTTCTTCATAAATGAAATATAACTACTTATACAATAATCAAAATATAATTACAATTATTTAGTATTTAAAAATGGAAAGTGATAATTTAGTAAAAAAAATATGCATAAATTTTTCATAAAAACCTACTAATAATCTCATTTCATTAAAAATTAAGAATAAAAAAATATTATCACACAATTCAAGAAATATGTTACAAAACAATATGAAAAATAAGGGATTTAACTCTGTGCAATGTAAATGTCTTTAATGACTAATATTTTCAAAAATAGAAAAAGAGTGAGTGTAGTTACACTAAATTTCAAAAAAATTGAATATAATTTGCCCTGAGATAATTTTTAAATGATTTGTAATATGAAATTGTATTGTAAAAAATTATAAAAAGTGATTTCTTTTACATTATAATGGTTTCAATTAATTAAAACTTGAATGATATTTTACAATTTTAACAAATGTTTAACCATAATTTTAGCTTGAAGACATTGAAATTTTAATCCTATATTTTTAAAAACTAAAATTTTAGCTTCACTATTAATTACATTATCTACTATAATAGATGCTACAATCACATTTTTCGTATCATCTACTACAACTGTCATGTAATTAAGATAACTAGTAAATTTGAACTAATAGTTGAAGTTAAGTAATCAAAATTATCATTTCAAAAGTATAATAATGGAATTAGAAACTTTTAAAATATAGTACCCCGACCACAATGAAATCTTTTGCATATCAAATTGTGCTAAAATTATTGAAGTTAGATTGCAGCAATTTATATATAATAAGAATAGTTTAATTTTTTCAAACCCATTAATGTTAGGATATTGACTTTGCATTAGAGATGGGAAGTATTAATGGGTGAGAATGAAGGCCTAAAGGTCAACGATAGTAAATGGTAGTGGGTGCACAATGGTCAATAATAATAAGTGGTAATGGATAGTAATTAATAATAATAGATGGTAATTAATAGCAATGGGCAATAATGTTTGTAAGTGACATTGGATGGGGTGGGTGGTGATAAATAATAGGCAATAGTGATAAGTAATGGTGTTTTGAAGTGATAATTGTGGTAAGACTTTAATAAAAAGATGGACAAAATAATCTTTTTTTTTTTAATCTAGTGGCATGGAAATAGGAACATAAAATTAATGTAATTTTTCTAAAAAAAAATACCTTTTCCCTTTCTAAAAAATAAAAATATAGTATACTAAGAAAGTATCATTGCATTTTCTCTTTTGAAGAAAAGAAAAATAAGAGTGATCAATTGAAAAAAAAATAGAGAAGAAAAAGATAGTATGATTATAGAGTTTATTGTCATGTTTCTTATTGTTATTAAAAATAACTAAGCTCACTTAGATTTGATTAGGCTAGTTTAATAGTCAAGTTGGAGCTCAGATTTCACAAACTCAATAAGCTTGAACTTAAACTAATTTATTTTATTAACTTTGAGTTTAAATTAGTGGATGTTTTATTTTACTCAACTCGTCTACAACTCTAATCCCTCACCTTACTAATTTTTTTAAAAAATAACTTTCAGGCTCTTTAAAAAAATCTTACCCTCTGCTCTTGCATGTAAATATAGGATATTCACCTTCTCCATACTAACATATTGAAGAAAATATCAAGCTAAAAGCATTCGTGAAAATGTTAGCATTCCTTGATAAATTTTTGTTAATTTGAATTAAACATGGATTAGGAACATGACATTCTTGTAAAATATTTTCAAAAATGAAGGGAAAATTTTGCAAACCTTAACACTTTTGAATATTTTGCTAATTCACTTGAAAATCATTTTAGTTAATTAATATAATATTTATAATAAAGTTAGTCATATTAAATGTTAAAGGGTACTTTTAGACATATCTATTTTTTTAAAAAGTAAAATAAAACATATTATTTATAAGAATTTTTATTCTTAACTTATTTAGTTCATATAAAATTTTATATTTAATGAGGCATAGCATTAGCAATAGATCCTAAAAAATTATTTTTAATTAATCAGCTTACATTTGGTAGGTTGAGAATATGATAAGATTATTCAACAGTAAAATTAGGATAGTTAGCAATAATTATGGATAAAATTCAAAAATATATAAGAAAGTCAAATTCATTCCTAAAAATAAAAAAAACTAATTATCCCTAAATTTATAAAACCCACCACTATAAAAGCTCCCAGTAGCACCTTAATTTTCTTAGAGCACAAAGTATATTCCTTATTTACATTCTAATAAAGCTTAGAGAATTTTCCTCTGTTTAATTTCCTAATTACACCCACCAAAATTATTATGGAGATGAAAAAGGTGTCTTGTGCCATTGTTTTAGTTGCCACCTCTATCAGTTCCGTCATGGCTGCTGAAGCCCCTCAAGCTGCTGCTTCTGACCCAGGCAATAATGTTACTACTCTTGGCTCAATGATTGGTGTCACCCTTGTCTCCTTCATTGCTTACTACTTACATTTCTAAATATATAGTGATTCAATGAAAAAGAAAAATTGTGGAAGAAGTTTATTAAAACCCAGTTTTAGCCATGGCAAAAAGGGAAAATTTAAAGATATTTGCATTTTTCTTGATTTTCTTTTCCTTTTGATTTTTTTAGGCTACTTTTCATCTATTGATTCTTCTATCTATAGAGGGTTCTTTGAGTAACATGTTGAAATGATTATATAAAATTGATTAATAAAGTCTACTATTATTTTTCTTATTATTATTGTTAATGTTAATTATTAATAACATAATTATCTTTTTTTTTTCAATGAAAATCTATTTTCATCCTTCAATAGTTTGCTTTACAGTAATTTACTTTGTGAAATAATTTTAATATTAATTTAGCCATTTAATTATTTGATTATGGCCAATTTTGTCTTTATGTAAAATTACCATTTAAATCATTGTAATAAATGATAATGTGACAACTAATTTGGTCATATGTTTATCTTTTACATGCTGCCAAATCAATTTTCTTAATTACTCTAATTATACATTAAAAAAGATGACTTGATTAGATGTAAATTAACCAATGTGAAAACAAAATTCATGAATTTTTTTTTGAAAAATTTTGATTGTACATAATTAAAAAAATTAGATGATTATATTGATACCAAAAGATTTTAACATAGTAATTAAATGAAGAAAAATTTTCAAATTACACATTTCACTTACAATATCAATTAATCTTTGCTATTATCCTATAGCTATTCATTAGTGATAGATTAAACTTACATAAGGTTTCTCCCGTAGCTTCAAGAGAAATCTAGCATCATGTTATACCAATACAAATATATATAAAAATATAAGAATTGTATACTTATGTTTTTGTATACGCATTAAATAACTGAATCATGTTAAAATAAACAAAATACTCTCTAAACAAAGAAAAATTATAAAAATAGTATACAAATAATTGTAATTACAAAAATTAATATTAATTATCATGTTATATACAACTATTTCAAAATTAGAAAATTTATTTACAATTTTTTCTATAAATTAATACCATATAGATTAGTGAGTTTATTTTCTTACCTTAAAATGAAATTAGTAAATTCTTTATCTTAATGATTTTTTTAAATTTAGATCATGAGATTATTTTTTTAATTTTTTTAACAGTAAGAATAATCAAATACTTTTTTCGAAGTTTTGAAAGGTCATCAACTTACTTTCCTTTTCTTTAAGAATCAAAGTATTGGATGATATTGATTACATTACACCTTAATTTAATTTAAAAAAAGAGGTTGTTTGCATTTACTATCATGGCTCCAGATATCAGTATAGATGACATGTCACTTTTTTATTTATATACAAGTAAATAAGATTTTCTTACAAAAAAAAATGTGTTCTAACAAAACAAATGGAAACTAAGTTATGATTCTTCCTCCCTTTAATTGGATATTTAAAATTGTATAAGGAAGAATATTGAAAACTAAACTAAAATGTTTAATCATAACACATTTTTTCATAATTTTCTCCTTTCTTAAAAATGAACTTATTAATGTGTGTTAAAAAATAACAAGTAAAAATGTAAATTAAAATAATATAAAATGATACTATAATAAATTAAATAAATAATCTTCTAAAAACTTCAAATAAAAAAAATAAAAAAATTGAATGTTGAATGACTTTAAAGGCTTAACCATAATCTCTCATCGTCTTTCTTTCAATGTCTAAACTCATAAATAAAGGAAAATTTTTACCATAATTTGCTTTCATCTTCTTTTCTCCCATTCTCTTTATCAAAACAACTCAACAATATCCAAACAAAATAGAGGAAAAAAATTCTAACTTAGCCATTTATTTTCCTCTTTTTCCTTCCTCTCTATTTTCGTCCATTATCTTGTGTTCTTTTTCTCACTTAAGTTTTAAACATAACATATAGGCATTTATACATGGAGTTTCAAGCAATGCATGGAACACATACTCAAAGGACAAAGAGATTATGCCTATGGTATTAATGAGATAAAATTATTTGAAAGAAGAAAGTTGAAGCAAAGAAGTAAACAAAAGAGAGGTTAGAAAGATGAAAGATAGAAAGAGATAGTAATTTGTTCCATTTACTATAATCAATGCATAAGATTCCTCATAACAAATTTATCCTTTATAATAGCTCAACTAGGATAATGACAATGAAATTAATACATAAAAAAAATAAATTGGCACTAATATGTTCAAAAACTACATTTGAGTTTACAAAATAAATCAATCACTAATAAAATCCTAAAAATAGTCAAAATAAAAAAAAACTAGAAATTGTTCTTATCAAATGCCCTTTTTCTTCAAGTAATCCTTATCTTCAAAGATTAGGATTAACTAACAAAATTTGGATACTTTCGCTTCAACTTATATTATATTTCCTAAGTGGCATCCTTAAGAATGCATTAATCCATTACACTAAAGCTTTAATTACTACCTTGTCTCTTTCTTCTTCATCCTTTTGTCAAGTATCTTCATTGCTTCTCTTATCACTCTATCATCTTATAAAAATAAGGTGTTGTTATTGCATAAGTAGGCTGCACTTTTTAATTGTGAAATAGAAAACATTAGATCTACCTTAGACTTTTAAGGCAGTTGAAGCTTGTAAGCTACCTTACAATTTTTTTCAATAGAATATCTAACAAAAAGCTTAGAACTTCACTTATTGTGACTTACCTATAAGGTTAGAGATAAAATAAACCTAATTTCCCACTTCAAACATACAATGTATCACCTCTTTTTGTTTATTTGTCAAGATTCAAGCTTAAGCCTTATGTAGGTGGAACTTTAATAGCTAGATGGTAGTTTCCCTAGCTTAAAGGCTTTTATTAACTATCTTGACTGTAGAATCTCAAGGTAAACATGGAATGGAAGGATGACACTTTAGTCAAGCAATTCAACTACTCAATAAGCTCAACTTGAAAATAGCTCAGTTTAGCTTGGTTCCTGACTTGTGTTTATCAAGTTTGAGTAGAAAATTCACCTTATTCATTAATTCAAGTTGAACATAAATTATTCTTACTTGACTCATTTAACTCTCAAGAGGTTCATATATATTATATTCTTTTAACTATTTATTAAGAAAATTTTACTAGTCCAAACTATTTTTTTTATTAAATGTTATAGTTAATGGGATTATGACTTTATTTTCAACTAATTTGTAAATGTCAATAGGATTTTACTTTGATTTTTAACTAACTTATGTTTTTACTTTATGCATTTATTGGAATTTTTTATTTTATACTAAAATAACTAATTTACTAATTAATTGAGCTTAAATTGAGCATAGAGCTTGTTTATAGTTTAATAATATTTTTATCATTTTCAAGCTAATCATATAGCTTTACTATTCTAAATTGAGCTGAGGACAAGCTAGGTTTTTTATTATAATTTAAGGCTAAGCTGAGCTTGAGCTGCTACAATATTTTGTCAAACCATGATCGATTAATTCAAAACTCAACTCAACTTAGCTTAATTTCACCTGGGTATATGCATAAGATGTGGTATTCCATACGAGATTTCATATAGTGTGGTGTTAATGACTAAATAGTAGGTGATGTTATACCACCACTTAGTTAGAGATAGCCATTTGCTCCAACTAGCAAGTTTATCACTAATCATGCACCTGAGGTAAGTTTCTATACATTTATTTCCAACTTTAAATTAATCATCAATTTATAGGTGGCATATGGTGCTAAGTTGAAGAATAACCCCTAGTTTCTTGAATAACTCCTACAAAAAAAATGACTTCTAAAAACATTACCCCTATTAAAAATGATACCACTAAGCATGCCTTAAAAGTTAAACCACATTGGTTGCAAAACAAAGATGTGCTAAGGCCATAATCTAAACATACTTGCTAAACCTATCAATTATTATTCAAATGGCATCTTTCCCACCAAATGTAGGTAAGCTTTTAATAAGATCCATACTAATGTTTGTCTACACTGATATAGGGATTGGTAATAGTTGTAACAACTTAAGATAAGCTAATACATCATATTATGCCATTAGCAAACCAAGCACTCCCTTATCCATCCTTCAACATACTTTTTGAAACCTTTCTAGTAAAAAATAACAACAATTCTATGCATGGTACCCTTAATACCTCTATGTCCCCATGTTGACCCATTATGAAAATATTGAATAAGCTTATTTCTTAGGTTATATCATTTCTAACCACTAAATTTCCTTTTTTGTGTAACATGCTATCTCACCAAGAGAACTTGGGACAAGTTTTTTTTATATATAGGCTTACTTTAATTCTTGTATAAGTTTCTACAATATATAATTAACTTTCTAAGATTTTGGTACTCTACTCAATAGGTATTAATTCACTTGGTCAAGTTTTGAGGCTCCTAGATAGTGCATTCGATGCTAAGTTAGTAGCACTAGTCCATAGGTCACAGTAAAATCAAACCCTTATAATTTTGATAACCTATTTCTACTATACAGATGTAATGACTTATTATTCTAGTAAACCTTTTTAAGTTATAATGATCAATTTTGTTCTTATTTACTTAATGCAATAAGAAGTTAGTTGATTTGTGTCCCTTAAGTTAAGAATACTAGCCTTTGTCTCTTGTTAAATTTATAAGTGTTATTAGTCAAATTCTTAATAATTTCTTTAAGTTCCTATCTATGAGCTTGACACATTAGTGGATATGCTTAAGCAAGAGAATGACATTAATTATGATCTACTTAGTTGCAATAATTAAAAGTTAAATGATCTTGCTAATTTGGATTGTAGGAATTAGACTATAAATCCTAACATATAGTTAAGTTTTTTGCAATTGCTACATAGCTAAATGATTAACAAGAAGGTTAGCTCAAAAAGGAGTTGCTTAATTCTAAATGTAAGTGCTCATTAAAACCACCATAAAAAGTCATATTTCTTAATTCTAGTCTCTCAATTTATGAAAGTTCCTCACCTTTTTAGAATTAAAATTCAAGCCATAATCATAGGGAAATAATTCATATACCAAGAAAAACGAGAATCAAATGGAAAAGAAAACTAAAAAATATAAAAATATAAAAAAATTAGAAAACTATAGCAAATAATATTGTTTTATCTAAAAAATGTAAAGGTTAAAGCATTACCTCCAATCTTGCTTAGAATGCCAAAAAATCCTAGAAAGGAAACTTTCATCCTTAAATTTCATAAGAGATTTGTATTGCCTAGCACCATAACAAGTGTACGAAACACTAAAAACTCTATAAAAGAAGGTTAACATGTCAAAAAAATAAAACAAAACAACCACAAATTAATTTGGATTAGTACTTAGTATTGATGTTAAATTTGATGCATGTCAAAAGCACTATAAATAATATTTCCTATTGTAAAACCTAATCCAAAAATTAGGGCTAATTTTTTTTTTTGTACTTACCCCTAACTTTTATTACAATTTTCCATAGATTAAACACTTCTAAAATGGTCTGCTACGATAGCACAAGTACATTATCCAATGCAAGCATCTTTCATTTATATTAATAAGTACTTGAAAACATAAAACCACAATAAAGTAATTCATAATGACTTAGTAAGTAAGACTTCATATAGATTATTCTAGAATTTTGTCTATTTATCATTCTTATATAACTTTCTATTACATCCTTAATACTATACTCACAATATTCATAAGGTTTACTAACATTTTTTTTCTTTATATAAATGATAGTCTTTTATTATATTTCCATATTACCCACAACTTTAGCATAAGGATTTTCTTTCTTTCTTCATTCATTTTTTATATGGTACTCATTAATTAGCTTACCATTAAGTATATGAATTCTCCACAAATTTACATTTATGTTCTTAAATCAACTTTTTGCAGAAGGATTTTCTTTCTTCATTCATTTTCTTATATCTGCACAAATTTGCATTTATGTTCTTAAATCAAATTTTTAGGTGTCAAGTAACCACTAAGTATATAAATTCTCATTAGTATCTCAGGATATACCATATCCATGCTACACTTCCATGTTCACATATACCAAGCATGCATGTGAATGTAAAAAGCCATTCATATATAATAAAAATATGAACAAGAATAGATAAACATGTTGTTAGATGAATAAATAACTTAGCATAACTAACCACATAAAAGCACATAAAGACAAACACATATTCATTAGACACTCGCGAAATGCATTATAAATACCAATTCTCCTTATAATTTTAGTTTAACTTTATCTATCTTGCCCTACTCAATTCCTTTGGTCTAGCCTTGTTATTGATTTATATAATGCAAACTCCTATTACTATAAGAAGACATAACAAAATATGCTAACTCATCTCCCACAAATCTTGCCATAATAATGGCTCTTATTTCATTCCATATATAGCCTTTTCAAAATTTCACATTTCTCATTTTATCTCATGTAACCATAAATGTGTAGATATTGCCCAAAGAAACATACACAATTTATCATGGCTATCACAAGTAATCTCACCTCACAATTCTCACAATTCACATAAATTTTGCAATCACAAGGGGCCATATTTTCACAAGTTTAGTTATATATCCTAAAGGATAAACTAGTGATAAAAACTTCACAATCAGTCATGACCAATTCACAATAATTATTATATGCAACTAAGATTGCATAATTTATAATAACTATCATAAGTAACCTAAATATTACGATCTCACACTTAATTCTCAACAATTATTAATAATAACATAATTTTTTAAAATTCAAATATTTTGGTACACTTAATATTATAAAATATACCAAACAATTAACTTAAATCCATAATTATGTGAGATTCACTTTTTCTCGTTATATTTCCTATTCAACATACATATATATATATATATATATATATATATATGTATATGTATATGTATATATATACATATGTATATGTATTTATCTCCTTAATCTAATTTAATATTCATCTTCCTTTTTTTGTATGATTATGTTCATAATTTAATACAACAATCCCATTATTAGAGTAAGTATGGATTGTAATTGACATATATCATTAATAATATTGCTTTTAATGTCCCATTTATAACTACATTACCTTTTGTTGTATGATTATGTTCATAATTTAATACAATAATCCCATTATTAGAGTAAGTATGGATTGTAATTGACATATATCATTAATAATATTTCTTTTAATGTCCTATTTATAACTACATTATTTTTATTACTATTCTCACTTATACTTTTCTTCCCTTAAGACCATAGGATGTTTGTAACACCCTTACCATAACATCTATTCAATAATTAGGACCATTCCCATTTGGATTAAATTTAATAGTAACTTTGTAAGTTTATATGTTGAATCAATATCCATTAAGTTTGTGACATACATACATATATAATTTATAATCATGTTTGTAACCTATAAAATTACATTTATAATTGCCACCATTCATACATTTGCTTCATTTCTACCCTTAATAAATCTTTAATTTCTCCTTACATTTATTTTTTACATAAGCTTCATAACTTTACCCTTTTATATATGTGTATTATATCAACTTGCAATACCTGAATCTTAATCTCATTATCCCTTATTATTTTATTCCTATTAATATTACTATCATAACTATAGATTTTCCCTTTAACATTGGCATATCAACAATAATTAGACTGAAAACTAATGTATATTATGGTGCGGTGGCATTTTTATAAAAAGTACAACTGATCATGTTAGTTTAAATAAAAAGCTAACATTTAAAGAAATATTAGGACACTCTAAACATTGATTTTTTAAAAAAAAATCATTTTTTCTTTCTACAAGAGTTTATGCATTTGTTTAAAAATAATCAACATTTAAAGTCATATGAACAGTATCATTTTTGAAAATATAATAACATTTTAAACATCAATTCTTAAAAAAAAATTGTTACCTTTTCTTACTACAAGACTTTAGATATCGATTCATAAAACAACTAATATCTAAAGTCATGTGAATAGTATTATTTTTGAAAATATAGGATGCTTTAAATATTGATTCTTAAATAAATCATTATTTTTTCCCACTAAACTTTAGATGTCGATTCATTAAATAAATAACATCTAAAGTCATATGAATAGTGCCATTTTAGAAAACATGAGGATACTTTATATGTCAGTTCTTAAAAAATCATTATTTTTTCTTCTCATAGGACTTTAAGTGTCAATTCATAAAATAATTGATATGTAAAGTCATGTAAGTGATGTCATTTTTAAAAATACGAGAACACTTTAGATGTTTGTTCTTAATTATATTATTGTCTTTTTTCTTTCTATAAGACTTTAGACATTAATTCATTATATAATCGATATCAAAAGTCATGCGAGCAATGTCATTTTTTAAAATATCCTAATAATTTAGATGTTAGTTCTTTAAAAAAATATCGCCTTCTCTTCCTATAGGACTTTAGACATTAATTCATTAAATAATTGACATTTAAATTCATATGACTAATAACATTTTTTGTGCTATAAAATAAGACAATCTTCTTCTTTTTTCCTCATTATCACTCTCACTTTCATTCTTATTTATTTTCAAACTCCCAAACTCAATTCTTATCTTCATCCATCTCTTTTTCTGAAATACTAAATCTTACTCCATCTTTCACTGCACATTAATAGGATATTAATGCTCCTTTCACTACCATTGAGCATGAAGCGTGCTCAAAACATAAAAATTACATTTCTTACTTCTAGTTCCTAAATTTGTGTCTCTTCCATTTATCTAAACTTTTGCATAAGTTTTTTAAGAGATTTTTATTTGTATTTTCCTTGTATAAATTTTATAGTTGTTTCAAGGTTTTAAATACTTACTATATGTTTAAGAAAATGTTATAGCAAAAAATGAAGCTAAGCAAACAATAATGAAAGATGTTTATTGCATAAGTTTTTAAAGAGATTTTTATTGTATCTTCTTTGTATAAATTTTAAGTTATATCTGAGTTTTAGATGCCTATTATGTATCTGATAAATGTTACATGGAAGTTTGAAACTAGCCAACAACAACAAAAGATGGAGAAAAAGTGAAAAGTTAATAAAAATGACTATTTCATCATTTTGGCAACGGCAAAACCCTATTAGCATTTGTAGATAAATAGATATCAAAAAGTTATATGAAATTGATATAAAATTTGTCCTAAATGGACAATCAAGCACAAAATTATGACTTTTCAAATTTTTAATTCAAAATACATGTCTTTATGGGATATAAAGAATTAATATTAAGAAAAATTATGTTAACATTTTAATTGAATTTTTTTTATTAAAAATTGACATGAAATATAAAAAATTAAAATATTTTTGAAAGAAAATACCTTTATTTCTTGGATAAAAAATTGATGTCATCGCATATATTCTAACTTAATTTTGAAGCTAGCATTAAACATATGAATATATAATGACATTCAAATATATGATAAGTAGTAATTGATGTAAGAAGCCTAAAATACCCGATATTAAAAAGGCAAATTTGTAGTAATGTATTTTTGTTATAACCTTATACTTTATGACGCAAAACTCTTCTTTCTCAAAGGAAAAGACATGCACTTAAACATATCCATTATCACAAAATTCATTGATTCTTTTTAACACTTGCATATTTATTTTTTTCAAACCATATGTACATTCAAGTATCTATTAACCTCTAATTTAACAAGTAAAGGTCTAATTAATTATTTCTTGTTTTCTCTGAAACATAGGAGTAAAGCATTGACTAGATTCTATTTTCTCTCTTATTTAAGTCAAGGTTCCATTTACTCTTTCACTTTACAGCCTAGGCTATGCTCTTAAATTATATAATTTTGAAACCTTTTTTCTTTACTTCTTTTAATCTTTTGTGTATTTTCTCCACATTTTCATTTATTCATTCTACTCATTATATGTATGCCATATATATATATTACTTGCTCTTTCTACATATATGTATGTCCACATATATGTATGTATGTGTGTGTGTGTGTATTCTTCTTAGCCTTTTTTTTTCCCTTTATTTTCTACCTTATGTATAAAATATAAGGTTTGAGTCTCCATCCCTAACATTTCCAAGAGAATAAGCCATAAGACTCTAGCCTTCCTAACTTTTTATTTTCCTTCTTTTTTGTATGTACCTACTTAGAGCCTTCTAATCATCGTCATATTCTTATATACTAATTTAAACATTTTAGACTTGATATTTCATATCTCCCTATCTTTAACCCTAGGAACCAAGACATAGGGGGATGCTTAAGGGATATTATTTTACCTCTTTAGTTATATACAAACCATTTAATAATCATGTAAGCATCACAAATTTTATTTTCACATGCTTACACCTTCAAGAAGCAATTTTACTATATTTTTCATATTGTTTCAAAAATTTTATTGTACATAGTTGGTTAGGCTTTTTTAAAATTTTATCTTATTCTTAGGCATTAAAAATCCAACATTTTATATTCAAAGACCCATATTTCCTTTTTTTATCATAAGTGGTTGAAACTTTTGGAGGAAATGCCTAATGGTTTATATATATATATATATATATATATATTCTCTTTTGTACACCTGTTTTCTAAAAGGTCATATCCCTTACACTTGTACCCTTTCTTAGGATATAAACTTAATTTTCTTGCACATTTCTCTGAGTGGTTGAAGCATATACATGCCATTTTAATAGATTTTCTTTTTTCCTTTTTACACATTTACCTCTTAATTTAAGGTTCCACTAGGATATATATACATATATATTTATATATATACTTCAGTAATAACCTCACATATTTTTTTCTTACTAAATATTTTCCTTAAGTGGCTGGCACCTTATCACATTTTCTTCTTTCTTTATTTTTAACAGCTTCACCACTTAATTTAAGTGTGGTAAATTTTTAGAAGCAAAGTTACCAAGTTTCATTAGAAGTCTAAACCACTTTTGGTTTTTATTTAAGGAATTCCTTCATATTACAAAATGTATATGGATATATGTACAAATATGTATACCAATATTTTCATTTTGAGTTATTGTTCCCATTACATGGTTATTCAGGTGAAATATTGCATGAGAACACAAATCCTTCTAATTTTCTTCTTAGAATGGCTTAACCATATAGGATATTCTTGAAGGGATTTTTATTAATAAATTTACCATAAAATCATTCCATTCACAGTTTCAAATACAATCTTAACATATTCAAACATTTATTCCAACATCTTATTAAATTTTTTTCATCTTTCCATGCATATCTTCCCATGTTATTAAACTTTTCTTCATCCCAACAATAAATGACAAGCATGTATATAAGCAACATCACATAGTACCTTATCTTGGTATTTGCCAATTATAAACGAAAAAAAACACTTCTTTTGTCACTTTAACTTCAATACTATCATTCAACCATTATGAGTTATATAGGGTAAGGTGCTACAAAGTAGTCAAATTCAACTTCTCTATTAAGATAATACTAGATAATCAATAGCATTGTGATTATGCTCTAAACACTTGAAACACTTGTCATTAGTAAGCTTTTTATACTTTCTAAGTTTGCCTTTACTCATAGAAATTTCACCTTTAGGCTTTGATGAGGAATCCACTTTATTCTTAATAATGCCCTTCTCTTGCTTTTTCTTAATCTTCCCCTCCCAAGATTTCCATGGAAAACTAGAGTGGTAGGTATTTTAGAAGAGTTAAAAATGAACTTTTTTCCCCATTATAGTCTTCATTTCTTCCCAAATAGCAATATGTCTTTCACCATTTCTTCTTCTACATGTCTTAAGTTAATCCTACTAAATATTAGCTTAATCAATAAATTCATAAATGGAAAGCCTCACTTTCTTCCTTTTAAAATAATGGCAATAATCAAAGATTAATTCATCTTTTTTCTCACTCTAAGTAGGCTTCTGAATCATTTCTCCCTTAAAATGAAAGAATTCTTTTTTTTTTAACTATCAAGATTAGAATCCATACTAACTCTTCTTTGCCTATTATCTTCTCTTTTCACATTCCTTCTTTCATATCTTCTATCCTTCCTTTTCAAAATCAGTGTATTGCTTTCTTTTTCTATTACTTCTTCCATTTTTATTTTCAAATCCTTCTTCTTTAATATCTCTAATATTTTATTTTCTATCTTCTTTTTCTCTTTAATCCCTCTCACCATGTTAGCTTGTATAAGGTTGTTCACCCTTAAATATTCCAAGTTCATTTTTCAGTTCATCAAATTTCATGGTTATCCAATCAAGTTGTTATTGCATGACCTTCAACATGGACTATTCACACTTCTTCCTAACATCTTAGAAGAAATATTCGCAAAGAAAAGCGTTAAGTAAAGGAAAGGACTTGACAAGAGCACACTTTTTACTCTTATCCTTCCCTCTTATGATTCTTTAAAAACTTTGGAGACACAACTAATAGATTTGATAATTATGACAATCAATTTCACCAATCAACATTCACATAATTGAAAGATCAAACAAAACACTTAGAGAAAAACAAATAGAAAATCAAGAAGGAAATTTGTTAATAATCAACAATAAAAATTTCAAAGAAAAGGAACAAACTAAGATTCAAATATTAAAATCAAACAATTAAAGAAATGAGATAAACAAAGACTCAAGACTATGACCAAGATAGAGTCAAGGATTTAAGACAACAAAATAAGAATAAAACTTAAAGATTAGGACAAAATAGACTCAAAGATGAAGACCAAATTAATAATAAAAAAAAAAAGAAAACAAATACAAAACTCAAATTAAGGATTAGGAAAAAATAAAGGGACTTAAGCACTCTTAGAACAATGGAAGATGTATTGAAAATGAAAATTCAAGTTTTGAAATTAAGCAATGCTAACTTCCTTTTACTTTACACAACTTCAAACACTTTCTTCTTTTATTTTATTTTTTTTAAACTTCACAACTTATTGTGTTTTTGCTTCCAAACAAACTTCTTTTCTTTTTGCCCTTTTCAAACTTCTTCTTTTCACCACTCAAGCAATTCTCCTCTTCTGTTTGTCCATAATCAAACACTTCCTTTTATTTCTTTTGATTTCCAACTTCATAATTTCTTTTGTTTTATACTTTTCTTTTTGATTCACTTTGCTATATTTTTTTTCTTTTGAATCACTTTATTCTTGCTTTTCTTGTTTTTTTCTTTTGTTTCACCTGATCCTTTTCTACTCCTTTTTGTTTTTTTTTTCTTTTTATTCTTATTTTCAATTTTCACAATAGTACTCTGTCTTTATTTTTTCTTCTTTTCATCAGCTGCCAAATGGGACGAAAATTATTTGGTAAAACAGAACCATCAGAACGCTAACTGCAATGAAAAAAACGCAATTTGAAACAAAAATCAAATGCTAAATGACTAGACAGACTAGACTCAAGACATAAGAAGCAAAATGCAAAACACAGCCACAGGACAAACTTACCACTTCAAGAACAAACAGAAATCACCAGCAAACGAATTAAAGACGAAAATGGACAAGTGAGTGACACACTGATAGACTTGATGCATTGAACAAGAAAAGATATGAACAATTGGACTTGAGACAATGACACACACAACAAGAAATGAATCAATGCCACTACTCGATTATGGATGTAGCATACCAAAGTGGGTTTTGAAATCTTCAAGTGAGTAATAATCGAATACTCAAAAATTTGTTACCCTCTGTTTGAAAACAATTCAATGCAGGAATTGATTACTCAATTTGAGGCTACCTCTATTTGCTGGGAATCGAATAATTTATTCGACTACAAGACTCAACCAGCATAGAACCAAGCTTAGACGTGTCAACACAGCAGAACAACAGAAAGGCGGAATGGGGTATGATGATTGATAGAAGCAAGAAACGTGGAAAGTTAATAACAAAATAGAATTTCAATCAGAACATGAAACCAAATGATTCAATGAACTTGAATAGCAGCTGGGTTTGACGAGACGCTACGTGTGAAAAAGACACGAAATTGACTTGATATGGCCAAATGAAAATGCACCACATAAATACTTTGACAAGATGCAATTACTATAAGAATTGATAAAGAACGAAGACTCAAGAGCAGACGCAGTTGAAATAAGTTAGAATTGAATCACATTGAAAATGACCGTAGCAAATACGAAGACACAATGACAAATTAATTTTGGATAGTACTCAATTACAAGGGCACAAATGACACAGTGACTCGGACCAAACTTGAACATCAATGAATTTTATCACTGACAATTTAATTACAAGACCAGCACCTTGTGACTTTAATCAAATAGGTGCATGACACAAAACAGGACCAAACTAAGTGAAGACGATACACATAACGGACAGCACTTAAAATACAATTGACAAGAACTTAGATGAACAAACACAAGACATGTAATTCAATAACACATAACAGAATCAATTTCTTATAAAAAGACAAATGACACCAATACACAATTCAATGACAAACAAGATGAGACAGGACACACCAAATTGACACAAGCACAGCATATTGACAATTAGCAAAACGAAACAAAGCACGAAATTGGAATACCAATAGCAGAATTTTGAACAAAAATGAATAGCAAGACAGAAACAAATTTCAACAATGAAATTGGATAAAACAACACAAAATTAGATAGAAAATAGTAAGAAAAAAGTGAATAGAAATAACCTAAAAATTGGAAACTTGCTCTGAATATCAAATGAAGTGAATTAAACTATTGGTGTCAAAGAAACAGAAACTGCAACTTCTTCTCTCTATTATAAGAGGAAAACAGAATTAACAGAACTTCTCTCAAATGGTCAGTGTGCACACATAAAAGACAAGTTGCAAAACTGATTATTTCATTCATAAAGGTTGCTGCTTTAAATACAAGTAAATGCTCAACTAACTTGCTATTTTTCAGCCATAATGATTTGAAGAGATAAGACCCCTAAAAAGATGTAATAGCCTGACTAATTGCATAAAAATAGGGACAAGATAAAACTAACAGTTTGACTAATTCAAAATACTATTTCAAATTTCAAGCATTATCCTAACACTCCCCTTTGATGTTGAAATGCACAACCCCTAATTTGCTCCGAAAGTATGAAAATTTCTCCAATGACAATGGCTTTGTGAACATATTAGTTGCTTGTTCTTCAATATTATAGTACTTCACCTCGATGCTTTGTTTTGCAACCAGTTCCCTTATAAAATGATGTAGAATGTCTATGTGCTTGGTGCGATTATGAAATATTGGATTCTTTGTCATTGTAATTCTGGACTGGTTATCACAAAAGATGGTTGTTGCCTTTGATTGTTGTTGCTTCATATCTTTTAAGATCCTTCTCACCCACACAGGTTGGCAAGTAGCAAAAGTAATTGCTCTATATTCAACCTCTGATGATGAAAGTGTAGTAAATGGTTGCTCTTCGAGTTCCAATATATGGCACCTAATTTAGTGTTAAAAACATAGCAAATTGTACTTCCTCTATCATCAATGGAACCTGCCTAATCACTATTAGAAAAATGACATAATTCAAAGTTATTAGTGGTTGAATACAATAAAACAAAAGTGATTGTGCCTTTTAAATATATCAAAATCCTTTTGGCAGCTCCAATATGAGTTTTGCTTGGACTTTGCATGAACCTAGACAGCAAACATGTTGCTTCCACAATATCAGACCTAGTGTTTGTAAGATATAATAAACTTCCAATCAAGCTTTTATAAATCTAGGCATCAAACTTCTCTTCTTCATCTTCCAATCTAAATTTTTGATTAGTTATCATAGGAGTACCCACAGAATTGCAATCTTGCAGCTAAAACTTTTGTAGCAAGTTTTTGATATATTTTCTTTGGGAAATAATATTCCCATATCACATTGGAACAGTTTTAATCCTAAGAAATAATTCATCAAGCCCAACTCTATTATCTCGAATTCATGGATCATAAGACTTTTAAATTCATCTATCAAAACATTACAATTTTTAGTGTAAATCAAGTTATTTACATAGAGACAAATAATAAGTACCTCAGCTGCACTTTTTGTTTTTACATATAAAGTAGGCTCACTTACACTTTTTTTAAAGCCATGACTCTCAAAATGACTATAATCCTTAAGTACTATGCCCTTGGAGCTTGTATCAACCCATAGAGTGCTTTCTTTAAGTGATAGACTTTTGTTTCTTTACCTTTTGGTTGTTGTACATACATTTCTTCATCCAACACACCATTTAAAAAGGCTAATTTTACATCAAATTGATAAATTTTCCACTTGTTATGAGCAGTAAGAGCTAAAACAGTGCGTATAGTGTCAAATCTAACAATAAGAGCGAATATGTCAAAGAAATCAATACCTTAATGCTGCATATACCCTCTTGTAACCAGTCGTTCTTTGAATTTTTTATTTGAGCCATCTAACTGTTATTTGATATTATAAATTCATTTCAATCCCATAACTTTCTTATCATTTAGCAAGTCAACTAGTTCCCAAGTCTTACTTCATTCAAGTGGTTTCATTTCTTCATCCATTGCAGAACACCATTCTTTAAGCTTGATAGCTTCTTCAAAGCTGCTTGACTCTATAATTTCAATAAATTGACACCTTTCTATTCTTGCATAAATTTCACATAATGAGCCTCATCTTCTAGATGGAGTTTTAATGGAGGAAAACTCTAATGTAGTGGGACTTGTAGAACTATTGGAAGGTGTAAAAGAACCAAAACCTCCATTATCATTGTTACCAGCCTCTCCCATTTCAAACTGGGTCTTTTTCTTGTGCTCATCTTTTGAAATGTAACCTAAAACAAATTATTCTTTCCAATTCTAAGAATTATTTTTGTTAAAAATAGCATCACAACTTAATAATTGCTGGAAATCGCGCATCATACATGCACAGCGGAATAAAATTTTTGCACGATTTCCACCAAGGATCCATGCGAATTTAGAACGCCATAAATTAGGGATTAGGGTTTATACCTTTCGGCAAAATTCTTCTGACCGCTGCAGCAAATCCGATCTGCTTCCAAATCACGAACCGGAATGGAAACCAGTAAATCAGATCACCAATACAACGTTTTGTGGCTGCACCTCTGTGGTATCCACACGAACCCGTGAATCACCGATGAATGTCTGCTACACACACCGGTTGGAATTGATCTTCTTAGACCTCGTAGTGCTAGCTACGCCTCTTCAGAGATTTTGGTCAAGGAGAGTGGCTAGGATTTTTCTATGCTTTTACTTGGGGTGTGTGAAGAATAATAGTAATCCTATTATTACCCAATAAGCCTATTTAAATAGGTGCATAGAAAAACCTAACCTATTTGGGTCTTATTCCATGTATAATTATAGGCTTACTATTGGGCCTTATAATTATAACATGAATTCTCAAATATTAAGCTCAAACAATTTGGTCCATTAATTCCAAATTCACTAAGCTCTAAGTGTGCGACCCTACATGCTCTCATTATGTTGGCAATGACCATTAATCATATTAATGATCATAAACAAAGATTGGTGTCTAGCAACACATCATTGTCACCCAAGTAATGAGAAAGTCGGTGATTTGACTAAACCTTTACACGTGATCATCATTTATGTCCTTTTGTCCTATACATCTAGATTGAGCACGAGACATGGACCGTGTCATTCCCGTATAGCCCAATCTTGAGGTTTCTTGATTCCTAAGTAAGCTGACTGAAACAAATGTAATTGACATCTCATGTCAATTCATCTGAGCATGGCCATGCATTTTCTCAGCTTTACTTAATCAAGGGGCCCATAGATGTTACTCCTATTATATAGGAGGGAAAAATCCCATCTTGATCACACAAACCCCTCCGCATGATATGTGACATATCCAATATCTACCCTTGCATTCACTTAACCATTAGTGACATAGAATAGTATCAAAATATGAAACTCACATGTAGGGAACCTTGGTAATCTCAGATCAAAGGACCATATTAATAATGATCACTAAGAACCACTTATGACATTCATATAATGATCCATGTAGTGTTCTTAATATGGGTCGGTCCAGTATACAAGTTCTCTAACTTGTACTCATGTGTAAACTTAATATCCCATATAAGTCTTCACACATGCTAGTCTTAACATATCAAAGCAACCTAATCCACAATGATATATGACTAGGGACATTTAAGAATACAATTATTCTAAGGTTATTATTATAATTAAATATATTACGCAGACAATATATATAAATATAATAATTGGAATTGCCATTAAAATAACATGATTCAAAATTACAATCACCAATATAATTGGTTTTAGGGCATATACACTAACAATAATGACTTCTTGGCAAGTGGATCACAAAATCTATGTCCCTTGGTTTCAATACTATATGCAACAAAAATGTACTTCACACTATTATATTCAAGTTTCTCCTTTTTATATGAAGGAATGTGAACATGTGCAGTGCAACCAAAGATTCTAAAATAAGTTACCTTTGGTTCCATCCATGAAGTGAATCAAAAAAGGTTTGTTCATGTAAAGCAGATGTGGGACTCTGATTAATTATGTAGGCAGCATTGTGAATTGCTTTAACCCAGAAGCTTTTTGGAAGTTTTTTAGCATTAAGCATGCATTTTGCCATTTTTACTAGTGTCTAGTTCCTCTGCTCAACTACTCCATTTTGCTAAGGCATGTAACTTGTTGTTAACTATCTTTGAATGCCATGTTCATCATAAAATGAACCAAATTCCTTTAACACAAATTCACCACCATGATTAGTCCATAGAATTTTCAACTGTTGCCTACTTTGCTTCTCTATAAGAGCCTTGAACTTTTTAAAAATTAACAATGCATCTAATTTTTCCTTCATATAATAAACCCATGCAAATCTACTAAAATCATCAACAAACATAATAAAATACCTATTGCCATTCATGGAATGAGTTTGCATGGGGCCACAAACATCTGTATGTATCAATTCCGCATGTGAGCTAGCTCTTTGGGTGCTACCTTTTGGAAAAGACTACCTATGTTGCTTTCCTACTATACAACTTTCACAAACATTATTAGAGAGTTTAAGTTGAGGTAGTCCATTCACTATCTTTTGCCCAGAAAGAATTTCAAGCATTTCATTGCTTATATGGCCATACCTATAGTGCCAAAGCCAATTATTATCAAGTGAAATGGCTTTCAATGCAAGCTTCTACTCTTTGTTAAAATAAAAAGGAAAAATCTTATTTTTAGCCATCAGAACCTCCACTAATAATTGTTTCTTTGACTTGTCCTAGTACACATAACAAGTCAGATCCTCCAAAACAAGAGAATATTTTTCCAATAACAGTTACCCCACACTTAACAGGTTAGACTCCAAATCAAGTATATATAAAACATTTTCTATGGAATGAGAATTTAGTTTTATAGTACCTTTCCCTTGAGCTTCATGCATTATACCTTCACCCATTATAATATGGCTTCTCATAGAATTATCCAAATTTATGAAAGCTTTAAGTCTTCCTATCATGTGATTACTGCATCCACTATCTACATACCACATATTTGGAGCACATTCTTTAGCAAAATAGCATGCAAGAAATAGACTTTCTATTTTAGCTTGTTCTTTCTCTAGGGCAAAATAAGCCTGCCTCTAATTTAGTTTACAAAACCTCTCAATATGGCCAAATTTTTTGCAATAATAACATTGAGATTTTTTATTTTGTGAGTCACCTTTGTTTGTAGGTTCATTGTGGTATTGCTTGTGATCATTTGAATAACCACGACTTCTACCACCACTTCATCTTCCATAACGGCCTCCTCGTCCTCTAGCACCACAAGATTCACTCTTATTATCCTTGAAAATTAGTAGTTTTGTTTGGAAAGCCTACTCAGTTGAGGTTTCATTACACCTTTGAATTTTGTCTTCGTGAGATTGTAGAGATCTGCGTAATTCATCTAACTTCATTTGGTTGAGATCCTTAGAATCTTCAATGACAGCCACAACTTGATTAAGTTTCTTTGGTAAGCTTTTCAATACTTTTTCCATAACTGTCTGCTCAGAAAGTTCTTCACCATACTTTCTTATTTGATTCATAATTTCTATCATCTTATTTAAATAATCATTGACATTTTCATCATCTTTCATGAAGTAGCTCTCAAATTTTCTTCTAGGAGTTTGTAATTTGATTGTAATTACCTTTGCAATACCATGATGGCCTCTTTAAATTGCATCCCATGCTTCCTTTAACTTGGTTACAGTAGAGATTTCAGGAAAAAGACTATCATCCATTACTTATTGAATTAAGTAGAGAGCTTAAGCATCTTTCTTTCGTACTAAATTGAAAGCATCTACTGCAAGGCTTTCTTTAGTATATCCATTCTCCACCAACTCCCATATGTCTTGAAAGATGAAGAGGGTTTTCATCTTAATACTCGAAACATCATACCAAGTGCCTTTAAACAGTGGGATTGATGGATAAATTATGTTGTTGTTCATCATCTACTCTAAATTTTGACTCAAAGAAAGCTTGTTTTAAGAGTTTTGAATCAAGCTTGAATGCCATATGTTAAATAAATAGAAACTAAAACTTCTTCTCTTTGTTATAAGAAGAAAATAGAACTAATAGAACTTCTCTTAAATGATCAGTGTGCACACATAAAAGATAAGTTGCAGAACTGATTATTTCATTCATAAAGGTTGCTGCTCAAATATAAGTAAATGCTTAACTAACTTGCTATTTTTCAACCATAATGATTTGAAGAGATAAGACTCTTAAAAAGATGTAACAACATGACTAATTGCATAAAAATAAGGATAAGATAAAACTAACAATTTGACTAATTCAAAATACTATTTCAAATTTCAAGCATTATCTTAACAATTGGATCATCCTAAGATTTAGCAAAACAAATCAAAAATAGAATGTAGTTATACCACACTCTAGAAAAGGAAGAAAGATAGCAATAAATGATGAAGAACAAATCATAAATAATGAAAATCTTCCAATTAATGCAAAAAAATCATGCTACAAAGGATGAATCCTTTAATTAGTAAAGATAAAAGCCACAAAGATTAAATCTTTTTGATAAGTTACAAGTTCATTCAAAAACTCAAGAGAGAATCACACTTTCACAAAGAAAGTAATAGCTAATTCTATTTCACTAATGATTTAAATATACATTCTATAAAGAATAACTCTTTTTATATAGGCTAAAATGTCAACCAATCAACCTATAATTAATGTTTTTAAATTCGACCTGGCCATTGACCTAATAAGATGAATAAGTAAAGGTCGGACTAATTAAACCGAATGGTCAAACTAGTTAATATATATTTTTATATATAAATTATATATTATATATACATATAAAAATTAAATTCATTTAAATTTTTTAAATATATTTTTAGAGGAAGATCAAATAAATATTAATCTTATTACAATTATAATCATCTAAAATAATTTTAATATTATTTTATAATATCAAAATTATATTTTATTTAAGTTTAATAAAAATTTTAAATTTAACATTTAATCAATAATAGTAATTTAATTATACATAGCATAAAATATAAATATTTAATATATATTATTTATAAAAAAATTAAATAAGGTAAAATTTGGAAAAACAAATCATGATATACATTATATATAATGAAACTGCTTTATATTAAAAGAAACAAAGTCCCAGTGGTCAGACGCCTTGGCGCAAGGGAGAGAGGTCTCGTGTTTGAGATTTCTACAAGCCAATCTTCTATTTTTTGAATGAAACACGTCCAAACTCATCAGGTTAATAAGTTTCTGAATAAATACCAGTTCAGGCTGAGTTAAAGCAGTTTAACTAGACTATCGGGTTCCTAACATTACCTGGACCAAATTAGGGTCCGGTTCCTGATTAAACTAATTAACCCAGTTGATCCAGTCCTAGTTTAAAACATTGCCTATAATATTTAGATTTACTTAGACTCAAATGGCCCGATACTAATATCATAATTAGCCCATTAATTAACCTAAAATAATATAGTAAATGTTCATAATAAAAATGGTAAAATAATGAGACGAAAGATTATTAATACGTAGAAAGTCCAAAATAACTTAAACATAACACCAAACACAATTAAGGTCCAAAATGACCGAAGTATCCAAAATAACCATAATAACTGAAATATACTTCAAGCTCTCCTATTTATGCATCCAAGCCTCTTGAATTGCCCCTTGAACCACATCTTTAATTCTCTTTAGTTTTTTGTGATTACCTCCTTTACAATCATATTAGTTAGGATTCATTAAGTAATTGCATAATATACAATTAGCCTATACTTATATAATAATATAAATGGGTTAATTATTGACCAGAACCTTAATTAGATTTTGTCAATAATTAAAGCCCAAGTTATTTTTTTCTTAAGGTTATTCTTCTATAAATCATTATCAATAAGACTAAAAATTATTATTTTAGATGAAAATATTTTAAAGCTAAAAAAACTCATAATTATATTAAGTTAAATTGAGAGTAACTGTATCTAATTTGACTAGAGATTTGAGTGTTTATGTGGATACCACAGATATACTACCCCCTAGATAATGTTTATGATTCAATCATATTTAGATTAATAGATTATGAATCATTTGCATTACAAAAATACAATTTTAGCACCTAATTTATGTTCTTTTGCATGGATTCTTGGTAGGCTTTGAATTTTTTTTTAAAGTTTATTTCCACTATGTATGCTAATTTAAAACTTAACAGTGGTATTAAAGCTATTTGTGAAACCATAAATCAATTTATATGCTTTATCTATTTTAATATGTGTATAAATATATGTGATTTATGTAAAAACATTTTCTAATTATATTTTAATAAGTATGTGATATATATATGAATTAATTCATTATTGGCTTAAAGTATATATATATATATATATATATATATATATATATATATATATATATATATATATATATATATATATATGAATTAGGTTTTTATTTTGGATTAATACATATATGACGAATGTTTGAATCAATTTTATTATGGCTTAATATATATTTGATACACATGTTTGAATGGTTCAAGGAAGATTCTAGAATTGTTCATGTTTCTGGATTGCTTTTGGAATAATAAAGGGTAGCGAGGCACCAAGATTTGGTGTGCTTTTAGGACGGTAAAATCCTTTTACTTTTCGATATCTTTGCCCCAAACCCTAATAAGGAGCTTTACCTCCTCCCCCTAAACGCTACTTATTGATTGCCTACCACATTATTATTTAACTAATTGTTTATTTTCTTTAAATAATTAATGAGATTTTAATTCTAATGAAATTACCATTAATGAAATTAATAATGGTCAACTACCTTAATGAAGAAATTATCATTAATAAGATAAGTAAGGGTTAACTATTTTAATTCTAACAAGGAAATTATCATTAATGAGATTAATAGTGGTGAACTATTTTAATAAATAAATTACCATTATTTTGATTATAATAAGGAGATTATCATTAATGAGATTAATGATAGTTAGCTATTTTAATTTTGAAAAGGAAAATTATCTCCAATTTCATTTCCAAGATAATTACTTCTAAAACAAAGCAATCTATTTAATTGTCTCCCATTATCTTTGAAATCAAAGAGACTAAAAATGATTTCAAATTTTATTTTTAATTATTACAATTATTTCTTAAGATGTTTGCAAGCTTTTATTTGCTATATGATGTATAATATATAATATGGCCCTATTAAAGGAATATGATTGAAATTTATTTCTTGATTATAATTTTAATTAAAAAAATATAACCTGAGAGTTGTGCCTCTTTCTATATATATATATATATATATATTCTCTTCTTACCTAACTCCTTTCGAATAAAACATGATATTTCTTCTTTCTTATGTAATGTAAATTATACACAACATCCCTTGAAAGAGTTAAAATTATGAAGAGGTCATATAAAGATGACCAAGAAAAGCACTTAACAAAGTTGTTGTACCTTAGGTTGGATCGTCGATTCTCTTATTAGCTTAAGAGGATTTAAGTAGTTAGGGGTCATACTATGTTACATTTAATTCCATGGTTTGTATAATGTATGAGATAAGTTAGATATGATACATGAATATAATGGCTAATAATGGTAAAATCTAAAACAATTAAGTTAATTAAACCTCTCAATGTAAATATTAAATCAATAATAATTTATGATAACTTGTAATGCTTAGCACTCATCAAGTCTCCATTAATATAAGGTAGGGTTGCCAAAGCAAAGTACTCTATTTATCCTGGTAAGATGCAACAGGACAATAATGATATTTGAATGTTAATTATTGGGTGTAACTTCACTTGGCCATCTCAATAAGATTGGAAGCTTAGAAATATAAAGTTAGGCTTTAGTTCATAAGATTGACTAGAAGAAATGTTGCTCATCTAATTATCCAAAAGTTATATGTGATGCAATTAGCAAGTATTGCCTACTAAAATAGATAAATCCTAATTGATCAACCAAAATTAACTTGAAACTTCATTAAATATGGATCTTAGCCTATTTAAAGTCTCAATGATATCAATTTTTTAATTAATAATGAAGTCTATTAATTTGAATAAAATAATGGGAGGAACATTTAATAAAAGACCTTACTAAATAATGAAAACATGACATTTATTTTGCATATCTCTATCATAGATATCAATGATAAATATATCAAATAACCAATTATTATGATCAATCTTTAAGAAAGACAAATTAACTAGGATAAATTTCTTGAATTAGTACAAGAATTTAAGAATAGTACTACCCCTTGAGTTATATGTCCTAAAAGGACCTATTCCTCAGCCACTTGGAATGCTAATCAATTAACTTTTCTAAAGGTTGTGTCATTTAAGATATTCCAGTACAATGATTTCATTTCATGAAATAAGCTAAAGAATCAATGATGGCACACTTTGATGCATTGCTATGATGTACTAAGACCATTATATTACTTAATCCTTTATAAACTAACTTTTTTCTTTATTTAGCTCACTTTATTTGTGTTTCTAAATTTAGAGAGTTCTTAAAAATTAATTTTTTTGTGCTATAAACATCTTTTCAACTTTTCTCAACTTTAACCCAATAGCACCTAAAAAATCAAGCAAGAGTCAAAGTTCCTTCATGGCATATCCCACAATAATGGAGGCATTGCCCCTGATATTTGTAAAAGATAAACTTATTCCTTATAAATTAGTGGTTGGATAATGAAGGTCATTGATGGACCAAAGTGACTATGGTAGCTTTTTTGACTTTATCTTTATGATTTTAAGGATGTTGAACATTTTAGGGGATAACTCCTTAGTCCCAAAGACATGTATACATATTACTTGAAGGATGATTCCTCTTACACATCAGATTATTCTAAACATATGCTACTTACTAGATTAGCATGTACGAGCCTTTCTTTCAATATGGTGTAGTTTATTTCTAACTTAATCTTTTCATACTAAAGGTTTGATACTTGGACATAGAAGGTTCTCGAGAACAATGATTATAGGGAATTTATTGATAAAGTGCATGTTATTATGACAATATACATCTCTAGAAAGCTTTATGTGAAGGAAAATGTGGAAGATTTATACTGCTAGGCTAAATGTCGGTAAGTGATACACACGTTTTCATGACCAAGTGAGGAGAATTCACTCCTACTTTAGAGGATATTTATGCACTTGATCAGCTTTTACTTTTTAATAAGAATGACATAACATAACTTTTTTACACAAGTAATAAAATGACTATGGCATTTCACTTGAAGAACTGTCTCATTGATTGTAAATAAATAAAGTATTCACTAACTAATAAGGAAATTATGGTGTGGCTTGAGAAAAAGGATAAGTCCATTTTTATGATTTGGTTAAAATACTTTATTAGGATCTTGGATAAGTAGCCAAGCAAAAATAGGAAAGAGGTTTCTATAAGGATAGAAAATACTTGGATCAATGATAAGAAAAAGCTATTTCCTCTTGTTTTCATTACCCATTAGCTAAGTCATTTCTTCTTCCTTAGGCCTCCTAAATAGACTTTCAATTTGAGCATTTTTCTAATAGTAACTCATATAGCATCAAGCACATAGTGGTTTTAACTTCCGCTTTTCTTAAAGGTTTCTACCCTTATTTAGACCAATTTCAAGGGCAAATTACTTATTGTGATAAAACGCATGTCATTAATAGCCTTTTGGATGCCACCTTCTTTTAGCTATTTATTTACGACCACTTACCTTCATATGCTCCTCCAAAGATGTTGGTTCCTTTAGTTAAGGTTTACCCCTGAGCATAAAGATAAGGGATGCCAAATAGGAGAGTACTATTTGAGGAAGCCATTAAAGATACATCTGCCTTCCATTTTAGGCCTCATCTGATAAGCAATTCCCTTACAATAAGGTAGGACTTTACTAAAATAATGAGAGGAAGCATATGATTCATCCCCTTGTAAGTGAATAATAGGGAAAAGATAATTTTAATAGTTAACTTCTAGTAAGGTAGGACTTTACTAAAATAAAGAGAGAAAGCACATGAGTCATGCCCCTTTAGGTGAATAATTAGGAGAAAGTAATTTCAATCATTAACTCTTGATTATTTCTCCCACTTTACTTATAAGTTTTCTACTTACTAACATTTTTATGCTGCTTAGGGCACCTTTTTCTTTGCAAAATACTACCTTACTAAGGCAACACCAATTTAAGTTTGATCAAACATACCATGATTCCTTTATCTTATGGCCTTTGGGATAGATGTGATCGTAAGTTACTTTTAGAGTTTTAAATCCCATTATGACCAAGCTTTTTATCAAAGTAAAGTTTTTCCTCTACCACTCATATTGGTCATTATTCAAAGACATGGTTGAGGATGTTAAAAATCCAAAAATAAAAAAAGATTCACTTTTACATCACTAAAATGGTTACACAAGATAGTCCTTTGGGTCTAATATTATATATAGATCCCTTGTATAATCTGACTCCTTAACCAAAAGAAAAAGTAAAAGGAATAAGGCCAAAATCACATCTCCATTTATGACCAAGTAGTAATTTAAGAATAGAATTGATTAGTTTAAAATCTAAAAAATTGTTAACCTAAAAGTAAGGCTCTAAAAAGGCCAAGTCCCTCTAATAAGATAATAGTGAACTCATCTAACAGGGTGTCTCCCTAGGAAAAAGATAAATTGTTCTTTCTTTATTGTATGTCTCTTACATTTTAAAGTTACAGTAAGAATTCTTCTTATGTTTATTACTTCATGTTTATTATTGCTATTTTTCTAACTTTTTTTATTTCGATTGATAGGCTCTAAAAGTCATCATAAGGAATTCCTCTAAGGAATAAGATGCCAAAGAAAAAAAAGAAATAACCATATTTTAGAAAAAAGGCTTCAATCAAAAGCTTTTGAAAAGCAATAGGATTCTTTGGATGAAATGCTAAGCCAATCTTTTAGTTTCCTTCATCTCCCTTTTGAAACACTAATTTACATAACCTTATCCCTAGGTCATAACCTACAACTCAATTATCCCATTCTTATCATGGCTACTTTCTTTTCCAGCTTGTAATATTTCCATTTTTAGGCAAACCTCATTTAATTAAGACTTCAAAAGCAGCACCGGTGCCTTTCTCAAGTACTGCTATTAACTTTACTAATGTTTGTGAGTTCAGTTATACTCTCTTATTATTACCTCTCTCTTTTTCCTTTACATATTATTTATATTTTTCTCATAAAGACCCTATTTTTCTCTTTGCTCTCAAGACATTGCCTTAGGAGTTTGAAAGCTACCAAAGGGAGGGCTGCTAAGGAAGTTTCTTATTAACCATACAAGGAAACTCTAACTAACAATAGCAGAAGAGGCTTACATGCTAGCATAAAAGCTTCTTTTGAAAATAGAATCCTTCCAAGTGATGTATGATTTATAATTTCTTAACATTAAGTTTTATGGAAGGGATTTCAAGCATTTTCAACATTAGTACCTTAACTAAAGCACCTTAATAAGCCAATCTTGAGAATACTGAAAGGGTTGATACATGAAAGGACTTTTCAAGCAATAAAAAGAAAGAAAACCCTTCATCATCTTAGAAGTTACCCTTGATACCATAAATTTAAGAGGTACTTTAGAAATTGGTGCTTTGTAATGTCCTCTTAAGGGGACTGTACTAGGGATTTTTTATATTGATGCCTTAATAAAAATGCCTCAACAAATTAGTTTATAAAATGCTTAAAGGGTTCTTATGGATAAGAGTATAACCTAGGAGATAGGATATCAATCATCAATCATAAAGACTAAATGTAAGGGGAACAAAAAAAAGGAATAATAAAGTCCCTGGCTCATCATAAGTCCATGTTAAGGAAATAGAAACCTTGCGGAAGATATTAAGGAGTTTTTCCATGTTAGTATACTTTTACCATTCCATCATTATCTTTTCTTATTGTTTGCATCTTTATGGCTCTTTCTGTAATTATATAAGTGAAGAGGCTGTCATTGAAAGAGGGGCTAACAATTATGAAAAATATAATAGAGCTACAAGTGGAAACTTCTTAACTTTCAAGTAAACCCTTATTTCTCATTTCTTTCAGATCATTTGATAGTATCTCAACCTATTTTGACTTTATTTCTTTTTATATATGTAGTCTTTATACTTACTATCCAAGATAAGGAAAACATGAGAGAAGGTTCTAGCATAGAGGTTAATCTTACTTATCTTATTAGGAAAAAGCTTGTTATTTTTCTTGTGAAGAAAGGTTCAAGATTCCTTGGTCATCTAAGTATAAGGAAGAATTCCTATTCATTTTTCAAATATCCTTTTATGGTACCATTTCTTCCTCTTATTATCCTAGATCCTTGGCCAGATGCTCTTGACACTTGCATCTTTAGAATCTTATTAATGGACAAGGACATCATCAAAAACCATTTGAATACTTTATAAGTGAAAGTTTGTTCTCACTCTTTACTTGCTATCACAGATGAATTGTTGGACACTTTAAAAATGACTTTGGGTTAACATCTAAAGCTTTACTACCCATTCAAAAGAACTAAAGATTAGATACCTATGATGACCTATGCAAAATTAGCTATATACTTTTCAAGATAATAAGGGAAGACCTTGGTCTAGTACTCACAAGAGGAGATGACAAACTTCAGTTGAAGGATCATTAATCTAGGCCTATTCTTCCCTAAATCCTATATTGTTAAGGTTGTGAATTGAGTATCTGCTTATTCAAAGAATTTTGACCTTAGTAAGCTAATTTGGACTATTAGTTGCCTTAGGGCATACTTAGAAAAGATGGAGCGATGTAGAGCCACAACAACAAAGCATTAGCCTAATGTGAGGCTAAATTATCATAATTAGACAAACAACTTCTAGATTTTTTTAGTGACTCCCTTGTATTTACTTTGATGATATTAATGAAAAGAAAGATAATATTATGTCTTTCTTTACTTCTTGCTAATATTTTAAAACCCGACCTGGCCATTTACTTAATAAGATAACTAAGTCAATGTTAGATCAATTCGATCGATTAAATTAATGGTTCAATCAATTAACATATAAATAATTATAAACATTATATATAACTTTTAAAATTGTTAAAATAAAGAATATAACTGTTATGAATTATAATTGATAAAATTTGATTCAAAAACTTTAATTAATTTCAATTACAATTATAAAAATATTTTATTATAAAATTCCTTTATAAGAAAATTAAGTATTTAGATTTTTATGTTTTACTTAAATATTAAATCATATCATATACTTATTTAATTAAATGTATATTTATAAACATCATAAATATATTATATTTAATATATACAAATAATAATATATTATTTATAAATAATAAGCAAATAATAAATTTGTACATACCAACATTGTATTGTATTATACTAAAAAAGTTTAGCAAAATAAGCCATAAAGCAAAGTTAGTCCAATGGTTTGGTTGCAATTTGATTGTTTAATTAGTTAAAATTCAATTCCCCTTACAACTAGTCTGCATACATTTTTTCAAAATGAAAAAGATGTGAGCTTATGAATCAAAAGTCAGGTTGGCTAAGTCTTATAGGTATTACAAGTTTACTCTAGTTTGCACTAGTCCAAATTAGGTAACTACTGAAATAGGTATACTATAAGACCCAATCTATTATATGATCTAGGTCATAGTTCAACCAATTGAACCAGTTAGGCTGGATTTAAAAACATTGCTTTTTCCCTTTATTTCTATTTATATGGGTCCTATCGGCCCCTTTATCATTTGTGATAGGCATTTTACCCTGTCTTATGAATTTTTGGCACTTCAAATATTGGGTTTATGACTTAATAAGTTAAAGAAAACTTTTAAAAAGCAGCAAACACATTATTTTCTCATATTAAATGATGGCTACCATGAAGTCACATCAAAGTGCAGTACTATTTTGCCATTACTGGCTTATAAATTTCCACTAAAACTATGAATCAATCACTTATTTTTTTTATCATTCTTGACTTTTCACTTTAACCATGCATTGCTCTTGTTGTACCACCTTTTTTTCAAAACTACTTCATTAGAAAGTAAGACTGACTTTAAGATAGTTTAGGAAATTTATCAAAGAGCTATCTTTATAAAGATGGATGCTACTATCTTAAGATATATTTTTGCTAATCCCTTAATAGGTATAAGGTGGCTTTCTAGAATACCATGCTTTGCTTGCAAAAACATACATCTTTATAAATAATTCTTTAACAACACAACCTTTGTCTTTCTATTAGATATAAAAAAAATGACACGTGTTATAACACATTCAAAA
Organism: Sindora glabra; assembly: GCA_020226215.1. Classification (NCBI taxonomy): domain Eukaryota; kingdom Viridiplantae; phylum Streptophyta; class Magnoliopsida; order Fabales; family Fabaceae; genus Sindora; species Sindora glabra. Next base: position 31,254,709 of record CM035229.1, read on the forward strand.
TTATAATATTAGTTTGATAAAAAAAATTTATAGTAAAGGGTGACAAATTAAGTCAAACCTGTAATAATCCACCTGATATATCCTTTCACAATGATCTATTGACTATAATTACAAATAAAATACACAATAAAACATAATGCAAATATGCAATATGGTATGTAGAATACAAAATGAAACTATTGAATCAAGTAGAAGCAAATAGGAGGTTTTGATTCATAATTTAAATAGAATGCATTAACATAATAGAATATAGAAAGAACACAAAAAAAGCAAAAAAAATCAATACAATAAAATAATTGATCCAAGGATTTAGGAATTCTTAGTGGATTAATCATACATTACAAATTAATTAATAATATAATTGATTTTTCAACCTAAAATCATTTAGAACTCTTGTAATAATTCATAAATTCTATACTAGATAACCATGTAGAATATGATTAATTAAGTTTAGCAAAACTAAGTAATTGATGTAATCTATAAAGCTAGATTGAAATTAATTTGAAAATAGGATTCAGATGAATTGAAGGATTACACTAGAATTCGGTTGAATTGAAGGATTTGAAATTAGATAAACATAAAAAAATTATAAGGTTGAACACAAACTATATGAAATCATCATTCCACTCATGCAATTTCAAGCAATCAAAACAAAGAAAAAGGAGAAAAGAAAAATTAATTAGAAAAAGTTAATATTATAACTGAGGATCTTATAATTTAAATGGAACTAAACCTTAAATTCCTTTAATCAATCAGAAATTTAGTCTTCCATAACTAAAGAACTTAAAGAAATAAAACTTACTATCTAAAGTTGTGTAAAATTGTTATGTCTTATCTTTGGAGGCACAAAAACTATATATCTAACTTTCTATCCTCTCAAACTCAAATGGAACAAGATCATATATCTCATAAGGTTACAAAGAAAAAGGTCTTGCTAATTTTAAAAGTGCAAAACTTAATTTTACAAAATAATACATGATAAGAGTTATTGCAGTAAAATCTAGTAATTCTCACTTTTATCCATTGCAAGACCCCTGAACATGCAGGCTATAATGCACCAAAATTAGATTATGCTGGTTTGTTGAAAACTAATACAATATAGGATTTCAAACTAGGTCGTAACCCTATGATCCCTTGAATTACCTTCTCTATATTGACTTATTAACAATAGTTAAACAATTGCTTAATTTATTATGTACTAAAAATAGAAGAAATAATTACAAATAGAATGCTAATGCAAATCAAATAAAATGAAATAGGATGCAAAATGCAGTATACAGTAGTATGCAGTAATAGAATGCAAAATTAATATAGAATTAGAGTTAAGAGATTTTATGAATTGAAATTGAATTAAATATATTAAACAAGGCAAAAACACAAAATAAACAGTAAGCAAGAAAATCAATATAATGAAATAGTTAATTCAAGGAATCGAGAGCTTTAATTTGGATTAATCATAGATCAAATGATATTTAACTTTTCTAATTAATCTTTTTAACTTTGAATTACTTAAAACCCCTACAATAATTCATGAATTGCATTCTAGATTATCATTTAAGATTTGATTAATTAAGATTAGCTAAATTAAGCAACCACTATAATCCCAAGTTAAATTAAAATTGATTTAAAGATAGAATTCAGTTAAATTGAGAAATTAAATTAGAAACTTTCAAATTAATCCTTAAACCCTCTACCTCTATGTATATGAAACCATGATTAACTAATCACAATTCAACATTAAAATAGCAGAAGAATAGAAATCATAAGAATGGATATCAATTATACCAAATCAATATCTAACACATGTAATTTCAAGAAATCAACACAAATAATTAAGGAAAGAAGAAAATTAATTAGAGAAATTTAACATTATAAATCAAGATCTCATAATCCAAAAGAGAAAAATCTCAAACTCCTTAAATTAGTTCTAAATTTAGCCTTCCATGGCTAAAGAATACAAGAGTTAGAAAAAGAGAGAAAATTGTGTCACTAAAATATGTATAAAGTAAGAATTTGATTTCTCATATGTGTTTTAGCCTTTATACTTAAGTTAATTACCTTAAATTCCTATTGGATCTGAATTCTATATCTCTTATGATTATAAGAATAGGGCCTTCCTAACTTTTAGAAGCCTAAAACTTATTTTTACAAAGTAATTAACTTTAAGAGTTACAATAGTAAATTCCTATAGGTTTGGATTCTAGCCAATATAAAACTATTAAAATAATGTAATTTAGGTTAAACATAATATTTATAGATCTCATTTTACAAAGATTTAGACACTAGTTTCATGTTAATTATAGCTTTGTAGCTCTAGATGTAGCTTAAAAATCAAAGCTAGCTTAATTATGATAAAAATAGAGCTTTGATTTTTCAACTAAATAAAGGCTTCAATAAACCTAATTTAGGCTTTAACCAAATTACTAGAGCTAGAATCTTTCTTTAAACTTTCCAATAGTATAAATATCACTCTAATCTAACATTCAAAGCTCAGGATACAACTAAAAAATAAAAATAGTGTCAAAATTCAGTATTAACTGAATAAATTTAAAATATTATAAAACTAATCCTAAATTATGAAATAAGGTCAATTTTGTGAAATTAAGCATGTATAACACACTAAAAGACATAAAATAGAAGGAAATAATATAGATAAAATCTTGCTTGTCAACCCTTAAAACTATATATTTTCATTAACCCAAACATGAAAATTTAAAAGCTAGATTTTAGGAAACTTTGGGCATTGGTTTACCTTGATTGAACCTTTGGAGCTCTAAATATGGCTAAAAAAATCAAAATTGGCTCAATTTGAATAGAAATAGAGCATCAACTATTTGGATAAATTAGACCTTCCAAACATCCAAACTAAGCTTTAATTGAAATATGAAAATTGTAGAGCTTCCTTTAAGCTTTCCAAAAATATAAAGATCAACTAAATTTGATATTTGAAACTTAAAATATATCTAAAAGCCTAAAATAGTGTAAAAAACCAATACTACACTGAAAAACTATCCCCAAATCACATTACAAGGGTAATTCTATAAAATTAAGCATATCTAATACACTAAGAGACACAAAATATGAGGAAATAATATAGATTAAATTTTGTATATCAAGAAGCAAGGCTTATCCCACTAGTAATTTACTATGTAAAGGATGTTTCTTTATGAGAAAATCTAGGGATTCTTTTAAGCCATCCTAAAAAGAGATAAAAATCTTTCATACTTTTGCCCAAAAATGCAAAGCATGTTTTTTATACAAGAGTCTCAATGGCCTTCCATGCAACTTAATAAATGGTTCTTTAAGTTCAACCTTACTGAGTTTTAAATGTAGATGAAAGGAACTTAACCTTCATTATATGGAATTACGAAATTTATAACTAATTTAAATCTTTAAGCACGTTTCTTTAGGGTAATAGATGGAGAGTTTTAAGGTGAGATACTAGGAAAGATCATATTTGAACCAACGCATCTCATTCATCATCAAGGGGACTAAAGGCTGCTAAATGTAAGAATTGGAGTTTGCAATGTAAGAGGCATACTTCACCTTAGCTTTCACTACCTGGCTATCAAATTAATTATAAAGGAACATTTGAAGGTTTTAATTCTCTTAAAGACTAGATGGTGATAAAGCTTAAGCCATAGTGACTTTATTACCTCTCCCTTAGATGGAGATTGCTAACACTCTAGACTTTTTAAGGGAATTCAAGTCTTATCAAACTCTAAAGAAGTATCACTAAGGTTCCTTAAGCACTCTTGAGTAGAGTAAATCTTTTATAACGGTTAATTTTTTTTCATAATAAGGCACTTTCACTAAACTAGTGCAATAAGAGTAATATCAACATATTAGCATCTGTCGATTTAACCATTCATTCTAACTTTTTTCTTTAAGGCCTTGTATTGGATCACTAAACAAATGCATCTCCTTAATAGTGGTAGTTATTCCTAAGTGTTAACATGTTTAGGAAAATATTGCTAAAGGGTTATAAAACCTTAACCTTACCATTTCCTTCCTTACTTTCATCACTTTCTTTCAAACCTTTTTCTCTTAGTTAGATAAATGCTTTTAAACTAGAAAAGCTTTTCTTCTTGACTAACATTTTAAAAAAAAATGTGTAATTTTTCACATATGGATTCTAAATCTGTTAGTAATTCAATGAGGAGCGTTGAAAATGATGACATTTAAGAGAATACCATTATCTAATGCTTTTACAATGGCTTATATTTCACAAATGTGATAAATGAGATCTTTAGGTAGATCATTGAGAATCTACAAAGTGAAAAAGGTTACTTGAATATGGTCCATAAGGATTTATCAAGGAATATCTATCCTTTCAAATGCTTCCTTTGTAGTGGGTAAAATTTTTCTATGGAGCTTATGACTTAAATAAGGATAATTCCCTCCTTTATCTATCAGAGAGAAATAACCTCAACTAGAATATCCAAGGCTTCTCTCGAGCTCTCCTTATGAAAGGGCAAGAGGTTGTAATTCACATTACTTTAAGCTAGCCATGTGACTTAGCCTGTAGAATCCAATGAGACTTCATGCAAGTGGACCACTTTATTTTTTGGAGGCGAAAATAGAGAATCTTACAATAGGGTTCCTCAATTTTACTACTATCATTTCCCTAATAATCTTCCTCAATATTTGAATTTTTCCTTAACCATCACTTGTTTTGAATAGGGTATCTTAACAAACAAACTTGAGTGAAGGTTAATTTAAAGCTTGAGCATGTTTCTCTTAGTCCTAGTAGGCACTATCCTTGTATTGTGAAAAAGTGTTCCTACATTAGATAGGTGAAAAGTTAAGTTTTTTTATGGGAAACATTTCCCCCTATCTAACCAATTTGGTTACTTTCTTTTTCATTTTTTTTATTTTTAATGATTTATCTTTTCAATGTATATGTGTAAATTATGCGAATAAATAATATTTTCCTTTTTCACTATTTTGCATCCTTCCACTATGTTACTTTGACCTATTTGTAAAGGTTTCTGTTCCCTATTCATACTATCATGATTAAATAAAACATACTACTTTCAACACAAAGTAGGTGAACAACCAATTTAATGATACCATGTTTTAACTATAAAATTTTCTTTCATCATAAGCTATACCTTAACTTTCTTACTTACAAGTACACTCTTAGTTTATTTTTAAAACTTCTTTCTTGATCATAAGCCATTCTCAGATGTTATTATCCTCTATAGTATCTTATGATGAAGAACTCTTAAATCCTAAACTTGTCAAGATTCATGGAAATGAATAGTGACAATCTTCATCGTATTAATCTCGATCTTATAATAACAGGAAGAAGGTCATTCATTACCCAACGTTTTAGATAGACGAACATTCACCTTTTCAAGTGCTACCTAGGGGATCCTATTTTATCTCCTTTGACTGTCGATAAAAAGGGGAAACTTATTCCACTTATGATTTGTCATTCTAGAGATACCTAGTTATGAGAACCTTTAAGCAATGCACTTGCCTTACCTATATTTTTTCTAAGGCTTAAGACCTTTAGTGCTCCTTTCTAAAGATCCTGCCTATCCTTTAACTAGAAAGGCATAAATATTATTATATACAAATCCAAAGACTCTTAATATTTCAACATCCTATAACTATTTAATATGGAAAGGGGTTACCTAAACTTTATTACTTAAAGCACTAAGGCCCTTTAATGTAGTTGGTTCTTTTTACAAGGTTTTTCTAAATTGAATAAGGTACCTAGACCAAATAGTGGCAGAAGTAATGACTCTTCCTATTAACCTATCAAACTACTTGCAAGGTGTAAACCTCTTAAGGTTCAAAATCGATATATGGAATGTTCAAGGTATGCTTCATTTGAACTTCATTTGTATTGTTATAGAGTTTCTTTTATAATAATAAAGTGGTGATGTTAACTTTGACTAAGATACATTTGGATAGGTTGTAAGCTTGAATTACTACTTCTTCATTTTATTTTACAAAGGTGGAAATGTGAGATCATAAGTTTTACAAGTGGAATTTAAATGCTTAAAAATAAGGGCAAGACAAGAATAAATGTAATAAAGAGGAATAGTTATAGCTTTAGAGGAATTATGACCCTTTTTAGTGCTTAAGTGATCTACTCGCTTATGTTTTACATTTTAATAACCACCTTAGCACCTTTAGTAAAACACTAGCTAAAAAGAAAATTTTGTACTTTTAATTAAAGATAGCATGTCACTTATTCCTATTAGAGGGGTAACAACATATAAAGCCTTCTTGGGAAATAAAAAGGGTTGCAATTTTCATATTTATTATTTTTTGACATTTTTTATAGAGCCAACTTAATGATTTTGCCTACAACATTTAAATTCTTTCATCTATTTTTAGCACCCATTTTCAATTGTCTACTTTAAGCATGACTCAATCAAACATGAATTCTAAATAAATACCTCTAAGAGTGAGGAAATGCAAAACCACATCATTATTTAGGGATATTATTAGAGATCAAGGTCTGTTGAGATGACTTTAGCTATTCTAAGTTAAATTGCCATAGATTTGATTAAAGGAATAAGATAATTAAGGATAATATGTGGCTTTACTTAGAAGAATGTCAAGCTTTACAAATGCTAAGCCAATGATAATAGTTAATATCCATTCAATGAGGAACAAGAATGAGAACTTATTTCTCCTGCCATTTGTCATGTAGGAGATAATTCATGTTGGCAATTTCTTATTATGCCTTTTAACCTGCTGAGGCTTTTTAAAGATCCTAACCCAATTTCTCTTTCTAATCCTCTTTATGTCAAAGCCAAATGGGTATTATCAGAGCTTATTTAGCTTCAAGTGTAATTGTTACTTTAAGAGCTTATAACCACCAAACACAATGGTGGATAGCTAAATCTTGGTTATTTGAAACTTTACGACCCTTTTATATGGGCCATTCTCTTAGCTAGGAACTTACACATAGAAAATGGTCACTATGTGAAAGTGATGGAAAAAGTGACGCTTACCCTTATGTAAGGCTCCTCTTATTTGAAATGAATTGATCTTTAGGATGAGGATTTAGAATTTGCAAGGAATCTTGCATCTTGACTTTTATCATCTTGAAATAAAGTTCATACCAATCCTTGTGCTTATTGGAACTTAACTAGATTGATCACAAGATCATATAATTAACTCTTTACCCATTTTCTTCAACAAGAAAATGATGAGTACATATGGCTTTGCTAAAAGGATTTTAGTGCTATGAAACAAAAAGAAAGCAATTGTGAAGCCAATTAATAAATTTGAGAACAAAATCAAGGCTAAAGTTAAGCCATTTGAGTAGTGGAATTTTTATCATTTTTCATGTTCCATACCATCTTCCAATGACTATGATTTCATTATAAACAATTCAATAATAACAAATATACTTTTTCTTATTGATAATTACTCTTACATGACTTTTAACCTTTATGGGTAATACTTGTTAACATATTTGAAATTAACTAGGGTTATTTCAAGCCTAGTTTTAGGATTAAGCAAAACATAATATTTGTTAGCATTAACTTTTTTTAACAATGTAAAGGTCTTGCCACTTAGGTGTGAACTTTGAAGCATGGTGCCTTTAAGAGACATGCTTATTAGTACAAAGCACTTGTTCCTATTTTTGAAAATACTATAATTTGATAATTTCTAATACACCTTTACAACACATTTCATTTAAATAGTATATGCGTTAAACATCCTTTATCACATTCCTTCCACAATCTTGACCTATGTGATGGAATCAACTTTAAGGTTTTTTTCTTCCTAAGGTAACTTATTGACTTTCCACTAATAGCTTAGTCAAAAAGATAAAATCAGCTTTATACTAATAAGAAAAAAAGGAACCTAGGTGGCTCTTTTTTCACTTTAGATACATCGATAGGATAAAAGGTAAATGATCCACCCATGTTTTAGAATTGTCATGCACCATTCAAGTATGGATCTTTAGCAATATTTTGCTTATAACTTCAACTTGCCTATTTCCATAAAGGTAATTAGGACTTAACTTATCATGCAAGATCTTATATCTCTTTGTTAACACCTTGGTTGCTTTACTTATGAATGAAATATCATTATTGGAGATGATTTACTTTAGAATGCTTCTTCATGTACATTCCATAAAGCTATAGCTTTTACTCACTTTTATGAAAGGTTTTGTAGTTAGTAAAATCCATAACTTTCCTATCAAGCTTGGTTTAATAGCACTTATCAAATCAAAGTCTTATATATGGGATGGGCATAATTAGTTAGTACTTCTAGTTTTACTACAAAGTTATAGATGACATTTCTATGAACTTGGCAAGGCATGCCCCACCTTATATGGATCATAATGTCACAATATCCTAAATATAAGAGATTTTGGAAGAGCTTTCTACCTCACTAATGCTCTTCCATTCTTTATAGTGAACCTTTTATATTATCATAGTCTACTCTCTTTTGCTTAAGCACCTCCTTAAAACATTATCTACCCCTTTTCTATGGAGGATCCCATCCTTAATGAAATAAAGGATAACTATTCTTTTAACTTTCTTATCTTCCTAATGATCACTTAAAAATATATTGCTTTAGAGGTGCTAAATGATGCCCATCCTCCAATCTCCCTTAATGATCATTCCAACTTCTTAGTAGGTACCCACACATGTCCTGCAAACAAGTTGCAATTGTCACATTTTGCTTTCATTATTAGCTAATAGAGCTTTAGCATTGTAACCAATGGTGTAAAGGTAGCCTTTCATCTTTATAATTCTCTTTATACATTTTCTCGCATGCCTTCTTTCTTCTTCCTCAAAAACATATCTTATTAAGCCCTTAGCCCATTTCTTGTAAAACATCCCTCTGCTTATCTGATATTCCATCAATGTCTTAACACTAGCTATTGCATGGTTCATGATCTCATTTACCCATAAACACTGCTAATCATTTTTCTTTAGCTGAAAAGGCTTAAAGTTTAGTATAATCCTAGATTATTGATAAAATTTTATGGTTATGTCTATAAGGCCTTATTCCTCTATCATTAGTTTAGCCCCCCAAAGTGGCCAACATGTCTAGATAATAATTACCTCCTCTTTGGCTGTGACAAAAGGTGATCACTCTAAACTTAGCGATTTATTCTTATACTACCTCTTCTTATGCTACTAAAATTAATTCCTTCACACCAAACTCTTAAGTCATCTATTTAATTACTAGTTTTGAATTTCCCCAAACTATTAACCCTTTGGCTCTTATTTCTTTTAGTAATAGCATTCCTAAGATTAAAGACTTCATATTATACCTTATTATTAGTGCATATGAAGTCTAGCTCGTAAGTTACAAAATATGATTCTCCCTTGAGGTATGTCAATACTATCCTGACACCTCTTTTGGTGTAGATGGTGACCTATTAAAATATAGAGTCCACAATTTCTTCACTGTACATGCATCCTACTCAAGGAGCTCTTTTTAGATTTCTTCAAAAGTTAGTTCATATTCTTCAAAAGTGAATTGAATTAAAAGCTCAATAAGGGGTTGACTTTTCATATCCCTAAAGGCTTCTACAATGATGTCAAACTCATTAATCATGAGTATCCACCTAACCATCTAACCTACTAATATAGGTTACCTCAATAGGAATTCGATTAGATCAAACTAAAAGATTAAATGAATGAGATATGCTAGGAAATAATGCTTAAACTTTTAAATAGCATGTATGAAGGCAAGATAATGATTTTTAATTAAGAAGCATCTTAGTGTTAGCCTCCTAATAAGATAACTAAGGTAATACATAAGCTTTTCCACTTTATTCTCCTTTTATGCCAAAAGCCTTACAACTAATTTTGCTATCAAGTATGAAAGGCAATCTCTATTAAATCACGATCATAGTTTAAGAAGAAGTAAGAGTTCACAATATTTGTTCAAAAGCATTTTGATACATCTCAATCCACTGAAACATATTCTTTTCTTAAAGCAATGGCTTAAAAGGGAATCTTAACTCTAATAGAATAGGTATGTATCTCCAAATATAACACATATTCCTTAGAAATTCTCTTAACTCCTTAAAGTTAATGGGAGGTAACAATTTTTGAATAACTTCCACTTTCTTATTATCCTTTTTTTATTCTGCCTTTGTACATCTTACATCTTAGGAATTTCCTAAAAGAAACTCCTAAGGAAAACTTCCATAAGTTAAGCTTTAATCGGTAATTCCTGTATCTTTTGAATACCTTCATCAAATTCCCTAAGTGGTCATTCATATAATATTCTATGAAGTTATGTAACATATCATGTAAAATAGCAATCATTACCATCTAATAAGTGGCTCCTACATTTTTAAGATCAAATAGCATGACAATGTAGTAAATTTTACCCATTGGAGTTTGAAATGTTATCTTGTTGGTGTTTAGGAAATACATTAGGATATAGCTATATCCACTAAACCTATCTTAAAAAAAATCTTTTATGACCCATTGTATAGACCACCAATGCATTTGTATGTGGCAAAGGGAAATTACCCGTTAGGCATGCTTTATTTAGATTTTAAAAATTTATGCCAATATAGATTTCCTATTTTTTTCCATTGGGATGATGTTTACTAGCCAAGTGGAGTGCTTGAGAAGTTTAATGAAACTTGCCTTCAAGATTTTCTAAACTTTTGTTTTAATCTTAATTTAACAGTAATGTGAAACTATAAGAGGGTTATTTCACCAATTTTTCAATAGGACAAACATCTAAGTGATTGGACACTAAACTAAAGTTAAGGCCCAACACTTTATGGTATTCCCACACAAAGATTGTAACGGCCCTACCATTAATAAGTAATATAGAATCGTTATAACGTAAGAATACAGTTAGATAGTTTTGATATGAACTTGGGATCACCTTAAATGGCCTTAAACTATTTCTTTTTTCAATTTGTTGAAAGGATTTAATTTGATTTATACTCTTATTTAGTTTAATTTCACAAACAAAGCTGAGTTTGTTAGAATTCTGAAAATTTTTCTAAGTTTGAGTGCCTTCTTTGGAAGGCTATATGAAATATGTATTATTTGGACATAAAAAATTTTGGTAGTTGTTCCTCTTGTATTTTTGTATTTTTATATTAAAGAGTTATTTTTAATGAATTTTTGGAGACCTAAAAGGATCATTTTAAGAAGACGCTATTTTTAAAATTTTTCAAAATTTGATATTTTGAACTAAAACTCAAAATCTAGATTTTTATTCTTTGGAGTTTTAATTTTTTTTGAATTTTTTTAATCCAAATGGGGGTATTTCCTTATTTACATTTATATCTTAAGTAAATGAAAACAGCAAAAATATAAATAAGTTACTAAACCCGTGACCCAGTATGCTGAAACCCAGACCCACCAGACCGCCCAATGACCCTAAAACCAAACAAATGAAACACAGCAGCAGTAGCAACAAAACAGAACCAACAAAAAAAATAGAATAGAACGCAACAGCTCCTCTCGTCTTCTTCTCCCTCTTCCACTTCCAAATACACGAGATAGCTCCCATTTCTTCACGTTTCCACACGTTTTCTTCTATTTTCTTCATGTTTCTTGTTACTGTATTGGCTATTTCGTGATTTCCACTGTTGATTATGAGTTTTGGGGTTTTAGGCAGAACCTTCAAACTTTTCTTCTCTTTTGTTTAATAAGGTAATTCCCAAGCTTCATTCTCTTAATTAGGAGTTAGATTAACTTAAATTAGTTAGTAAATAGTAAATATTATATTGTTTTAGGGTTATGCATATAGTGTGGATTTTTTAAGTTTTTGAATAGGAAGCTTGATAATGAAATTGAGTGTTAATTTGTGTTTAAATTATTGTTTGATTATTTGCTCAAGCTCAAGGCACACTTCCTAGTGGAATTAGTAGTTCAAGAAGTGGGAAGAAATTAACTTGAGCATTTTGGTCATTTTATGAGAAGATAATGTGTATTTCTATATTTTTATATAATTTCCAACTTCTTTATACTTTGAATATTAATTTTATTAATTTATTCATTATTATTATTTTCTATGCATTTTAATTCCATATATATATGTAGAGTTCTAGGCACTCTTGGGACAAGCACTTTAAAATTTTCTTGAGTTATAATAAATAAGAATGATGCTAAAATAACCTTATGATGAGGAAATTAATTTATGTAGCTTATTTTGAAATGGTATACTATTGGAATCTTATTATATAATGTTCTTTGAAAGATTATTGTGAATAAAGTGATAATGTATTGAAGTTTCACATATGCTTGTAAAATTTGATTTTTGATAAGTTTGGAATGATATGATGTTGGAGATGTTGAATACCATGAGTGAAAGCCTTGGTGAACTACACATAGTTGAAAGGAGTATAGTTTAAGATTGTTTTAAATTGTTAATGTATGAAACTATTTCCAATAATTTCTCATATAACTATTATTTATATATATGCTTAGTGTTTTGCTATTTTATAAATTTGTTTTAGGAGAAGACTAGTTAGAAACTATAGCTAATGGCAGTGATGACGTTAGTCTTGGTGCACTTTGGTTCGAACCCTAGTTAGCGAGGGAGTTGCTAAACCCGTGTGTCGACCAACACATGTGGATTGGTTTATGGTAGCCTGATAGGTTGCCTTAGAGCTAAGAGCTCTTTGAAAGTATTAATTCATAAGTGGAATACTCATGTTTGTTAATCATAACTGGAAATCTCTCACCCTAAAGCGTGATTTTAATAGTTTATGTATTTTTAAAACTCATTAACTTTAATTATGATTACTTATTTATCATGAATAGGTTATACTGAAATTTTTTTACCATGATTCTATATCTGTGATGATTTCTTATGATACTAGAATCTACTATCTACTTCTTAGCTTGAAACTTATGTTTTAGTATTTTACTTCTAAGGAATATTTCAATTGTTATTTTTTCAAATATGATTACATAACTTTTATGATATCTTTTTTATATTGAAAAGTTATTTAACTATTTTTTTAAAAAAAAGCTCGTGCCATGGCTTGTCCCATTTCCGTTGGAAATTCATATTATCTATTCACTGAGTCCATGACTCACTCTTTTTGTTGTAATATTTTTCAGATAAAGACTTGGCTCCAAGTCCGTCTTCTGTAGCTCCTTAGAAAGAGGAGGAGTATTCTTTTAGTGGTGAACCACACTTGTTCGTGTGGGCTTGATGTAGAACTTTTATGTATTTTTAGAAAGTTGTAAATTTTGAATACTCTTAGATGTGCTCCATTAAACCCATAGGCAAGGCATGCTTCTGTAGACTTATATATATGCATTTTATTATATTTGCAAAGGATTGTCTGGTTGCTAAACAATATGAATTTTATGTTAATATATATATGATTTAACAGGTGAATGTTAAAAATTAAGAAAGTCCGTCTGGGACTTTGTGTATGTGAAAGTTAGTGTTTGTGTGTTGGGTATATACCCACTTGAGTTTGAAAGAGGTTATAGGTTATCTTTCAATGTGTTAGGCTAGCATGACCTATATGGTTATACTTTGCCCTAAGGTCATGCACCAGTCATGGCCCCTAGTTTTCGGTTGTGACAAAGATGCCCTTGAATTCCTTAAGCAATGTAATTAATTGCTTTTATTCTTCTATCATAAAGATTACACAAATAAAGTTTAGCTTATATCACCTTCTTTTCCTAAGTTGGTTGCCTTTAATTCTTCATCAAAGGGCTTCAAACAATCTTGTAATGTTAGGGCATTTTTCTACCTCTTTTAATAATAATGTCTTTTTATCTGCTAATCTCTATAGTTCAAACCTAAGGGACATAAACAATGGAAATGTTGTGGCTCTTCTTCATGCCCCTTTATACATTGGCCTTATTAAAAGTGATAGGTAACCCTTCTATTTATATTCATGGTGTAGTGAATAACTAATGACTCAATTTTTGGCTTCTTAGTAAGTTATTTTTATTTTTTTTAATCTTGGCAAGGTCAAAGATTTAGGTTCTTTTGGCATAATATCCTTAGGGTCACTTGGCTAAAAGTTTTTTTTCCCATAATGGGATCTTTTTTAATTTAATAACTTATTTGCCCTTTTCACTTTTCACACTAATAGGACACCTTCAGGTTTAATGATTGTAATTGTTCCTAGATTAAATAGCTTATCAAAATAATTAACCTTAATGAAGTTAGTTTCATTCTCATTAAATGGTCCTTTAGAAGCATAGAGCTCAATACTTTTCCCTATGAAGTTAGCTTTAGAGCATTGATACAAGATAGGTGAAAATTAATTACAAGCATGCAACCAAGCTTGACCCAAAAAGATGTGATTACTTTTCTATGATATAGAACTTGTTAGAATTTTTAATGAGTCTAACTTTTAAGTAAATATATACATAACTAATGGTCTTTGTTGAGGTCCCTTCAAATGTGCTTAGGATGGAAGGGACCCACTTTACAACTTTTAGGAAAATTGATTGCTCATAAATGATACATAAGGATAATATTGATCGTTGAACCACTATTGACTAAAGCTCACACAGACCTTATTCCTTACACTATAGCTTCTAAATAGAAAGATTGATTATGTCTCCCATAAGTAACTTGTTTATCTATCTCGTGAAATAAAATAACACCAATGTAAGCTTATACCACCTTTTTAAGGTTAATATTGACCATATTGTAGCTTTTTCCTCTACTTTAAGAAATTTTCACTATTACCAAAAAGGCTTGATACTTCCCTTCTTCATTGAATTTGATTAGATCAAAATTTGGAGGAAATTAAGGGACTTAACTAAGGCTTTGGCTATAGAGATATCACAAACATTCTTCTTCTAAAGGACTTCCTTTTGGCATTTTTAATGATCAAATAAGAGGAGCAAGAGATGGTATTTACACCGTGATTAGGCAAAAGTTACCTATCTATTTCATCTTTGATAATCTAAAGCTCTCCCACTTTAAGCCTATTTAAGAAAATCTATTTTAACTTATAGCATTCAATAATTACATTAGTTAAGGACTAGTGATAGCAAAAAATAAGGTGCATTCTTTCTAAGTATCAATAAGAGTTCCTTTGGATATGGTAGTTTTATCTTTCCATCCTTGACTCATACCACTATAATTCTATGAACCTTTTCTATGAAGCAAAGAAAAAAATGAGGAAGATTTGTCACTAAATTGGTAGCTTTGACTTTGGATGTTTCAAATTATAATTTCCAAATAGCAGTGTCTAACTATAACCTTTCTCTAGATTGAAGCTAAGGTTATAAGTTAGTTTTTTCTTGCTAGAGGACTATGTTATAGCTGCATTGGTGTCATTTTATTTATACAATCTTATCCATTTAGCATGCGAGTAAAGAGACGTTAATACTTTTTTGGCTTTCATGATAAGGTCATTAAGGTCTTAGTATTCTTATGATGTAGATATAGAGCCATAAAGTCCTATATATTGATAATAAAACTTTGAACTAAAATTAATTCCAACACTTCCTTCTAGTAGTCATGAACTTTATCACTATAGTGCTTGATAAAGGGAACAATGTCTTCCATTTTTCATTACCTTATCTTTCAAGGCCTATTAATAAACACTCCCTTTAGTTATGAAGAACTTTTTATAGAAAGCCATGATTATATCATTCTAGATAATGATAGACTTTAGCTATAACTTTGTGTACTAAGAATAAGAAATCCTGTAAAAGGACTTGGAAAACTCTTTTAGTCTCAAATCATGGTTGGATCCAAAGATGCCAAGAATGTTAATGAATTAGTTAAAATATTCTTTAGCATTTCCTTTGCCACTAGACTTAGTAAAAGCGGAAGGCTAGTACCTAAGCAAATCAGGACAAATAAAGAGGCTGAGTGAAATGCAAGCAGAAATTAATATCTATAAGAACTTTCTTTTTAGCCTTGTTAAGAAAATGTCATCAATCTTCTTTTATAAAAAAAGGTAGCATCATTTTGATCCATATTCTGTTGAATCATATTTTTAACATAAGGTATTCTTGATGCTTTCTAATAGGCTACATAGATCTACTAAACTTTAGAGGCCTTTCATTTAAAGTTGCAAGGTTTATGTGTGTTAAAAAATTAATTGTACAAATGGACTTAAGAATGAAGTGATATTTCCCTACAAGAAACCTTTGAGAAAATATATTATCTCAAGAAGGACTTTTCCCATTTGCTGTTAGTTTTTAATGAGGTCATCCATGATAGATATAAATATAGCTATTACAGTGGAGATATAAAAGCAATATTATTGCTTAATTATGATAGGGATAAGAAGGTAAGGGTATTATTGGAGTTACAGATCTTGGCTTCAATAGGTGTTCAGAAAAGCACCTTTGGTTGCAAGATTCTAACATCGGCATTGAAGACCCAGGTAGGCTAAAAGCTATGAACATTGAGGTCATAGTTCAATGGCATACAATAAATGTACTTATTAGGAGCACCACTAGGATTAGTGTTTGTGATAATGCTACTAAAGTTAGTGGCTCCTTCTGAGCCCTTCTCAACCACTTCCTTGCCAAACATCATTATTATATGTACCTCTTCAAGAAAGTCATAAAAATGTTTCAAGGAAATTAGGATCAAGGAGGATAGAAAAAGCAAGTACAATAATAGAATCCTAAAGGTTCTAAACCTTTCTGCATACTCTTTAGTGCTTTAGGGTTTTCTTTTTGGTATATCTAAATGCCTTAGGGTTTATGATAAGAAGGTACAAACTCAAGTACTAATGGTGTAGTATGGAAGATCACATTATTTAGTAACATAAGGGCAAAAGTTACATCACAAGATAGGGTAGTAGAGATTTTATATATGTTAGTGGTAGTGCCATTACTTAGTAGTTAAAGGTTTTATTAGAGTTAAGCTTTTATCCTTTTCAATGTGAATGGTTTAGAAAGTATAGAGGTCCTTTTGTTCACCTTAATCAAAGGATTTGCAGTGAGAAGGGTTAAGCGTGACATGCCTACGTCTCTTATGAACCAAGTTAAAACCTTTATTTTAATCCTACTATGCCACATGTTTTAATAATTCTTAAGAAGTTTGGTAGGAAAGAGGATTCTTTGTTCCTACAATCAAAGTAATACTTATCCTCAAATTAGATAGTCACTAGCTAGCTTTCACCTTCATTTGTTCAAACCCCTATAGTCATAATGTTGTTGTAGATATAACGGTTAATGTTCTATGGACCTTCTTTTAGCTAGATTATGAACCATGGAAAAAGACAAGGTTCCATGAACCTTTCCTCAAGCCAAGTAATTTTGAGGTCAGTGATCTGTGCTAATGTTTATTAGGTCTCTTCAAAGGATAGATTTTCTTTGAAAGCTTATATCCCCATTTAATAGCCTAATAGATTCTCTTAAGATTTTATTATTTTTGCCTAAGGTATAATTCTAAAGCTAATCCTCATGACTTTTGGTGTCAACACTAATCTTTAAACTAAACTAACTCACCACACTGACTTTTTAACTTAAATAATTTATAAGTTTTATGAATTCATCCAATTTATTTTATAAATGACATGCCTATATGAATTAATCCTTGAACATACCACACAAATCCATTCAATAACTATAATACTAGACATATACCCTATTATTTTATGGATTGAAAAAATAATATCAATTGACTTATAGTATTTTCAATTAAGTATCTATAAGAATGTAGTAAGAAGTTGCTATTTTCCTAAAATGACTTACTGAAAGTGTAAAGTAAGTCTTCAATTATCATTTTCAACAATGTTATATGCATTAAAAATTCTAAAATTGGATATAAATTAATAGATGTCAATCAATATAAGATAGTGAGGTAAATTTATAAAATTCAATTCAATGAATATAAAAACTTTGAAACATAATTTTGGATCCTATTTTTTATGCATATAGTATTTTTTTATTCTCTTTATGGTTAATTATAATTTTGGTTCCCTTATCACATTTTGTCTTCTTTAAAAAAATTTAAAAATTTTAGTCCCTTTTATATATCAATATACCTAAATTAGGTCCAATTTGACATTTCTCATTAAATTAAACACTAAGCTACTGATATGCCAAATGGAATTTCATTGTGGTAATTAAAATTCCACTTATATGCTAACTTATTAAAAAAAAAAGGAATGTGCAGGTCCAACTGCCATATCAAACTGTGTGAATGACTAAGTAGTCATTTCAATTTTCATGAAAACTAATAATTGTTTAACCTAAAATTATTTCTAAAACTAAATTAAAACCCTAAGATCAATTCTTTTTACCTTAACTGGCTCTCCATCATTGTAAGTTTCCTAATTATTCAACATCTCAAGTTAGTCCATGTCATTACAAGTCCTCCAATTGTTTAGCATCATTGTAAGTGCATTAGTTAAGATTTATCAATGTTTGGCAACAAAGAGAGATAGGATCATTGATTCAATGATATGTCTAGCTCCACTTCAAGGTATGTATTATTCTTTTAGCTTTTTAACTTATATTTTCATTATAACCACTTAAAAGAGTTAGTGATTTCTTTATTATGGTTTAAAAATGGTGGATGCATTTTATATATTATATTTTATGTTATACTTTTATGAAGAAAAATAATCATGAGAGTGATTGTTCTTGTTTTAAAATAATTATCGTTATTTTTGAAATGTCTAAGTAATGATATAATATGTTTAACAAGGCAATGGTCCCCTAGTATCTATTATCTTATTATATGATGAAATCTTGCTATGTAAAATACATAAATTTCTAAGGCTTTGTGTTTCTTAATAAAAAAAATGCATAGATCAATGCAATGAGGTACACAAAGCATTGATTCTTTTTAACTCAAATAGTAATATTTGCAATTGTAGATTCATCAATTTTATAATTTGTAGTTTTTTATAAAGTAACCAAGACTAAGTACTTTGATCTACTTATTCATTATAAGCATAGTTTTATCAACTAACCAACACTTAGTTATATATAAGGTAAAGTGAAAAAGGTTAACTAGACCTAGACTAATTTTCCTCTTTTCTTATAGGCTAACTCGTTAACCACTTTAATTATATCTTGTACAAAACATTATGGTGGAAAGTTCCTGGATAGACTCTAGCCATTAGGAAAAGGTCACTAACTAAGGATAAGGATGTGAGAAATTTGATAGTAGTACTAAAAAGGCATGCATATGTAGAGGTATTTGTAGAGTGCTACTTGGATTTACATGAGGTACTAAAGGAGATGATTTTGTTGTTAAGGATAATAATGTAAGTGAAAAGGTTAACAAAGGTGCAAGTGAAAGGGTTAATAATGGTGTAGTTAAAAAAACTAATAAAGGTATAAGTGAAAAGGTTGATAAAGATATGGTTGAAAAGATATAGATTACTAATAATATTATGGTTCAATATAGAACTAGTTTAGTAAAAAATGGTGAATTGGATAAGGATGTTGAAATGGAAGGAGTAAGTATGAGTTCTAATTCATACTTCGAAGAAAATGATTATGATGAAAATTAGGAGTGGCATGTTGAAATAGAAATAAAACCAGAGTTGGTTACTATACAGTAAAGGACAAAAAAAGAAAATGTTGCACAAGCATAAAAAAAAATTGAGATTTAAATTAACAATTATTGATGCATATTAGATATGAGAGGATGATAATTCTAATGAACTATATAGTCTTGATGTATCTAAAGAAGAAAGAACAAAATGATGAAGATAGAATTAAGAGAGAGTTAAGGCTAAAGTTTAAGAAATTTCCCAAATTTAAAATGCCAATAGATGGGAAATAAGTCAAGTTTCATTGGGGACTAAACTTTGCTTCCAAGGCTTTAACAAAAGATGTTATGCAATTTTGCAAGGGAAGCCCATTTGGATTGACAATGATAACAAAAAAGGCTGGCGATAAAATGTAAGGAAGGTTATCCATATTACTAAAGAATTAATCTAGACACTCATAGGAAAGTTTAGCAAGTGAGAAAAATTAGATTATATCTTTTTAGATAGTTTAGAAACCTGCAAGCAAAAACTAAAATGTAAGCAATGAAATTTATGGACAAAATAAGATAAGACCTCGATTTGGATTACAAGAACATTCAGAATGATGCAAAAGAAGAATAGGGAGTCTATTTGTCTAAGGGATAAGCATATAAGGCAAAGAAGAAAGGCCCTAGAATTAGTTAAAGACTCATTTAAAGACTAATATAGCAATCCATAAAGATATAGAATAGAGTTACTAAGGAATAATAAGGCTAGTTTTATAGTAATAAGTGTGAATAAGCAAAGTTGATTTATGCTTCCGACATGTAAAAGGTTGCATATGTTTTTAAAGGCTATAAGAAAGCTTTTGTTAAATGTTTAGGCCCTTAATTGGCCTAGATGGGTGTTTTCTTTAAAAAATGTATAGGGGACAATTGCTTGCTACTATAGGTAAAAATGGAAATAATCAAATGATACCAATTGTTTTTGTAATTGCAAAAACTAAAGTTAAAGACTCATAGGAGTGGTTTCTTAAGAGGTTAATTAATGATATGAGGCTTGTCTCTAGGCATAGATAGTCTTTTATATTACACTAATAAAAGGCAAGCTCAAAAGTATTTCACTTTATATTGATACTATTTGGACATAATTATTCTCTTTAATTAATTTTAATTTTATTTTGTATGTAGGGTTTTGGGGTATACAATTCCAAAATTAAGAGATGGAATAAAATATAGGTTTTATGTAAAATATCTATATGCAAACTTTAAAAAAAAGTTTCTTGGAGATAATTTAAAAGTTGTCTTCTAGCAAGCTCCATTATTACAAAATTTGAGAAAGCCAAGATAAAAATATATAAATTAGATATAGATAAGTAAAAGCATGTAATGCAAATTCCACCTTTATAATAGAGCAAGCCAATATTTGGGCTAGAGATGAGAAGTGTGCTTTATTTAAAGTTCAGAAAATATATGATAGATATATTGTCAATTTAAATGAGGGGCATGCTCTTGTATGCTATGAAATGTTACTGGATCAATAGCTACAATGGTATGGTGTAACCATTAACTAAAAAATTATATCCATAAATATTATAGGTTATTAACATTAAATTTTTTTATTTTTCTTTTCATGCTTTGATATTTACCTATAATTTGTTATTCATTTACTAGTTTTACTTTTGATCTGTAATAAGGAAAATTATCTTAAATGCTATTCAAATATAATTTATTCCATTAACTAACCTAAGTTATAGCTTGTGTATGATGCTAACCTTATTCAACTACTATAAGTAATGAGACATTTTGGACAACCAAATAAGATGAGGAAAAAATATTTAGATTTAAACAAAAAGGACCTTAACAAGCTTTCAAGGCATCATGCCATGTATAATGTACCAAATGTGGTAAGTTTAGGCATGATGTAAGGAGTTGTAAGGAAAAAACTAAGGTAGATAGTGAAATTCTAATTGGAGGCAATAAAGCATGGAAATAAAAAATATCAAGGAGCTACCTATCTAACATAAATAGGACTACTAAACAAGCAATAACATCTAAAGCCACCCATCAAATGCAATAACTAAAGCCATGCAGCAAGTTGTAACATCAAAGGCTGTCCACCCAACTACAACATTCAAAGCCATACAAGAAGCAACATCTAATACATCCTATTAAATTGCTATATCTAAGACTTCCCAACAAGTTATAATATTCAAATCTTTTGAAAATATAAACTCAAAGAAAAGTTTTAAAAGCAAAGAAACTTCACCTGATTTTAGAAAAGAGTTAAAGAAGATGTCATTCATAACTTATGGATAACTATATATAACAAAAGAAACTCTATAATCAATTAGCAAAGGTAGTATGAAAAGACTAAAGATAGTTGTGTCCATTTAAGTCATAAAGTGAGGTTTAAACTTAGGGGCATATCTGTTTTGTTTTGGAAGTCATGACCAGAATAGCAATATTTTAAACTATGTATTTACTTTAAAATTTTAGTCACAGTTAAATTTGTTTAGAAGTTAAATAGAATTAGGTTAAGAACTTGTCATACTCATGTTTTAGATATTTTTTTTTAATATTTTGAATGCGTGTGTATTTTTTTAGATATGTATTTACTTTAATGCTCAAATGTTATTTTGAATTTGTTAATGAGACTTAATCTTATTGTCTGTTTGAATGTTATTATGACTATATAAAATAATCAGTAAGTTAAAATCTAGTATAAAGTGATCAGGCTTTATTTTACTACCCATTTGAAGGGTATTGCCTTTGTATAAAGAATTTAGAGTCTTATATATAGCTATTTATTCCTAAAGTTAGCTATAACAATGAAAATAGAATTCATGGTTATATAGATAAGCATTGTCCTAAATATTTACTAAATCTCAATTATAGATGTGGCATATTGAAAGATATATAATTTATATATTAGTTATTCTTTTTTATAATAGGTATAATGTTTGTGTATAAGGCTACAATAGTAAAAGGACTTATACAATTCATCCTATTAACTTAAATTTTTATGATAAGTGTTGTAGTTATATCATATTCTTAAGGACTTAATTTTTTTTAGTGCATAAATTCTAACCATTCTATTGCATTTTGATGATAAGTACAATAAATGCTACTTTTTATATCTTAGCACCTTATGATTGGTTGATTACCTACTTTGGTTTGCTAACTACTTTCCAACCTATATAAATTGTAAAACTCTCTAGATTTCTTATTAGAACTACTTACAAAGCTAACTCTATCCTATATGCACTAATAGAGACACCAAAAACCCCATGCACTATAAATGCACCTCACATGACTTTATAACCCCTTTATCTTTGGTTTTGCTCCTATGGTGTCTCAAACCTTTTCTATCAACATGAAATATTGATATGTCAAACTTATATACATGTTCAAAAGTAATTAGAGAAAAAGACAAAATCCATATGCTTTATACTGTCTAAAAAATCTTGTTAAGATTTGGTAAGTGTGGATACTATGCACTTTAAATTCTAATTGCATCTTTTAAACCTTTTTTGTTAGTTTCACTTGTGCTTAACTACCTCTTTTATTTTTAATTTTAATTTAAACCATATTTGATGTTTAAGATCTCAAATATGTTGATTATGACATAATAATACTATTTGATGATATCTCTTCTACTATTTCCATTGAATTTACAAAAGAAATTTAATAAATGTTAGAATTTTATCCATTCATTTATTTAATTACTTAAGTTACTTTAGTTTTTTTAATTTTCTTTGTTCACAATCCACTATGATTCTTATAGATAGTTGGACTAAGGTTTTTAAAGTTAGCAAAGACAATGTATAGCCTAATTAAAAGGGAATTATTTATTATGGTTTATGGATAATTAAATGAATCCTAAACAAAGTCATAAATTTGCTAAGTGAGAACTAGAAGAAAATTAAATTAGCTAGCTAGCAATGATAAATGCTTGATTTAACTAGCTTTTTTACTTCTTTAGACATGTACAAATAGTTTGATTTTAATTCAAAGCAATACTAATAAAAGAAGCCTCAAAACTATTTATAGAATGGTATTCATAGGCTACTTTTGATGTGGATTCTCTTACTTTGTTCTCTCCTTTTTGTATTATTCCTTTCACTTTTTCTACACACACATACACTATTTATTTGGTTATAGTCAACTATAGTATCCTCTAATTTTATGTAGATCTCTTTGCATCTACTTCACACTACAATGAGCTTAAATCAATATTTCCATTAACATGAAATATTAATGATTAAGTGATTAGTTCTAAAGATAACAAAAAGATTATAAAATAAAGGAATGATAGCCATTTGGGTTACTTCTAGCATTCTAACCTAACTCTTTCCCTGAATAAAAATTAACAATGGTTAAACAATTACATTGATTTTCTCCCATTAGATGTTGACTCTAAAAGTTAACAAATGTGTCATTAAATCAACAATTTCATCTTTTACTACTATACATTGATGAATAAAGCTTGAAAGATTTCCCAGAATCATAATTAGAAACTTCCCTCTAAATCATGTTAGCTTCCAAATAGAATGTGTTGGTTGTTTATAGTAAAACTATTACAATTTTAGAAATAATCTTAAGGAAAATGGATACTTTTCATGGTAAATGGTGGAAAATCACCACCTTCAATTAGATGAAACACCCTAATAAAAAATGGTTGCAAGTTAATGTTCAAATGGCTAATATATGTCTTTGGTAAAACTTTTTTCTTTTCTCTTTTCTTTTTTAAGCCAAGTTAACGCCCAAATGGAACTTTGGCTACCACTATGGAGTTTCGTTTACCATATTAGGAATCTCTAGTTTAATTTAATGGAAGATGGTAATTATTTAGTCATAATTGAATATAAGAGGGGCCTAAATTGTTTAAAAATTTTAAAAAGGACTAGATGTGATCAATGTGTAAATTAAAGGATCAAAATTGTAATTAATCCTTCTTTTTAAAAGTAATCATTATGTTTTATCAATGACTTGTACCAATATATACACAACAAGGATCGTCACAATAAAAGGTAGAAAATATAATAGTGTGTAAGTATAAAGCTGCTAACATTTACTTGTCCAATTGATTAGAGTTTCATATCCTTTAAGTAACATCTCAAGTTTGAGCAGTATAAATGAAAAAAAAAGCATGGAGAGAGCTTTTCCCCCTATTAGGGTTCAACCGTACTTAACTTCAAATTAATCAGGTTCAATCCTACTTAACTTCGAATTAATCAAGATTCAATGTAACTATTGGATGCAAGAGTACATAAGTAGAGCACTTTTCCATAAAATATTTGTATAAAATGTTAAATTTTATGTTTTGTTTATAACTACTAAAAATTGATTTGAAAATGTTCCTATTCTTGATAATATTTTAGTTAAATATTTTTTACAATATTCTTGTTAAGGAAAGAATATTCTATATTTTTATAATATAAAAAGATTAATTTACTTCTTTTATGTTAAAGGTTTACTACCATTTATATTGCTGAGCATCATCTAATAATTATTCATCCTTGTTGATAATTATTTATCAATATTTATCATCATTAATTATCATTTATCACTACTAACTATCACTTGTTAATATTGATTGATTACTTTTTTTATGTTTACCATCCAATTTTTGATATAAATATTTTTTATAATTGTGATTATTAGGAATTACATTATTGAAAATCACATTTTTTTAAAAAATATTTAAATTTTTTCAAAAATACATGAGTCCACAAACTAAACATTGCTTAATAAATAAATAATACTCAATTTCGAAAGGAAAACATACAAATAACTTCTTAAAGTAAAAGTTATTATCATATAATTCCCTTAAAATTTCAAAACCTACTAATAGGTCTCACAAATTTTTTAAAAAGTTGAAAATATTGAAATTTTAATTAAAAGAAATAAGGAAAGATAGAAATGATTTGTTTATGTCTGGTCACAACGTATCCTAAGGATGTCGCAATATGGATGGTGACCATTTTATTTAATTAAAAATAAATAATAAAAGTTGCCACTAATTTAAAAAAAAATAGATATAATAGGTGTTTTTACCAAATAAAATGGTTTAAAAGTTTAATTATATATAAAGATGTTAAGCACCCTACAGCATCTATTTAAAAAACAATTATCAAGAAATTAATTATATACTAAATTATAGCCAAAAATATATTATTAATGCCTCAAATAAAAAATTTGATAAAGATAAAGAAAATTAACAAATTATCTTAAATGTTTTAGTAGTATTTACTTGTTATTTTATCAAAAGTAGAGAAAAAAATGAATTCACTGAATGATTAAAGCCATTATTGTTGGCTGTGAGAAAATGGACAAATGAAATTATCAAAATGAAGAAAAAATTGAAAACTTAAATTCATTAAAAAAATATTTATAAAATACGAATTTGACTTACAAAAGTAATACTTACGTACATTCAAGAAAAGGTCAAAGTCCACGTATTTTGTACAAATACTTTTATATTTATTTAAAAAATTAAATAAAAATAATTTTACTTTAAAAAATACTATTATATTAAAATTATGTGAAATAAATGAATTTCAAATATAATAAAAATTATATTTTTTTATTTTTAGTATTTTATATTTTATATTTTTATTATATTAAAGATAAAATAAAAAACCCAATAATGAAAATCTATCCAAAATTATCTCATGATAAAAAAATATTAATATAAATTTATAAACATAATAAACAAATTTAATAATTATCATGAATTAAATTAAAAATATAAGTAATTCTAATGTGTTTTACAATTCTTCCCAAAAGAACTAGGAATCCTAATCTCTTAGAGATGTTATTTTTAAGCCTAGAAAGAGTAAGCATGACCACCGCACAAGGTTGGACATCTTACCATCTCATCATCAGTCAAAGAGTCTTAAACCTTTTAATAGTATGTGTGTATGTGTATGTGTGTGTCTATTTATTTATATAAATGTATGATAATAATAAAAAATGAGAAAGATATACATTCAAATTGAATCACCAAAGAGTTTATATGCGCTTAAAATTTGTATTCCTTAATTAAGATTAGCAATGAATTTCATAATTAAGAAATGAGATAAAAATAAAAAATTAAGTAATATACATCCAAAGACGAAAAATATTAGGCATACCAATGCTAGATCAAAATTATCATAATCATGCTAAAAAAAAGCAATGTTGAAATCTTTTATAAAAAGTCATTAATTAAGGTAGATAACTCATAATACATGTGTATGATTAATACACAAGAAAATTAATGTAATCACATGCTAGAAAACCTCATAACTTCATGAGGCAATTGGCAAGAAGAATATATATATATATATATATATATATATATATATATATATATATATATATATATATATATATATATATATATATATATATATATTGAGTATACTTTTCAAGAACAAATTTGATGAAACTAATTGATATTTAAAATATTGAAATTGATGGTTTTAAAGAAAAGATCAAATCCAAATATAATATATAAAAATAAATAATTTGTTTGTAAATTTTGCTTCCTGAATTTTAATACTACACAGAATACCTAGGTGATGCTTTCGAACTGAATAATAATAAGTAGAAAAGTCTTACTTACTTGTATATGTTCCTCTATATAACACCTATTCTATGCTTGGAATAAAATTATAAATAACGAAAAATAGAAATTTAAGAAAACATTAGACAAAATACCTTTAATTAAATATTAATGGCAATAAAATTTCTTCTTTTTTTCTAATTTTCTACCTATGATTTTTCCCCTTACTTTCTATGTTTTTCAGTCTTTCCTTTTTCCCTTTTTTCTATCATTCCCTCTATATTATTCTTTTTTTTCTAATTTTTGATCTGATTCATACTTATAATTAGGGAGAGACCAGAATCATCTCCCTAATTTCTTTGATAAGTATTAATTTAAAATAAAAAATTATTAATTAATTTTTTATTAAGCATATGGACTATAATTATTATTTTTGTAATCTTTTTTATTCTTATTGAGGAAGGATGAATATGTTCTTCTTAATATTGTTTTTATAATTATCTTAAATCAGATTATATTCATGTTGAGGAAGGATAAATATCATCTCCTTGATATTAATTTCTTTTATAAAATTTAATTCCCCTGATAACAAGCAAATGCAACTAAGATTATTATTATTAATCAAATTATTAGCCTATTTAAATAGAGAATGATTAAAATTCTCTCATTGATAAATTCAATATATTTAATAAATTAATTAGAATAATATAAAGAAATTTAAAAAAGAAAATGATAAACACACATACTAAAGTTCCTTTTATGTGGTAGTTATTGGAAACAATATCTTAACTTCTATATTTATATTTTTTTAAATATATCAAGTAAAAATAATTATGTAACAAGAAGATAGCTAATAATCAAATTTTGAATTTTTATATTTTCAAATCTTTTTTATTTTTTAGTAACAATAAGCAATGGGTAATAAAGTACAAACAAAATTATTATTAATAAATCAAAATCTTACTTTTCAAAACGTTAACGCAATGAAAATGGATATATTTTTTTAGAACTTTTCTTTTTGTGGATCAATTTAAGATATATTCAAATATGACCTAAATAAAATATAGTGTTGACATGTCTTTTTTTAATATATTTTTTCAATGCAACAAAGTAAAAAACAAGTAATGAAAA
Source organism: Sindora glabra (assembly GCA_020226215.1). NCBI lineage: Eukaryota > Viridiplantae > Streptophyta > Magnoliopsida > Fabales > Fabaceae > Sindora > Sindora glabra. Next base: position 31,282,745 of record CM035229.1, read on the forward strand.
AAAATAAATGAAACATAATCGTACCTCTTCAATGTAGTTTAATCAAATTTTTACAGCAATTTACTCATTTATCTTTAATTATATTATAAACATATTATAAAACTAGTTCTTTTGTTAATAACTTATTTTAGAGGAAACTCGATTCAAAAACTAATTGAATTTACATTAAAAACAAGGTGAATTCTAAGGTACCCATAAGAGTTTAGTATCCGGGTGGTATGGTAAAATATAGGCCACTAGATGAAATTAATAAGTCATTATCAAAATTTTTATAATTTTATTCAATGACCTATATTTTGCTACACTACCCCAGGTACTAAACTTTTAAGGGTACCTTAGTAAGCACCTAAAAACAATTAGAAACATTTATGAATAATTTATATACCTTTTATCTATTTTTTACATTGAATTGCAAAAAGTTTAGCTTTTTTGAAAATTTGAAGGAATTATTTATAAGTTTGAAAAGCACACTACGACATATTTTATAGAACTTATTTGTATTTTCTCCTTTCAAAAATCTTAATTTCAAGCTTGATTAAGTATTATTAGAAAAATAGATGCGGAGATGAAGTGAAAAGAAAATGATGAAAAGAGATTAAATAAGAAGGAAACAATAATAGAGAAATGAAATAAGAAGGAAATAGTTGAGACATGTATTATACTTTCATAAATTTTTTTTATATTTTCAAGATACAATAAAACTTAAAATTCTCCGATTCAAAGTACTAAAATAATTTTGTAGAAAATTCTATTTATAATTATCAAATAAATATAACTTCTTACTAAATAATTATGGCAAATAATCACATCTTTTTATAGTAATTTTTCACTTAATAATTATTATAAACAATTATATTTTTGTTGCAAATAATTATATGTTTTCATAGTGATTTTTCATTTGATAACTGTTACAATTAATTATATCTTTTTAGAATTTTAAATTTTAAAAAAATCATTTATTCATCAATTTAAATATAAAAGTCGTTTTTTACTTTATATTATGAAAAATTTATTAATAAGCCCATTCTGAATTTTTGTTTATATACCCTTTAATACTGACTTTTCTAAACAATATAAGATCTAAATATCACTGATATTCATGAACCACCAGCAAACACCATCCAAAAATTTATAAACCAACTACTGGTGGAATATTTCACCAGTCAGACCCTTGTTCGCCAAGTTGAAGCTTTAAGATAGCATGAGGTAATATATTTACGTATATATAGAATGAGGTAATGCATATTTATTAAAAAGAAAAATCAAATGGATACATATAATGTTGTATTATTAAAAACAAAATTTATTTAAAGAAGTAAGGATGAAAGAAGTGTTGAAATAGAATACGCGGAATCGAAAAAAGAATTTTTTTTTTATTCTGAGGAATTAACATATAAAAATAAAATTTTAAATTGTTATTAAAGCTAAAATATTTTAAAATTATTATTTTAATTTTTAATCTCTTATTTATAATTATTTCTATGTTTTAATTAAAAATTTTCTCTTACATCTAATTAAAAAACTTATAAAGGCACTTTTATATGATTTGTGAGGAGGGAGAGGGAGACGGAGAGAGGAAATTTGTAACTTTCATATCCATACGGAGAGTATGGAAGTTAGCAACATTTTTTTTTATTTGAATGAAAAAATCATATTATTAATTTTGTAATAATAAAATAAAAAAAATATTATAATCAATTTATTACTATCATCAATTATTTTTATTGATAAGTGTATTTATCGTTAACTCTACTTATTCTCTTTCATTTTCATAATAAATTATAATTTAATTATTTTTACATTGGTGATATAATTTTTTGATAAAGATAAAAAAAGTGAAAGCTGCTAACCTCACATATGAATATAGACGTTAACAATTTCAACTTTTTTATTTGAGTTAAAAGATGATGTTATTATTTAATGATAATAAAATAATAAAAGATATTTATGTTATTTTAATAAAAAAATATTAATTTAAAATATTTAAGTTAACTTCAATTATTCTTTTTCATCTTCATGTAAATGCGTTTACTAATTGAGATAATTGATAATAATGACAAATTAATTATAATATCTCTTATTTCATCATTATCATCATTATTATTAAATTAATCTTCTAATTTTATCATTCAAATGAAAAAGTAAATATTGCTAATTTTTAGATATCAATTTAGAGATTAATAATGCTCACATATGTATTTTTATTTTTTATGAGTACTCTTGCCTTAAGTAAAAGTAGAATTATATATGGATTGGGTGACCCACCTAATCCAAAAGGCCTAAAATAGAAAAATATAAAGCTTGGATTCTTTTTTTATAATCTGAATATTTATTAATTTTTGTTCATAATTCCATTAATATTTGATCTCAATTAATTGTTGGGTCGAATTTGGGTTTTGATAATAAAAAATAGGTCAATTCAACCCCTTTTAATTCAATAAATTTGTTTTTAATAATATAATTATATCTTATAAAAAATAATTATATTTAAAAAAATAATTTAATATAACTAAATATTTTATGTATTTGAATATCTTATTATCTCTTTAAATATGTATTTTTATATAAAAATTTATTTATTACTTAAAATAAAAATAAAAATAAAAATAATTAAATTTTTTAGTCAAGTCTCAAGTCATATATAAAATTAATTAGACTAAGTTGGGCTAAATTTTTTAAAAATTAAACAAGTTAGACTTAAGCTATATATTTCATGCAATTATGTAAGAAAAGTCTAGATCAAAACTTGATGGTTTGATCCTTATATATCTTTTAAGTAAAAGTAAACCCACCCTTAACTCTATGCATTATATAGATAAATAAATTTTTGTATACATTTATTTTTATTTATTTGTATTTATTTATTTTAAGGATGAATGCAATGTAACATTAATAACTAAATTTTTTCTTACAAACATACTTTTAACCATTTTAAAATAAATTACTTTTTTTAAGTAAAATTCACATTTTCTCATTTTTATTTGCATGAAATATTTCATGTCAACTCTATTCAAGTGAAATATTAAATCATCTAATTTTATTCTTTTAATGATATGTTTATAAATATTAATTTCCTCAAAATTTTATATTTTTAAAAATAGAATTGAATACATTAATATTTTAAAAAAATAAATTGATATAAAATATTTCAAAAAAATAAAAATGAGAAAAATAATAAATTTCACATAGACTAAAAAATGGGTTTACTCACCACTTTATTAGTTTTTTTTTAAGTAAACTTATTAAACGGGTCAACCTGTGTGGATACGAGTTAGGCACGTGACGAGTTAATTTGTATTATTTATGTTTAAAATAGGTTTAATTTTAAGAGGTACAAACCTATCAAAACTTATGACAAATATAAATTAATTTGTGAGCTTTAATTGAAAGTTTACAGACTTGAAGGATATAGGATGGTTCGTCATAGACCGAATTCATGATTAGTGGGTTCATATTATCCACATTAAAAAATGAACTCAATTTTTAGAATGTGAATCCATAAAAATAGATTGTAGATTGCAAATCAGTCCATGTCTTGCAACCCATTTTACACCCCTATTTTAAAGGTATTTTATTAGTTCTTATTACTCTTACTTATTATCAACTAAGTCCAAATTAATTGGATTAATACTAAACAAATAATGTCACTAAAAACAAATAATTATATGATTAAGAGTCATGTAAATATACATCGCACGTGCATCTTATAATTTTTTATTATCAAATTAACTTATAAATTTAAATAAAAAAAGAACATAAATGAAACAAAGAATTCCATAAAAAATTTAAGAGAAAAATGTATATTATTCCGATCAACTATTAGATGGTTAGATTTTATTCCCATAAATTATGAAAATAGATAAATTACTTTTTAAAATTATTCAAAACTTGGATCTTACCTCATTGTTAGTAATTTAATGAAAAATATTAGATAAAATTACAAATTAATCCCACCAAGTATGGGTTAGTTGTATCTTGTTTTTGTTGGGAATTCGGATTATTACATGCAGCAGAATTTTAAAATTTTAATTCGAATTCTACCTAGGATCCATGTAAAAGCATAAATCAATTATTAGGGTTTTACCTATTGGGTACTCGTATTTTTACTGATAAAAACTTGAGAGTGGATGAATCAAACGCCGGCCGGAAGGTACAGCATCTCTACGGTATCCACACGGAGTGAACAACGACCTCTCGCCCTCCACAAATCTGCTAGGATGCAGTTTCTCTATCTAGGAATTAGGATTCGATGTTTTCTGAGTGATTTAGGATTTTAAAAGGCTTATGAGCGTGTGTTTAATGTGCTGTCCTCAAGCTCCTTTTTATAGAACTTAGGCGAGCCACAATCCTAGTCCTACTAGGATAATGCTTCCAAAATCCTAATCACACTTAATAACTCATTTTATCCTTATCCTAGAGATAATGAGGAGAGATAGGACTTATCTATTAATTATTTAATATTATATAATATTATCTCATAATATAAATATCTTAATATTAAATAATTGTATATAGTTATCAAATATCAAAATAATATTATCTTATAATATATTTATCTAATATATGATAACGTAATTATTTGATATTACTTTAATATCAAATAATATCACATAATATATATATATATATATATATATATATTACGTGAATAACACATTATTATTCTTAATAATATATATATATACATGAAAATAAGTCCAATTAATTGGATATTAATATAATTAAAGTTCAATTAATTATTGTCTTATTCTTACTCCTTTTGTGTGACCCTGTAAGTTCTTACTACGTTAATAATGACTCATTATTGAGACATAGACAGTGAGCAGTATCTAACAATACATCACTGCCACTCAAGTAGTAAGAATGTCTATGATTCGACATCCACCTAATACATGATCAACATTTTGCATCATAACCCTTTTGTAATAATATCCAAATTGAATTGGAGGCATGGAATGTGTCATCCTCGTCAATGTTCAATTTATATTTCTTGATACTGAGTAAACTTAAAATAAATTGTTAATATCATATATTAATCCAATTGAGCATGGCCATGCATTTCTAAGTCTCACTCAATCAAGGGACCCAAGGATATTTCTTTTTTATATAAGAGTAATAAAATTTTATCTACATCACTCACTTCGTTCTGTACAATTCATGACACACTTAATCAATGTCTTATTCGTTATCCTGATTAAAGGTGACATATGACAATATTAAAGTGAGTAATTCCTCATGTAGGAAATCGTAGTGACTTCAGGTCAAAAGTTTATGTGTATTTGTGATCATATGAGAATAACTTATGACACATCTATCTATGCAATATTCTCATAGTGGATCAGTCCAGTATATTGTTCACTGATAATGTACTCATGTATTGACTTGATATCACATATCCATGATTCGTAATCATCAGTCATTATACATGCTAATCTCGATGTATTATTACTATCCTTTTCATAATAATACTTGATTAGGGGCATTTTAGGAATAGCGAAACTATTCCAAGGATAATTATTATATTAAGTTATAAATCGCACAGAATAATAATAAAATTATAAAATAAAATATAATAATTAAATTACCTAAAATAAACATAATACATTGTGTATTATTTCAATCATCTATATGATTAGTTCCTAGGACACACACCAACAGTTTTCACTAACTTTCAAAATTTACAAATTAAGCCCTTAATTATATAAAATTTACGATTAATGCCCATTGTCTGCTTAATTAATCTTTTTAATCAAATTACATAATTTTTTTAAAAAAATTTAATCATAAGTCAAAATATTATTATATGCTAGATTATCACATTATTTTTTTGCACATAATTCTTATATTATATAATTAATAATAATTAAATTAAATATATAAAATTTTAATTGAAAAATTCAAAATAGGTTGCAAAATTATATACCAAATATTACATAATAAATTAATATATAATAATATTATAATTTATATTTATTAGTATTACTCAATATTAATTGTGACTATTCAATTTTTTTCCATTGAATTAGTTGCTCATTTTATAAAATTTAAGCTAAAAATATTAAGTGAAAAAATGAAGAAAACATAAATGTTATGCTACATAAAAAAGTCCAAAAATTCAATATTTTTATTTCATTTAATCATATTCAATTTAATTTTAATCATAGTGATGATTGCTCAAGATTTTTTATAATTTACTTGATTTAAAATTTTATAATATATATTTATCTTATTTCTTTAAAATTTATAATTCTTATATTTAAACTAACACATTTATTTTTAGAAAAAGATTATATTAGTTAGTAAATTTACTTTATTTGCTAGACACATTTTTAAAATTTTTTTTACAATTTTAAAATTTTCATTTATAATCTTTTATTTTAAAAAAAATAGTTTATTTATATCATTAAAATAATAACTACTATTTTATAAAATAATAAATAAAATGAGCACAAAAAGGAAGATGAATAGCATGTGACTTATAAAATAATATAATATAAGAGTTAAAAATATAATATGTAGTTAAATAATTAAATTAAATTAATAAATTATTTATAATATTTTGTTATAAAATAATACATGTACTTGTTAGCATAAATAAAATAGTAAATAATAACTATTATTTTATTAAATAATAATAGGAATATATACAAAAAAATAGTATGTAACTTATAAAGTAATATATAAATTAAAAATGTAATATGTTGTTAAATAATTCTTTTAAATTAAATGAATGGTCTATTTAAAATATTTTATAATAAAATAAAATATGTAATTATTAGAGTAAATAATAACTATTCACATAAATATAACAATAAATTATAATTATTATTTTATTAAATAATAATAGAAATGATCACAAAAAAGAAGAAAAGTAGTATACAACTTATACAGTAATACATGAATTAAAAATGTAATATGTAAATATATAAGAGAAAAAAATTAGTTTGCTTATATCATTAAATTTTTTTGAGATAAAAGACTATATGTGTAAATTTTAAAATTGTAACAAATTTATAAAGAAAATGTGCCTAGCAAATAAAATAAATTTATTAACTAATATAATCTCTTTCTAAAAATAGATGTATTAGTTTAACTATAAGTATTACAATAAATTATAAATTTTAAAGGAATAAAATAAAGATAACTCATAAACTATATAATTATCAAATTTAAAATAAAAAATTATAAAAAAATCTTAGGAAAAAATAGAAATTATTGTTCATCACCATTATGATTGTTGTGGTGTTAAATTAAATTAAATATGATCACATGAAATAAAAATATTAAGTTTTTGATCTTTTTTCCATATAGCATAACATTTGTGTTTACTTCACTTTTTCATTTAATATTTTTACCCATATTTTATAGAGTGAGCAACTAATTCAATAAAAAATTAAATAGTGACAATCAAGGTTGAATAGTACTAATAAATATGAATTACAATATTATTATGTATTAACATATTATATTATTTTTACACATAATTTTGTGACTCATTTTTAAAATTTTAATTAAAATTTTATATATTTAATTTAATTTTTATTAGTTATATAATTTAAAAATTATGTGTGAAAAAATAATTTAATAATTTAACATATAGTAATATTATGACTCATGCTTAATTTTTTTGAAAAAATCATATAATATAATAAAAAGGATGATTAAGTAAATAATGAACGTAATCACAAGTTTTATATAATTAAAATCTTAATTTGCAAGTTTTAAATGTTAGTAGGAGTAAAATACAATTTTCTCATGATTGATGGGGTAATTTATAATTTTTTCTAATATTTTTCATTAAATTAATAAAAAAAATTAAGTTTTATATAATTTCAATTTTCAAGAAGTAATTTATTTATTTTTGTAATTTGTATAGATAAAATTCAATCACCTTATAGTAGATAGGAGTAATTTGTATTTTTTTAAAATTTAAAAGTGCATGAATACATGCTTAAAAAAGTTATATCAATATATTAATTTTGTAATTTTTATTAAAAATCATAATTTTATATAAAATTTTACAAATTTTTATTAAATACTACATCTTTTAAGTAAAAGTTTAAATTTTTATAAAATTTTATTAATAAAATTTTAACTTTACATATATAAGATACAAAATTGGTGCAAATTTGTAATTTTTTCATAAAATAATTATCAAAATTTATTTAAAATTATAAGTTTAAATTTTATAGTTAAATGTTTTTATAAAAACTCACAATTTTCATTAGATGCATTGTTGAGTAAACCTAAATAAATTCATATGTACAATAAAGAGAAACAACCACTTAAAGAGAGAGAGAGTTGCAAATTGCAATTTGCAACTAAAATTAAATAAATAAATGGAGAAGCAACCAAATTAAAAATGTTAAAAAAGGGAAAGTTGCAAATCGCAATTCGCTAGTGGGTATGGTACCGATTGGCCCGGCCTGGCATATCGCATGAACAGAGCTCTCCACAAGGACATCAACACGTAAGAGAGAAGCTTATGGACAAGAAAAAGCAAAGCCTATCACGAAATTCACAAAATCCACTTGGTCAATTTGGTAATTTCACCGCCATTGGGGGGGGGGGGGGGGGAATACTGTTTGATAATCGACGCGTCCCTACGAGGCCCATATTCCTTTACCATTACCGACCTTACACTTCCTTCAAATCCCCTTTTCTCTCCCCTCTCGTCTTCCCTATTGTCCCCATTTTTCTTTTCTTTCTCCCTCTCCAGAGAAAATTGATCCCTGAACTTGATTCCTTAGGACCAAACCATGGCTCAGAAAACAGAGAAGGAAGAGACCGAATTCAAGGTCCCCGAAACCATCACTCCCTGCGTCAACAACTGCGGCGTCACCGGTAACCCCGCTACCAACAACATGTGCCAGAACTGCTTCAACGCCACCACTACCACCACCACCTCCTCGTCTACGACCTCCGGAGCTGGAATTTCAGCTCCTTCTAAATTTGTAGATGACTCGGTTTCTAGATCCACCAAATCCCGTTCGCCAAAGAGATCCTATCCTTCCGATGAGCCTACGTCAAATCCAACAGCGGATCGACCGAATCCGGAAGGAACCATGCCGTCTGAAGCTAAGCGCGTGGTGAATCGGTGCTCCGGTTGCAGGAGAAAGGTGGGGTTGACCGGATTCCGGTGCCGGTGCGGTGAGCTGTTCTGCGCTGAACACCGATATTCCGACCGTCACGACTGCAGCTACGACTACAAAGCTGCTGGACGTGAAGCGATCGCGAGGGAGAATCCGGTGATCAAAGCCGCAAAGATTGTCAAGGTCTGAAGATTTGATGCAGAAATTGAAGGAATCTCGAAGAGATTATTAGTCAACAATATGAACATGGACGATTTCTACACGATCAAGTTCAGATCCCGCTCTCTCTCTCTCTCTCTCTCTCTCTCTCTCTCTCTCTCTCTCAGAGATATGTAAACGATAGCAGAGCAAAGCTTATGCGTGTGTGCGATGGAGAGATTGTTACCGAAGATGAATTCTATGTGATCGTTGTGTTCGATCAATCTCTGATCATTTTTTTTTTCTGTTTAATTTTATGGCTTTTTTTTTTCTTTATTTGGATTGAAAATGATAAATTATTGCTATTAGAATATTCTTCTTCGTGATCGTTGTGTTCATCAGCTATTTATTATTATTATTATTATTATTATTATTATTATTCGAGGTGCTTAGAAATGTTCAAAGACGAGGGGCGTGGCATCGATGGCTGTAAATTCGATGGCTTGTCCGGGGGCTTATCGTCATTTTGTTCTACTTTGAAAATGGAATTTTCGATAATAGTGACGATAGAAAGATGGCGGGGCCTACTTGATATAACATGTGACATTTATCTCGATATATTGCAACGAGATGTCGAGTTGGCGTGCCGTATATCGTGGACTAAATTTTACATCTGACAATGACTGGCTCTCCGTATATCCAATAATGTCTCGCCAGGTGCGAGCAGTATAAAGGCGTATGCCTCGTTAGGGGCATGATGCTTTTTTCAAATTTTTTAAAAAATTTTCTTTTTGCGGTATGAAGCTGGATTTTGCTTTCTAATTTTTTATTTTTAAATGCAAAAATTGGTTTAGGAAAGTGTGCGGGAGAATCTCGAGGATTGTTGTGATCGGACGGCTTCTTTTGGAGGTGGATGATCGTTTCAACGGTAGCGATTAAACTGATAAAGTGGGGTCCACCAATTGAAGCGATGGATTTTATTCGGTTTTTATAAAACTGGCAAAGTGGGATCCACCAGTTGAGGAGGAAAATATCGGGTGTAGTAGGGGATAACACGAATGCGAAGGACGTTTTGGAAAACTCATGAAGGCACGTGAATTTACTTGTGCCCTTTTATGCTGTTGGCAAGTGGGGGCACCGCAAGTTGATCATCTGCTTGTGCTTTCCTTGTCCGGTTCATATATCTTTAGTAAATCTTTAGTTTTCATAGGAGTTATAATTTTGGAAGTATATATAATAATAATAATAATAATAATAATAATAATAATAATAATATATTTAAAAATATGTAATAAAAATTATTTTTTCATATTTATTTATTTAATATATTTTGAAAAAAAATTATTTCTTTTTAATTGTTACTTTAAAATTTTAATAAAATATTAAATATTTTTTTCAAATATATTTTTTATTAATAAATACTTTATTATTTTATATTATTAATTAGTTTGTATTTATTTCTTTATATTTTTTTATTTTTAACTATCTTAAATTTTATGTATATAGAGTAATTTTATAAAATTTATTAAAAATAAATAAATTAAATTAATTTTTTAATATATGTGATATTTTTTTTTATTTCTTGCATTTTAAAGAAACTTTTTTACTCCTTTACCAAAAGAACTGGATCATCGGAAACTTCAATGCCAACTGAGAGGTAGATTGCTGGGGAAGATTCTAAATAAGACTGCTCATAAGAGGCTGGTACTCATACTGCAATAATAGGGTCTGCTATTAGAAAGATTACCCTCGGACTATATTCGCTCGCACGCATGGACCCAGTTGGATGACAAGATAGAGGCTCGTCAAAATTTAAATAAAGTATTAAATATTTTTTTAAAATTTATTTTTTTATTAATAAATATTTTATTATTTTATACTATTAATCGACTTTATATTTATTTTTTATATTTTTTTATTTTTAATTATCTTAAATTTTATATATAAAAATTAATTTTATAAAATTTATTAAAAATAAATAAATAAAATTATTTTTTTAATATATATAAAATTAGTTAATAACAACAGATGAATAGAAACGAATAGAGCACTTTTTATATAGAAAATACATCCAATTAAAAACTGGGAAAATATGAATTTTTTGCCTTAGATCCATCAAATGTTGTATATTTAGATTGATTTAGATGGGGAGTTTTTTCTGTGATGAAAAAATTATTGGTTAAGGGGGTTATAAGTTGTTTTAAATAGACAGTTATTTTTATTTATCAGCATTTCATTGGTGTAGATTATAAAATATGCTGACCTGACTGAAGGTGAAATATTATGGAAAAAATGTTTTAAAGGAAGTAGTTAAAAAAATTGTTAATAAAGAGTTGTAGAAATGGCCCACAGATAATATGGATACCAGATGTGGGAGGTCAAAAATTTTATATCCATATGGGTGCGGGTAAGCCCACATTATTTATTATATACATGTATATAATTTTTTAATTATAATAGGAATAAGATTTAATAGTTTAATCTAATATAATTTATAAATTATAAATTATGCTAGTCAATTTACGATCTATTATTTTTATAGATAAAATATATAATTTTTAATTATAATGAGAATGATTCAATACTTTAAAGGATTAATAATTTAAATCAATATAATTTATAAAATGTAAATTTTGCAAGTAAACCCTCAAGCTTATGCATATGGGCATGTGGATCAAGACAGACCTTATTTTTTTTAACCATTAAAAATATATGATTATGTGGGATAGGCTCATGTGGATAAAAACTCACATGAACCTAACTCATTTAGGTTCACCCTACCCGCCATGCAACTTTGGTAAAAATACATAACAATACTTTGGTAAAAATACATAACAATTATCATAACAAGTAGCATAAATTGGAAGTTGTTTAGTTTCTTTTAATAATATAGGAAGTTTTATTTTTCAAAAAGTAAAAAAAAAGATAAGTTATTTGATTAATTATTATTTTACAAATTAGAGAAAATAGATATTTTTTAGAAGTATTACTTCTCGCAAAGTATAGGAAGTTACTTATTCACCTCTTCCTAAGTAAGTCCTACTTCTTATATTATTTATAAATACAATAACAAAATTATCTTCATTAAATTTAATTAATAATAATTAAAATTTATTAATTTGCATTATAATAATATGGAGGATGTAATGATCATTTTATTAATATTTTTTAGGATATTCATAGTTGAACTAAATAAAACCTAAGAAGTTGCTTTTACGGAAGAGTTATTTTTTATGTATCAACCAAATAACTTTAAGTATTTTTCAAGAAATTCATAGACAAAGTTATTTTTTTAAAAGTTCAATTTTTCACAAAAAGTTACTTCCTATATGAATTAAATGACTCCTTGGTATGTTACATCTAAAAAATATTTTGCATTGAATTCATTTTGAAAGTATACCCAAATAATTTTACACGTAGATCCAATTCCAATTTAGTTGAGTTCTAATATTTTTTATATTTCAAATGATGATAAATACCCGGCCTTTGTATGAATTTAAAAAGTTTCTATTAAATGGTTTGGAACTTTAGTTTCGTTTGACATAAATATAGATGATATTTCCTTATATTGAGTTTGGTATAATAGAATGAAATTGAATAAAAAAATATTTTTTGATAGGTATTATAAAATTAAAAAGAAATGGATATTCCATCAGATGGTGGGATCTCCATCCCATAACAAAAATGATAAAATGATTATTTCATTATTTTTGAAATATATATTTTACAATCTTATCTTTTACATTCTTTATATATTCAAACATTACTTTTTATTAATAAATGTTAAAACAACATTTATTTTTTAATATTATATTATTAAAATATTTTACTAATTATATTTTTAATGAAAAATTTTAGAATTCTTTATAAAAATTATGTAATATAAAAAAGTAATAAATTTTTATTCTTTTTCTATATAAAATTTTGTATTAATTATAATTTTGATTATTTAATTTAAAATATAGTATTTTGTAGTTATTGATCCTAACATATATTTTTTATTTAACATATATTATTATTTTATTATATAATATATATGTTTAACTACAAATTATATATATATATTCAATTAAAAATAAATAATAATAATAATAATAATAGTATGATCGACTATGTAAATATAATTTCAATTCCATACTTTTTTATTTTTAAAAGTATTACTATCATTGACCTATTTTTTTACTCCATTTCTTTAATATTTATTGTACCAAACATAATTATACAATAAAATATTTATTTTATTCCTTACCATACCAAAGATAATTATAAAATAATCATTCTATTCCATTTTATTCCATCGTACCAAATGCAATTGTAATTCATCTTAAGAATAAAGAGATTATGAAAATTTGTTCTCCTCACAATTGTTTCCCCCATGATTCGTGTATTCAACTTTGAAATGGGAAAGTAATTGTTGATTGTCAGGGTGTCACAAAGTCCCTTTTATCTTCGAAGTCTAACAGAGTCTAATCTTCATGGTAGTTTGCACACTCTAATAGTGATTACTTTTTACAGCAGAGTACCATGGTGCAACCACCTCTCAACAAGTTGTAATCACCAATTCCCATGATACTTGGACTAGGAGGCTTGTTGACACTCGAAGTTTGGAACTAACATAATTGCCAAAGAAAATATTCACTCACCATCTAGTAGTATGCAGTTGATGACTCGCAAGGCTATTTCATGGGGAATCTCCGGCTGTCAATTGCAATTCAACCATCCTGCCACACCATATGCCATGAAAGTAGGAAAGAATCTTTTAAGAGGGCTCATAAAAAAAGTAGACTTGTGAAAACGGTTAATCTAACTTACCAATTTAATTTAACACATAAAAATATATGTCAGATAAGTTTTAGAATAGCTTCAAATTTGTTCATTAAATTCAAACCATTTTTTGAGAAGAAGAAATATTTTACACTTCACATTTAAACCTCCACCGGCAACTCTTATAATAACTTCAAACTAGTTCGTTAAATTCAAACCATTTTTTGAGGGGAAGAAATATTTTACACTTCACATTTAAACCTCCACGGACAACTCTTAATGCCACGTGGTTTAAACTTGACACTTTCCTCAACGTCCAGTTTCTAAATTGTATGGACCGAAAGCACTAGTCAAATGTGATCGAGAAAGGACGGCCACTTGTGGATGGCGTTAAGAATCAAGAGCAACTTCCACCGTGCTATGACTAGTTGTTTTTTACTTGCATATATTAGGCTTGTGTGTACCGTGTCCTTACAGGGGACCAAAAATTTTTGTATACTTTAATTGTAATATGTATTTTTATTTTTAATTAGTGAAAAGAAGTTAATTATAATTTTTTTAATGTATTAAAATTGAAAAATATAACTTTCAACTAATTAGCCTTTTCTATTATAGTTGTAAATAAAGAAACTTGTTATATTAAAAAATACAAGAATCTCTATAAAAAATTTGTCTCTAATCTCTATGTAGATTGTTCTTAGAATAATGAAAAAATAAATAAATAATGCATCAAAACTCAGCTCTCCCAATACTCTTCAAGATATATAGGTGGCAAAAAGAAAACTACAATTTTTGTCCACTTAAATTCTATAAGATTGAAGTTTCATTCTTTTAATGTAAAGGAAATTTGAAAATAAGGATGCTCTTTGGATTCCTAAAAGCAAGGGACAATTAGTTTTTTTTTTTTCCGTTAAAAAAATTATGATACTTGCGATATGAACCATAATTTAATTTTTTGTGGTGGGACATGATTCCTGTCCTCTATAAGTAAGCTTTTTTATTGCTGATTTAGTTGAAAGAAGGCATGGCTAATTAGTGACGATACATGTCGGGAGCCAACTAAGAATGGACCTTTTAATCGCAATGATGGTAAATCCACCCAACCCACTAATCACATTTTGTGAGATGCTCTAGGTTTGTGAACTCAATATTATCACTTGCTATTTATGGTTATAAAATTTGGGTTTAAAATAGTGAGTCCATGTCTAGATTAGAGTATATGTTGATAAAGAGTTTTGCCATTTCATTTTTTGTTAATATTTGAAGGATTTCTTATGCCCACTTCGTTCTAATTTTGTAGTTTTCTTTTCTTGGATTTGGGTCCTTTACAGTGACAAAAGAAATAGATTAGGGTATAATAATTGTTTCAAACTAGAAATGATCTAAAATAAATATATAATGGCATTCTACATTATGAATTTTGATTTATATATTTTATTTTATGCCATTTGAACATGGTTTAATATTTTGATTTTAGACTAGTATCTATTTGAATCATTGGAAGATCAACAGAATTTTTATCAATTTTATTCCTTATTAAGTTAATGTCAATTTAATCTTTAAAAATTAATTTCTTTTTCTATTTTGGTTCTAGTAAAATAAAAATTTTATCAATTTTGTCATTTATAAAAAATTAGTATTAATTTGGTCATTAAAATTGACTTCATCTCAAAATTTAACACTTCTATTATGGAGATCAAGTTAGCACTTAAAAGTTATATAAATGCTAATACCATTAACTCAACTCAACTGTTAAATTTTTCTCATTTTCTAATGATAGAGGGATTAAATTTTGAGATAGGGTTAACTTTCAAGAGTTAAATGAATATTAATTTTTAATGAAGAATAAAATTATAAAAACTACATTTGTAAGGATGGAAATAGGTATTTAATCTTGATTTTATGTCATGTTTTGTCTTAAAGCAAGGAAAACATTCCTATTCTTGCTTATAAAATAAAAAGTTAATAACAAATTGGAATCATCAGCACAAATTTACGCTCAAAATTTATCAGAACCCATGTACATCGAGAGAAGACAATGACTCAACCAATAGATAATTTCTGAGTACAAGGAAATCTCTTTACCCATGTTTAATGCAATTATATATATATATTTACAAATATCGGAAGTATTTGGGTAGCTTTTTCAAATAGAATGGATATTTGTGCAATATCAAAGAAATATATACAAGAAAAATTGTGGTAATTTACTCTTCTTCTTTTTTTAGTTTCAGTATATTATATATACATTTAATTAGGATAAAGGAAATTATATATAGAATTTCTAGATGATCAAATGTGAGGTTTGGCTGGCAGATTGAGCATATATGAAAGATGCCTATCTATTACCTGTCTTCATGAATCTACATATATCTTTATAAAATAAACCATCTTCTCCTAAAAGACAAAGCAAAGAAATATACTTAAATATACAAAAGATGATTTCGCTAACTAAAGAGGGTCCAGCTTTCACATAGAAAAGAAATACAAGGAATAATGCACCACAATCTAGCTAGTTGTGACAAAAATTTGAATTCAAGAATTGCTTTGCAGGTTTTGTTTCAACGAGATACAAATATAATATGAAAATTTGTTCTAAGGGGCAAGGTGGAGGGTGCAAGGCATTTTTTAATTTAGAGTAGATTTCAAAATAGATGCAATATTAACTTGATTTGTCCTGTGAAATTTCACAATTTCAATATTACATTTTTATTTATATAATTGATGTATGTATAGATATATACATTATATATATATTGAATGTATTTTTTTAGTAATTAACTATTAAAAATAGTTTTTGATAATTTTATTTTTAATTTTTTGATTTAATTATTATATTGTATCATGTATTCATATAGTAAAATAAAACCAAACAATAATTTAATTATTAAGATTGTTATCCAAATTATATGTAATTTTAGATTTATGTCATAATATTATATTAAATATTATGTATTATGTGTAAATTTTGAATATATGTATATATATTAAATTTTTTATTAAACTCTTTTATTTTTACAAATTTTCTCTCAACATACCAATGTTCTGTGGATTATGAGAATGTTACTCCAAATTACGACAAAATAGATTCAGAAAGGAGGATAAGAGTCCCGGGACGAAACAATGTAAGGTTGATCTGTTTTCGTCACGCCCACCCATTATCATCCAAAATACTAGTAGGATCTACTATCAAGCCGAAATCAAATTTCCGGTCACTTTCCCTTCCCTATTCTTTTCTTCAAATGGTTCTACAAGTCCTTCATAAAGAATTCTTAAAATTTAAAGGAATACTCCATATTTAATAGCTCATGTCGAACCTCGATAATTGATAACCCAAGTAGTTTGTGAGTTAAACAAAAGTTTTGAAAATAATGATCAACATGTTGAATACAATACATGATAAAATTAACAATTTTATTTTTGAAATTATGAAATGATGAATGGTTCATAAATCATACCAAATTATAATTTTATTCCTAAATAATGATTCATACAAATAATTGTATTTTTAAATTGTTATATGGAAATACGAAACTATTTATATAAATCATTATTCAAAGACAATTTTACTAACACTTCATAATTTTATAAATGAAATTGTATATTTTGTAATAATACATTAAATGCCAACTTTAATATTGAAATCAATTGATAGCTAAGGATAAGGATAAAGATAAGGTAAATTGTAGGCAAATCAATCTTATACTATCTCATTTTTGCCACTTTGTCGTCTGCTCTGACCTTGACCCATGAGACATCATTCTCATGATATGTAAGACATTGGTATCCTAAAACTTATATATTTTAAATTCATACATAATCAACACATAATATTCAACATAATATGACAACTTAAGTATAAAATTACGTATAATTTATTTGACAAATCTCAAACTATAAATAAATCAATGAAAATACAAGATCAATAATAGAATTAAAATTGATTTCTTTACTTTTTTAACATTTTTATTTGATTAAAATTAGATATAATAATTAAATTAAAAAAGAATAAAAAGAAAATATTTAAAAAATATTTTTAATGTATATGCATTCTTTTATTTTCCTTCTGTCATTTTTTTAAAAAAATAAAGACATAATTTTTATTATGGGATTCATTACTATTTTTTTATAGGGACTTACAATTTTAAATAAAAAATTTTATATCTATCTCTCTCTAAAATTCATTTCATGTATTTCTTAAGAAATGCATTAAATCCTAATCCATCTATAAAAGTTAAATTATTCAAAGGATTAAATATATTAATACATACATAAAATATGTGGGTGAAAATATAATTTTTAAATTGCGGGGCTCTATGAAACAAAATAAATTAATATTGTCTCCTTCCATTACCTGTTTCGAATTGAAAGCCTAGATACCATACCCGTGTACCGTCGAAATAAGCCCAAATCTGCTAACTTACCATCCCAACTGGTAGTCCAAGGTCAATCATCAGAAAATTAGGTTTGTTTTATGTTGTATTTATTTTTATGAAAAACATATTCGATAAGAATATAATTATATAAGAATAAAATAACAAAAGATATTGAATTTATTCAATATTAAATATAAAAATATGATAGAAAAATATATTCTTTATTTAAAAAAGAAATTATTTTTTATTATTAAAATATTAGATATTATAATTTTTTAATTAATGTATATATGTGATATATATTAGTTCTTTATTTATATAAAAACAAATAATTTTTTAAAAATATTTTTAATAAAGCAAATGAAAATTTAATTATATTTTATCATTATCATGTATTTCTAGTAGTATTTTAGTTTTTTTTTCTAACTTCCTCGTATGTGCTTCATACGTGCTGTCTCAAGCCGGTATTTATGGCAATCTAATAAGCAAACGTCTTCAGTTTGAGACAAGACTTGATGAAAAATTCAACATGTTATGGAGGTCTTGTAACTAAAATTTATGATCAATTCAATTCATGTACTATTTTTCTTGATTCTCCCAAATTTGGGAGTATTTTAGTAATTTCAGCATAATTCAAAATTTTAGATGAGTTTGAAAAGGATTGTATTTATGATCCTCATATTTTTATCTTTGTGTTAGTATGTTTTAGGATGAAATAGGCACCCGAAGCTTTGAAAAAAATGGCTTATGATAGTTCTAAAAAAGTATATCAACTTTTAGTAGGAATAAAATGACAGATGGGTTGACAGGAAACTCAAAGCTTAGGAGTATTTTGGTAACTTTAGCATAGTTCAAAAATTCAGAGGAGTTTAAAAATTCCTATATCTGTAATCCTCACATTTTTATTTTCATGTTGGTATGTTTTGGTGTGAGACATGCACCTAAAGCTTTGAGAAAATAACTTATGATAGTTCCAAAAAAGTATGTTAACTTTTATTATGAGTGAAGTGTCAGAAGGGCCAACAGGATGTTTGGATACGGAGTTTAAGAATTGAGAGTGTTAGCTTGTGACTATCATTTATACACTTAAAACTATGAAATAAAATATATATCAAGTGAATGGAATGTCCCTTTCCTTATTCAATTGTTCCTTTCGATCCATTGTATCTGAAGACTTTATGTGGGGGGACGATTTTATGATTCATTATGCATGAGTGTTTTAACGACATTCAATTATGCCTTGCAAATTCGTGAATTCCATTATTTTTACCAAGCGAGCCACGAGTGAGTTTAATGGAAAGGTTGACATATTTGTTAAGAATGGCAAACATGTGCAACATGATTTCAATTAAAGAGCTATCGACTTGTAATAGTATCAAATCAAGTTTGTCTTTATCAAACCATGTTTATTGGGTGCCAGACTTCAATGCATATTTTTGTGGTGCATTATTAGATTTAGTAATTCAGATCTATTAATTTATACAATATAATATAAGTTGAATGAAACTTAATAATTTAAACTTTCTGATGCACTGTAAAGTAGTGTATTATAATCTAAGCCTTATTGTTTACTATGTAATAGAAGAAAATATCAACTTTAATTATTTTCTAAAATATTATTAATAATAAATAATAATATGCATTTGGACCCCATAGGAGAAAGTATAAAATAGGCATTTTCAAAAGAAGGAACGGTGGAGAACTAAAGAAGTGGCTGCGTATTCCAAATGCAATGATGTAACCAATTGGCAGATCAATGAGGCCGCGCATGCTTCCATGTGGACTCCACAAGTTCCAGTACATACTACAACAAAGTCATTTCTTTTGTTCTAATAATATGAAAATTTTTATTTTTAAAAGAATAAAAAAATATAAATTATTTGATTAATTATTATTTAATAAATTAAAAAATAATCTTTTAAAAAATTTAATTTTTTTATAAAATCCACTTTCTACTTATATAAATTTTATTTCTTATATTATTTATAGATATAATAATAAAATTATTATTATTAAATTTAATTAATAAATTAAAATTTATTAATTTATATTATAATAATATTAAAAATATAATTATTATTTTATAAATACTTATTAAAATATACAAAATTAAATTAAATAAAATATAAAAAATTACTTCTTAAGAAGTGTCACTTCTTAAGTATCAATTAAACAACTTTAAATCTTTTCCTAGAAGGTTATATAAAAAGTTATTTATTTAAAAGTTTAATTTTTTATAAAAAATTATTTTTACGCGAATCATACAGTTTCTATATATATGTCGAGAGAAACTTTTGTATATTGAATTAAATATGTGTCTCTGGTTTAATGTGAAATGCTAATACTATGTTTTAGGGCAATTACTAAATATAATTTACGAAAATTACGCCCACCAAGTTATACTCACTGAATGTTATGACATTTGCATTCTTTTTATTCTTTCTGTTTTTAAAAGTATATACTAATCTTCGTTTTTCTTATACATTTTATTTTTTTTCTACTTCAAAAAAAAATCATATTGTTTTCATTTGATACGAGGATGAAGTAAAATGGTAGTAGAAATAAAAGTAAGCGGAAAGTTTGCCTACTATGTACTAAGAAATGAAAATATCAAGTAAATATTATTTTAGAGCAAAAATAATACAATAAGTCATTTCATTATTTATGAAATAACATTTTATCCCTTACAATTTTCATATATTTTGATATTATTTTTATTAATAAATAATAAAAATAATATTAATTTTAATATTTTTATTATTAAAGCATTTTGATAATTATATTTTTAATAATAAAATAAGATATTTTTATTATTTATAAAAATTAATTCATATGAAAAATTGAAAAAAATGTAAACATCCCCTAAATTTTAATAAAACTGCACAAATATTCCTTCTAATTTCAAATCCTACAAAGGTCTCCCCTATAATATAAAATAATGTTACACTAGTAATGTTATCATTAACTACTTCTTATCCATTCTATGAATACATTGCTCTAATATACTAAACATAAACATGAAATAGAATGTCCACTTTATCTCTAATCATTTTAAACATAATTATAGAATGTCAATATTCATATTCTCTTTCTCATTTCATTTCATTTGTATTAGAACAAATACATATAAAATTTGATACTTTTGCATTAAATAAAGAAAATTGTTATTTAATCAAAAAATTGAAAACAGCTATATACTATATTTTTAATTCCTTTATTTTAATTATTTTATTAGTAACATTATTTTTTTTCAATAATAAAGTCTTTAGTGGCTATAAATTTATTGAAAAAAATATTTTTATATATAATATAATAAAATAATATTTAGGCATTAATGTAGTACATCCAAATAATTTTAGAATTTTTTTATTTAAAATAATCAATTTTTCAATAATCATGCTATTATTCTTTTTAATATAATATAATATTTTTCACTTTTTTCTTTTAAATTATTTAGGTTTGTATATAAAATCAAATAATATCAAGAAATTATTAGTAAAAAAACCATAATACATCTACATATACTTGTCTATATATGTATATCCAAATATGTTCCACCTAAAAATTAGAGATTAAAAATTATAGGTGATTTGTTATTAAAAATTTTAACTTAATATAAATAACCCATTTTCAAACTTGATACATTACTTGTGTTTTCTTTCTTGATGTTAATCTCTATTTTCTTTATAATTTCACATATTATGTAGAGAAAAATAATTTATTTCATTTATTTTTAATTTTATTTTATCTTACATAAAAATCATTAATAACAATAAATTAAATCAATAAAATATATGTTTTATTTGAAAATTATAGTATGTATGTTATAAAAGCTTGTGTTTAATATAATTTATAAGATGAAAAAGTAAAAATAAGTACATATATTATATTTTTATAAGTGTATGCATAATATTTTAATTTTTAAATATAACTTACTTAACATATTTTAAACAAGTTTAGAAAATTTTAAGTCTAGATATGTGTAACCAAAATAATATATATAAATATCATTTCTTTCACAAATATGAAAGGATATTAAACTTTTTATTAAAAATAATATTAAATTTCATTACTAAATTAAGTATTTTAAAAGATTTTATTGTGTATTTGTGTATAAGATATAAATGAAGGAGATTATTGAAAAAAAAAAGAAGAAGAAATAAAAAATAGCTTCATAAATTAAAAGTTTAGATTTTTAATTTATTAACTATTAACTAAGTTTTATATTTTAAAAATGATTATATGGAAATTTATTGAAAGCATTTTAATTTTGAAAATTTTAAATTATAATGTATTGTATATAAACTTAAGTTAATAATTATTAAATTAGATTTATTATATGGTGAAGAGGTGAAAAAATATGATATAAACTAATATAGATAATTTACTCAAATTATTTATTTTATGTTATTGGTGGATCTAAAATTAAAAAAAATTTATGGTTTAAAATAAAGATATTATGTCATTAATTTTTTATTTATTAAACAAGTTTCCAAATTATGAATATTAACTATCAATTTTTATATTATTGAAATCTAACGATTCTAATTCTACCACAAAATTAAAAATTAATATTTAATTTTTTAGTTTAGGTATGTTAGAATTGTCTTATTATAAATATAGTTTGTTAACAATAATGCAAGTGTAAAATTAAGTATTATATTCTTAAAATCTTAAACATTCCATCTGCTTTAAGTTTTAAGAATATAATATTTAATTCTTGTATTATATTATAAGGTCTTAAATACCTTCTCTATATTAAATCTTATAATATGATATTATATGTAATTGCATAGCTAGTTTTTACAAGAAAAATATAAGTATGATTAAAGTGATTATAGGCATTAACAAGTTAATAAATTTTCCTCAGCCTTTTTGCCTATGTAATTAACTTTTATAAAGATGCTAAATAAGATGAATTATAAAGACTAGTCTAAATCTTTGAAATTGTATTTGGTGATTACAAGTATAGATCAAAGGCTAAATCTTTGAAGAATAAAGTATAATTTTCCTATATTTATGTGAATTAATGTCAAAAATTCTTAATAGGAACTAAAAATATCTTACCTCCTTGTTTTAATAACATCATAAATGAGAAAAGAAATCTATTATAATATATGGCATGGTTTAAAAAAATCAATTAAAACTCTTGATGTTTCTAGATAATAAAATTTGCATATTCTAGCACTAATAATTTTTTAAAACGTATAACAATAACATATAGTTTGTAAATGTAAATTAAGGAGATAGGGCTAATGTATATTTTTAGTCCTTATTAAGAATTCTGAATAAAATTTACATAAAAATGAAAAAAATTATAATTCACTCATATATGATTTCCTCCAATTTTACTTAACTTACCTACTATGAAATATTTCGTAAAAGTTAGATAAAAAAAAAGTTTAAGTAACCAAAGTGTTAACATTAAAAAGTACATGTGAGCAAATTGTAACACTTAAAAACATAAACGAGTTAAGTGAAAATCAATGAAATTATACTTGGGCAAAGTGTAATTTTTCTTAATACTAAATATCCTTTTAATATAATATTATTAATATAGTTTGTTGATGATAATGTGAGTGTAAATTAAGTATTATATTCTTAACATCTTAAACATTACATTGGCATTTGGTTTTAAGAATGTGGTATTTAATTCTTATATTATATTATAAGGTCTTAAATACCTTCTCTATATTAGGTCTTATAATATAATATTGTATACAATTGCATAGTTAGTTTTTATGAGAAAAATATAACCATGATTAAATGATTATATGCATTAACAAGTTAATGAATTTTTCTCAACTTCTTTACCTATATAATTAACTCTTGTAAAGATGCTAAATGAGATAAATTATAAGGACTACACTAAATATTTGAAGCTGTATTTAGTGATCATAAGTATGAATTTAGCATTTAGAGAGGACGAATCAATTATTAATGAGAACTCAAGTGCTGAACATAAGATAAAATATGAAAAATGGATGAACTCAAATTGAGTATGTTTGATGGTTATGAAGTATACAATGCATAGGACCATTAAATAAAGTATTTTTTAGTTTAAGAAGGCCAAGTATTTTCTCAAATTTATTACTGAGAGATATGTGAAGCTAGCTCTAGTGTGCTTTAAGTCTAATATTGCCTAATATACCATCAAATACCTAGGGGTTAAATGTTGATTCAACAATTCACATAACAAATTCCTTACAAAAGTTAAGAAATTGAAGAAAACTAAGTGACAAAAAGTTAATTATTATACTTGAAAATGGTGACTAAGTGCAAATGGAGTGCATCAAAGATATTTCTTTGCAATTATTTACTCGACATGTATTAGAAATAAAAAAATACTATTTATGTACCTTCCATGAAGAAGAATTTGATTTTCATTATTTCATTAGATCTTGATAGGTATCTTTATCATTTTAGTCATCAAAGATTTAACTCAATTTATGATTCATTTAAGGGTGGCTCTTGTATGTTAAAATTAGTTTGAACCCTAATTTCACTAACTTGGTTAGGGTTTATATAGAAAAGAACCAAAATTCATAAGAGTTCTTTCATGTTATAGCATAGGCATTTAGGATACATTCCCATAAAAAAGATGCAAAGATTAATAAAAGAAAGAGTTTCGCTAACTTTTTAAACTTTAACATGTAAATAAACTACATAAAAAGGAAACTTTATGCTAGATTTAGAATGGGAAAAAGAAGCAAAAGGGAAGATGCGTTGCAATTTATTCACACCAATATTAGTGGCCCTATTACACTAACTACAATGGATGGTTATAAATACTTCATTATTTTCATAAATGACTATTCTAGATTCGGATAGGTGGAGTTGATTAGTGAAAAATATGAATCACTAGATGTCTTTAAGACATTCAAGGCTATGATTAAGCTTAGAATTGGAAAAAATATCAAATATATTAATTCTGACAGACGTGGTAAGTAATATGAGAGATATAATGAAATTGGGAAAAACATTGGTCTTTTTTCCAAGTATTTATAAAAGTGTGGTATTAAAGCTATTTACATTATGTCTAAAACATTGAAGCAAAATGATATAACTAAGAAAAGAAACCAAATAGTCATAGACATTATGAAATGTATGCTTGCTCACTCTTTATTATTAGAGTTCTCATACAGTGATGCCTTGAAAACTATTGCCAATATTTTGAATCAAGTTCAGAGCAAATTAATACCCAAGACTCCATATGAGTTGTTAAATGGTAAAAGACCTAGTTTGAAGCATTTTCATACTTAAGGTTGTAAAGTATAAGTGAAGTCCTATATTTTTTTCACTTGGAAACTTGATTCTTGAACCATCTCCAGGTTTTTCATTAGTTATTAAAGTGGCTTGAGAAGTAGCAGGTTTTATTATCTAACTAATTCTATCAGGGTAGTTTAATCAAACATGGCTATTTATTTTAAGGATGAGTTAGATAGTGCAAGTCAAATATTGCCCATCATAACTTTCAAAGAATAAAATGTTATAATTCCACTAGCACTACAGCCTACTATTCCACAATTTGATCTAATGCAAGTAGTAGAAGATGTAAAGTTAGCAAAATTAATTAATGAAATTCCCTTGAAGAGGTCCTATAAATTTTACAAGGTAACAATTTCTAATGATTATTTAATTTATCTACAGAAGCATGAATTTGATGTTAATGAAGATACTGATCCCATTACATTTTCATAAGAAGTATTATGTTTTGACTTTTCAAGATGGATTACAACAATAAAGGATGAATTAGCCTTAATGCACAAAAATTAAATATAGGATCAAGTTAAATTACTTGCATATTATAAGTTAGTTGGATACAAATAGATTTTCAAGACTAATTAGGATACTTAAGGCTAGATTGAAAGGTATATAGCTAGAGTTATGGCAAAATGTTACATTTACAAGAAAGGACAAACTATAAAGAAACCTTTTCACTAATATCAATTAAGGTCTCATTTTGAGTTATCATGACATTGGTAGCTCATTTTGATTTTGAACTACATCAAATAGATGTTAAAATAACTTTTTTAAATGGTACTATTAGAGACAATGTACATGAAATAGCTAGATGGTTCCAAGAGAAAGGAAAGATCACCTTGTGTGCAAATTAAAAAAGTCCATATATGGATTTAAGCAAATGTTTAGATAATAATATCTTAAATTTGATTAGATAGTAACCTCTATTGGGTTCGAGGAGAATAATGCATACTAGTGCATATATATAATGATAAGTGTAGATAGTTTTATGATCTTGTTTTTACATGTCAGTGTGACATTCTCCTTACTAGTAATGATATGAACATGTTGACAAGATGAGGCAAATGTTATCAAAGAACTTTGAAATGAAAAACTTAAAGAATGTTTCTTTTGATTTAGGCATTGAGATTATCATGATAAATCTTTAGTATACTTGGTTTATCTTAGTGATCATACATTGAGAAAGTACTAAAAAGGTTCAATATATCAATATGCTCACATACTTCTTCACCAATTAAAAAAGGTAAGATTTTCTTAAAGGCCCAATGTCCTTAAAATGATAAAAAGCAAAGATGTAGAATATCCCATATGTGTCAGTCATAGGTAAGCCTGATATATGCTTAAGTGTGTACACATCCTGATATAACTTATGTTATAAATGAACTGCAAAGATACTTAAGTGATCCTAGTCAAAGACACTAATTGCTGATAAAAGAGTAATGCGGTACCTGCAAGATATATAGGAGATTTCACGATTATAGGTTACTTAAACTTTAATTTTGTTGTTTGTCTAGATAATCATAAATCAACATCTAGATACATCTTTATGATAGGAAGAGAAGTTATGTCATGGAAAAATAATAAAACAATCACTTATAGCAATCCTTACTATGGAAGAGAAATATGTCACATGCTATAAAGTACTTGCAGAGCTATATGGTTGAGAAATTTCATTGTTAGCTTTAATCTTCTTGAAAGCATTTTAAGATCCTTAATCATTTACTATAACAACACTTGGATGTTACGTTGATATGAAATACTGGTTTATAAGAAAGAAGATACATGAGTATGTTACTTGTATTGAGCATATTTTGATGAATTATATGCTCATAGATCCCCTAACTAATGGCTTAACAATTGGATTGTATCATAATCTTGTAACCAATATGGGTTTGTCTAAGTCTTTTGATGTTCTATGATAGTGGTAGTATAATATTTGATATAATTATTTTGAACTTTTTATTTATCTCAAGATATGTTTAATATTAATGATGAAATATTCATAAAGTTGTCATATGTCATTTGTGCACATTTTTTTGTTATAGCATGTTATTAACAATATTTAGATATTCTCATTGTTGTGTTGAGAATACTGATTTTGGCATCTGTTAAGATCATGTAGAGATTTACATAGTCACATTTAGAATTATATAAATCTTATTATGCATATGTTAAATTAATATTCCTATCGGATATTAATTCTTTTGATTGGCAAGGTGTAGGCATACAATATATATGATATTAATATCTCTTTTGAATATAATGTTCTGCATTATTGAATGCTCATAATCTTACTTAGACTATAGGTATAACAATACCATTATGATCTTGACATTAATTTAAAGTGGCTACTATTTATGAATTATGTAAATCAAAGTGGAAAATTTTTAGAATTTTTTTATTTTAGACCTCTCATAATTCATAAATATAAATTAGTATCAATGTAATTAGCCTAATATCATTAACATAGAGTGTTGAGCCTTTTTTAGTATTTATAATTGACTTTAGTTAATGGATGTGAATCCTATAATGGGTAGGACTATGATCCAACTCACATTATAAGATATGTCTCCACTTCTATTACTTAACCACAAATTATGTTTTTTCCATCAAATCTAATAAAAGTGCATTCTCTAGGAACAAAAAGTTATATGTTAAGTAGAAGGAGTAATTCTATCTCAAGTTTGATAGTGATTCAAGTGATTGTAGTGCAATTCTCATAGAGCATAGTATGTTTGCATACTAGATCAGGTAAATGTAATTATTAAATTCCTTCACTCTACTCATATTATTATTTTTATAATTTATAATTAAATTAAATTATGTCATGTAAATACAATTACCGATCTAAAGTTGCGAGAAATTTGATTTTAATTTAGCATAAATTTTCGTAATTTACAAGAAAAGGGATTTAAGTGTTTTCCAAGAGAAATAATCCAGTCACCCTACATTCTATGGTCTTCTTAAGCCTATCTTTGGAAACAGACAAAAATTTGAATCTTTGTTACATAATAATTAGATCACTACAAGATTGATTGCTACAAATGGAACCTAACAAAACTGCTGCCAAATAATCTGAAGCTTTTTTTTTTAATTGATTGATTTTGACAGTGAAATTTTCAATGCTTAAGCCACATTAGTCAGAATATGGAAGGTGACCCAAAGCTACTCTCATTTTCAAGCCACATAATGTAAATAGTCTTGAAATCATGTTGGGAATTTTTAATAAAAAAATTTGAGTTTGGATACCATAAGACCTAAAATGAAATTATAGTGAGCAAAGAGAGTATATATTTAGGTGCATTTGTTTGAAAAGAAAATATCCATTTTAAAACTACTTTTAATTTTTTTATATTTAGAAGTAATAAGAAGTTTGATCAATCAAAAATAAATTTTGATAAAAATAGTACTATATTTAGATAAATAACCTCTCTTTTAATTAAAAGAAATCACTTCCCCAAATCGCTAATATTACATAATTTCTCCCTTTCTTTACCCTTTTCACTATCTTTCATTCTCTTTCCCCATTTGTCTCCTATCTTTCTCTCACTTTTCTATTTATCTCTACTTTTTTTTTCTTCTTCATCTTTCACATCATTTTCCCTTTTTCCCCCCTCTTTCTGTCCATTTATTCACTGATTCTTTGTCCATCCTTTCCCATCTGACTTTCTCATAAGATTTTAACCTAAATTTTATAAAATATTAAAAATTTTCTTAATTAGCATTAAACTACCAAATAATAAAAAGTTCAAATATGAACCCGAGCATAACCTATAAAAGAATGAGGATGAAGACGAATTGTCGAGTTTGTCTTGTGGTACACTATGTTAATCTATCTGTACTACTATAATGGGGACCAATGGCTTTGAACCCCACCTTTTAGTTTTTTTAAATTGCCTCCTAAAAATGCAATTATTATCCACTCCTAATTCATTAATCCAAATATGTTGGAGAGCAACTACCCCAACAACTGGTTCATAATCAACCATATATATCTCAACTCCTAAGATTTCTATTTGCTCCTACTCATTTATAAATAAATTTCTACTAATTTATTGGTAACTTCTCACTTTTCATCTCTTTTTTCATATCCTTCTTTTATATGATTTTTATCTACTTCGACTCACTTAATCTTTTATCTTTTAATTTTCATGTGACTGTATGCTTTGCAAACTAGAAGAAATGAAATGTCATGCTGGGCAAGAAGAAAGATGAGAGAGGAATGGCATCGACACACGAAATTAGACTAATTCAAAATTTCAATAATAAGTCCAAAATTATTGCTTCTTTGAATAGTCGGTCTTCGCTAATAAATCCACGTAAATACTACAACGAAAAACATTCAACTAAGTAGAGAATTTTATTATCATTACATCATTATCCTCTTTGAAGGCTATTTTTTTTAAGAAATTATGAATTAAACAATAAATTGAGTATATTTTGATACACAATTTGTGATTGGTGATTAAAAAAAATAAATCAATCATCAATATTCATTACCATTCTTCACGCATCAAACACATAACACTCAAAATGCAATTTGACACCATAAATATCATAGAATCATATGACTTTCTGTGATTGAAAAAATTTCCACCAATACTTTTAGGTAAAAGAGATTAGGTTATTTGAATGATAGTTTATTATTCTAAGCACTTCTCTGAATTGAATTTGCAAGTTAATTTTCTTGGTACAAGTCTATCTTAAAGAGAGTTAAGTGATATACAAATATAAAATGCAATATTAGCAAATTAAAAATTTAAGATTTAGGATCACTCAAAGTTTTGAAACTCTATATCTATCTGAATCGATTTCAAATAATTTATAATTTTTTGTATTATAATCATAAGCCAATATTAAAGTCGAGAACCTTTAATTCAAGTGGCATTTGATATCCCTTTAAAGCTTTGTCTTTCGTTGCATTCAGGATTCGATCTCTGATCATTACGTGTATACGTCTAGTAATTTAACTATTCCTACTATGACAAAAAAAAGCTAATATTAAAGTTTTTTATTTTGATAAAATATCAAATACTACTGTTTAATGCATTTTGAAAAGGTAACTTTCAAATTTTAGATAAAAAACATTCAAGTAAAAAAATTAATTTAATTTTTTAATATTTTTTATTTTTGAGTTCAAAAGTAGTTAAAGGAAGATTGATCTACTAGAATCAAGGAATAATTGCAATATAATGTTACCAAGTTTATCCCAAATATTTATTGGAAGTTTGAGTTTCATAAACATTTTAAAATTGAAATTAAAATGAAAAGATTCATAATTTAAATTTAAATTAAATATAAATAAAAGCTGGTGCCAATTATGTACCACTAATCTTATGCTTCACTTAATCAACTTGGATTTAAACATGTGACATGGCACATTATATGCATTTAATAATTAGTATGCATTAACTCATCAATCTAACAAAACATTCTAAAAATATAAGCTACACATTATTCCCCTCATGGTATATAAATATGATCACTTACTTTTATTTTTTGGAACCCTTGCAAAGTAATAGTGGGAGAGAAAAATGAAATATTATATCAAAATTTTTTTGGAAAATATATGGTTTATATACTCACTAAATTAGTTTATTTTGTGCTTGTTCTAAATGTTCTCAATTTATTGATCCTACGAAATATGCTAAGCTCATAGAAACTATAACAAAATATTGTACCTAGCACAATTATTTATACAGCTTTATTTCTTCTTTTGATGCTATGACAACTGAAGTGATAATAATTATGGAAGGACTATTAAGCTATTATGTATTTTTATTTGCCTTAATTTACAATAAAATATCTATCTATCCATTTTCACAAATATAATAACATGTCTGAATTTGCTTATATCAAATAACTAACATCTTTTAAAAAATATAATTTCTCTAAATAAAAAATTTCTTTGAGCATGCACAAGTATATCTGAATTTGTTCATAAATATATAATTTTTGTAAATAAAAAGGCTTTTAAATACATGCAAGTGCATGTGAATAGACTAGTAATCCACTATGTTTAAGTACACTTATTTTTTAAGTTTAAATGTAATTTTAATTCTTTTAAAATACAAATTATGTGATTTTGTTTCCATTTTAGAATAATCTATTTTAGTCTTTTTAAATATTTAATTGATATAATTTTGGTTCTTTTATTTTATTCTCATTAACTTCTTGACCTCCAAAGCTATTTATACTCAATACTTTTTCCATATTAATTTAAAATGATTTAGATATGGGTATGAAAAGAAATTTTTGATTGAGATTAAAAATGTTGAATAAAATAAGAGGAGTATAAAAGTTTTAAATTTTTTAAGAGTTCATTATCTTTTAGACCTTAAAAAATGTGATTTCTTTGAGAAATAATATAGTAAGTACATAAAAATTAAAGATCAATTAATAGAAATTGCTTACATTGACAAAATTCAAAGAAGAGGACAAAATTTTACCAATTACATATTGGAGGGCCAAAATTGCACAAATTGCATTTAAGCCCGTATTTTATATATAGAAGGTTATAAACAAGTAAAATCAATTAAGAAATGAGATTAATGTAAATCATACAATATCAAATATGTAATAAATAAAATTTTGTAAATTTATAGGAGAAATTAAATAAAAATTAGATTACTTTTATCAATTTAGATAAATTAATATATTTTTAAAAAAATATATATCTCCTATAAAAACAATTTTTAGGGGGGTAAAATAAAATTTGTAAAGGAGGCAAGATATACTTCCCATACTACTACATTACAAAAAATCACAAAATTGTGGGGCAATTATGATATCAGTTTATGTCATTTGATCAATTTTTTAATTAAATATATCAAAACTAATAAATCTAATTTATTTATTTAATAATTTTAATTAATAAAATTTAAATTTATTATATTTAATTACTTATTATTTTTATAAAAATATTTTTAATTATTAATAAAATAGTATTTTATACTTTTATTATTATTATTTTATTAAGATAAAAATTTTATATTTTTATTATACATACGTATTTATAATTTAGTTATTTATTATTTCATAAATAATATTTTTAAAAATTTAATATGAGCTTTTAGATAAATTAATATATCAATCTAAATTCATAAAAGAATTTTATATTAAATTATTATATCACGTAAAAAATTACCGCTCCTCACGTTCAATGTAAATCTGCCTCTACACCCGTCCCTTCCTCTCAAACTCTGTTGGATTCTAATCCAAATTTGATAAAATATTACAATTTTTATAAATTTTAATATTAAATTTTCCGCAAAATTTTCAAGAAGCCATTGAAGAATGAGATTGAAGACAAATTGTCGAATTTATCTTACAATACACGATGCCAATTACAAAGAAAAGACTTGGTATCTTCAGCCCTTTGTCGTTTTGAAGATTTTGGTTTCTGGAGTGCGACAAATCGGGGCCAAAATTAGGAAACGTGGTTAAGGAGAGAAAGGACGGTTTTGACTTTTTTCCATACGAGAATTGAAACGTACCAAACACGTCAATGGGGAAGTCTCTCGGATTCACGTTGCTCAATTCCCCTCCATCCAAACACGAGGCATTCTTCTTCTTGTGGGTTCTTTAATGGATTTTTTTTATAAGACTATTTTATTAGATATAAAATTTTATAGTAATAGTAAATTTTATCTTCTTAGGTATTAAGAAATTCTTATTATACTATTTCCATTAAAAAAATGGAATTGTTCTAGTATTGTTCATGATGAAACAATTTATTTATTAACGCTAATTGTTTAGAATCACAAAAAAAATAAAATTTAATTTATTTAAATTTAAATTCATGAATAATTTGCAGTTGATTCTAATTATAAATCAATGTGCGCGTTAATTAATAATATATTATAAATTTTTTCTTTTTTTTAATGAGAGATAAAAGATTTTTCAATTTTAATATATAATCGAAAGATCAATAAATAAAAATTATGTTACAATAATTAAAATTTTAATTTAAATATAATTTAAATATTTTTAAAATAATTTATTTTAATCTTTTTAAATATTTAATTAATTTAGATTTGATCCTATCTTTTATATTTTGTTGATACTTGTTAAAATATTCTTACAAATTTAATATTTAGAATAGTATAATAAAATATAAATTATAAAATAAAATTATAAATTTTAATAATAATTTAATAATTTCAACTAATAACTTATAACTTATCATCATTGTAAATAACAAATCGTTATGACTATTTTAGAATTCACCCGTTCTAAAAATTTTTAACGGATATTACTTAAGTGGTAATTTTCTACTAACGTGGCTATCACATCAGCGTCAGCAAACAACTAGCCTGAATTCCATTTTCTCCCTTTCCCCTTTTTCCCTCCTTCTCTCATTTCTTCCCTTTTTTGTCCTCTATCTCTGCAACTTCCTACCCAGCCAGCGGAACTCCAGCCTACCACCATCTTACACCGCCTTAAGCGACCTTAATCACCGGCCTTCCGATCCTTCTCAAAGTTTTGAGCTTTTCAAATTTCTCAAACTAAAATTTCTCAAGGTCCTAATGAGCTTACTCCATTTCTCTAATCAATATACAAAACATCTAATCGATTTTAAGGTATGATGAAGAAATTGAATAAAATTTTCAAACACAGATAAAGGCCTGCTCAAATTCAAATTCTTTTCAAGCGACTTATTGGATAAAATGTACTCATTAAGCTATTTTTTTGGACGATTTGATACTTAATTCTGACTTCAACATTTGCTTCGAGCCTTTTAATTGTAATTTTGTAAACATTCGTTCAACTCTGTTGATTTTGGATTAATGGTTTTCATCTCAGAACAAAGATTTATTTGGAGTACAAGAGACAAGAATAGAGGAATTACGGCCACTTAGCTTTGTTGATCCACCACACTTCAATAGAATGTTGCCATGGGCAACATTAGAGAACAGCAAGAGTCGAGCAGTCAAGCCCTTTAAAGTCGAATTTGAATTTGCTGAGAAAAAGGTTAGAGGTAAATTTAACTTCACTGCAAGTGAAAATAATTAGCCGATTTAGCACTTTCGTGAAGCTCATGGACGGAACAGGAACGAAGGGATTAAAATAGTTTTAACTCAATATTTAAAAGGATAAAAAATAGATCATTTTCCATAAAAGGGACAAAAACTGAGCAATTTGTATTTTAAGAGATAAAAATGCATTAAGCTTAAAATTTTTGCACATATGCAAAATTTCTAGACTGTAAATTTTTCTTTTTCCCCCTTTTATGTCTAAAACATACCATTAAGATAGTGATGCAGCCATGCATCACAATATCATGTTAGTGGGCAATCCTTGACTTGGGCTAACTGATTCTGACCTCCTACTAGTAAGATTATGTAATTGCTGAACAACCCCAAATTTTGGTAACTTACAAAAAAAAAAAAAAATTTGGGAAGATTAAGAGCGACGCCAAAACTCATTTAATACGAATCTAAGAGAAGTGAAATCTTATATTTTCAGAAAAATACATATTTCAAATATATAATTTTACCTTATAATCTCAAAAAAGTGCACATTTCAAATATGTAAATTTTTAGAATGTAATATTCATATATTTGATTTAATATATATTTTTTTATAATATCTTTTTAGATTTCTAGATATATAATATTCCTATATTTGATTCACATTTTATATTCTTAGAGATTTTATTACTTTTTTTAAAAAAATCCTTATTAATTTTTTATTATAAATTATAAATTTAATTAAAAATATGTGAATAAAAACTTTTAAAGATCTAATAAATTAGTAATTTGAATTCTCTTCAATTAAAATATAATAAATAATTTAATATGTAAAATATTAAAAAATTTAACATTTTAAATTTTCATATGATTAATTATATAAACAAACTAAAAATAATCTCTAGATATTAATTTTATATGACTCACACGTTTAAACTTTTATTTTTTTATTTTACAAGGCATTAAAAATTAGAAAAATTATAAATGGTAATAAATTATAGATTTAATTAAAAATATGTGAATAAAAACTTTTAAATATTTAATAAATTAATAATTTGAATTCTCTTCAATCAAAATATAATTTAATATATAAAATATTAAAATATTTACAAACTTAAATTTAAAATTTTTATATAATCAATTATATAAGCAAACTAAAAATTATCTCTGGTATGATAATATTAATTTTATATGACTCACACATTTAAGTTTTTATTTTTTTTACTTTATAAGGTATTAAAAATTATAAAAAATATTATAAATTTTAATTATAATTTTTATGTAGACAAGAAAATTTAAAAGACATATTAGATGTTAGTATGTAATATTAATCAATATAATCATACAAATCAAAATTTAATAGATTAAAATTACTTTATAAATCCTTTTTTTAATATGTTATGAGATTGTATATAAATTAATAGGATTGAAATTTAGAAATTAAGAGGATTAGAATTTATAAATTACTTATTTATTTTTTTGGTTAGTTACTATAATTATGCTTGTATGATAAAAAAATTAAAAATGAAAAACATAAATTGCTATTGCATAATTCAAAATCATGAGACTCGTTATACAAAGTATGAAATATTTAATTTTTCATAACAATAACGATAAACTATTTATCATATGTAACATTCTAAATTCAAACTTAAAACACTAAAAAGAAGAGTTTCAAAATAATATAAATATATTAAAAGTATCAACAATATTTAAGTTTATTTGTCAATTATCAAACTATAAGTATTTTGTATGACGTGCTAATTTAATTTTTTAATTGAAATATTTTAATTTATCTAATACTACAAAATTTTCTCAATATCTAAAAATGGGGGAAAATTATTTTTTTGGATGTTAGATTGAGGCTTTGCATGGCCCAGCTAAACAAAGATAAGTACACTCGTTGGGAAAGTTGCCTCTAGGAAAATGATGCTTGATTCAGTATAAGGATTCGGATTATTTATTGTATTTAATTATATTAATATTATATTAGATTAGATATAAATGGATACAAGTGGAGTTAGCCAATAATGACTTTAGAAAAGTTATTTATATTATAAGCTCTGTTAATGAAAAATTTTCAAAATAAATTAGAGTGTAAAAAAATGAGGGTAAAATTATCCTTTTATTTAAGTATAAATATTCTCATTTCATGAGAATTTAATGTATCCACCTCCTCCTATAAAAATATTTAAAGGAAAAGTTACACCATAAAATATTTCTAAGAATGATTAATTTTTCAAAATTTTGAATGAAACATGTGAATATAACATTCTAATAAAATATTCCTCAAAACATAAAAAATATTTCATGAATCAAATGCCCTTTCACTTTTTGCCAACGAAATAATTATATAAATATTCGAACACGTGTGCCTTGAATTAAGAAAAAAGATTATATTTAAATTTTGATTTTTGAAAAAATATATTTCTAATAAAAAAATATTTGATCTCAATTTTACAATATAAATAAAAAATTAATAATTTTTAAATTAAGAATTTGATAAATTCGTAATTGATCAGGATATATTTAATTTGATATATATTATTTAATGTTTAAATTTTTATTACAATTAAAATATATAATTGATTAAATTAAATTAAATATCTAATTTATTAAAAATATTTTTATAGTAAAAATATATATTGCTTTATATATATAGCACTCCGTGACGTTACCATCAAAGCGCTATAAATAATAAGGTGAAGTAAAAAAAAAAAAGAAAAAATATATAGAATGGAGTTCTAAAAGAAAAAAAATTATAAAGGGCTTTAATAAAATCTCAATTAATATATATTTAATTTAATTTAATTTGTAATATATTATTTAAAAATTGATATTAAGAAAATATTTATAATTTTATAAAAATAAATTTAATTTTAAATACTTTTCTCAAAAAATAGAATGTGTAATTAATTTATTCAATTAATACTTTTAGTATTAAAATTTTAAATTATTTAAAATATATTTTAATATAAATAAAATATATTATATTATATTTAAAATCATTAGCGATAGGATTTAAGTTTGATTAACTCTTAATATAAATTAACTTTATATTACTATTCATTCATATATTTTTATATCAATAAAAATTATTAATAATATTTTACTACTATTAAAAATGATTAACTACTACTACTTTTTAATAACATATTTTTTCTTAATCATTGATAATGTAAAATATTTTACATTATTAATATATCAAATTTAAATTCTCAATAATATTGATATCTAAATTATAAATAATATAAGTTGATATGAATAAAAAATAAAAATATAAAATATAGACAATAAAAACCAAAAAAGAGTGTGAGATTTGTTAAATAATAAGAACTAAAAATTGAATATATCATAAATTTTTTAAATTAATTAAAATATTTGACTTAATTAATATATTTTTTATAATAACAAAATATTATGTGCTTTCATTGAGTTGTAAATAATAGGGCGGGCATTAAAAAAATTGCAATAGTACAAATAAAAAGGAAAAGAAATAATGCTCCAAGTCATTAGTTATATAAATTTAACAAAATATTATTTAATTTATATTTAATTTAAAATAAATCACTTGAAAATTGATATCAAGAAAATAAATAAATTATACTTTTATTTTTAAACAATTGTCTTAGTTAATAAAATGTGTAATTAATTAAATTAATATTTTTATATAAAAATTTTAACTTAATTAAAATATATTATAATAAAAATAAAATATACCTTGTTATATATCTACTACTTATTAGTATTTAAATCATAACTAATAAAATCTACATGAATAAAAATAAAAACATGAGCTGAAGCAAATAGAAAAAAAAACAACATGTGAGCTTTAAAAAAAGGTAAAAATAAATATGTAATTAGCTATTTTAATTAAATTAGAATTTAACTTATTTTAAATATTTTTATAATAAAAATAAAATATATTATTTTATATTTATATATTCAATTATATATTTAAGTTATAAATAATATAAGTGAATATAAAAATATATAATGAAATAGATAAAAGGAAGTAAAATAGTGTGTAAATTATAAAGTCTTGACAAAATATCAATTGATATACACTTAATTTGAAATATGAGACTTCAAAATTGGTAACAAAAAATATTACTAATTTTAAATAAATAAATTTGATTTAATTTTAAAATATTTTAATTAAATAATTAAATAATTATTTAATTCATTCAATATTAAATTATTTAAAATATTTTAACAAAATTTAATATGAGATTTAAAATTTGAATATATAGTGAAATAATTTAATTCAATTGAAAATTTAATTTATTTAAAATATTTTATAATAAAAGTAAAATATATTGTATTATATGCATATTTCTTAGTGATATTAATATTTAAATTATAATAGAAATGCACAAGAAAAAGAAAAACATCCAATTAAACGAATAAAAAGAAGTAAAACATGTGCGAGAGTTATAAATAATAAAAGTTTAATTTATTCAAAATATTTGAAATAAAAATAAAATAATCATATTAACTTATACTATTTAGTGAAGTTATTATTTAAGTTATAAACAAGAGGGTTGAATATGAAAAAGGAAAAAAATGCAATGAGACAAATAAAAATAAAACATATAGTATATAAAATTTAAAATAATAATATTTAAAAATAAAATATAAATTAATTAGTTTAATTAAAATAATCATCAATTTATTTAATATATTTTTATATTAATAAAAATATTATATTATGCCATATTTATATTATCTGATAATATTATTTTTTGAGAATAGGAAAAAAGGCAACAAATTAGATTAAAACATAATGCATTAATTATAAAAGTAATATAAAATTAAAAAATATAAGTATGAAACAGAAAATATATATATATATATATATATATATATATATATATATATATATATATATATATATATATATATATATATATATATTTTGATGTTAGGAAAGGAATTCATTTGTGGCACAATAAACATTAAACGGCAAAATTTGGCCAAAAAAAAAATAAAAAACGGCAAAATGGATGATGAGCAAGAAAGTGAAATATCCTTAATGAAGAGGTGATTTGTTCAAGTTTTCTTCCATTCGAACCATCCCTTTATCATGGCTCCAATAAATGGCGGAGCCATTATCACCACACATCTAGTGGTGCGTGCATTTATGCACCACTTGGTCATTGATATATTAATATCTGTTTTATATAAATAATTAATAAATTAATTAAAATATTTTATAAAATTAATTATTAAATTAATTAAAATTAAAACATGATACAAAAAGATATATTAATAGAAATAGATATATAATTAAAATAATTTATATTTATATAAAAATTAAATCATACTAATGTAATTAAAAAGTTAAAATAAAAATATGATATTAAATATTTAATTAATTATATTTTATAAATTTATTTATATAATTTTTATTTTATTATGATTTCTAATAAAATTATAATGATTTAAAATATAATTAATTATATTTTATAAAAAAATTTAAATTTATATTATAAAAGGCATGTGTTGTAAATTAATAAAAAAATAAAGATAAATTTAAAAAAAAATAAGAGATAGTAACTTTTAATTTATAAGTTATTATAAGTTACTTTAAGTAACTTATTAAATTAAAAAAATTTTTTGATAAATTAATGCAAGAAATATTTTTAAAAATTAATTTATAACCTATTAATTAGATCAACAAATTATAAATTAATTTATTTATAGTACAAAATGTAACTTTAATCTTTACCTTCTTTTATTTCAGGTTGTAACTTTTTAATAAAAGGTTAAATTTTTTGAAACCGTTTATAGAGCAAGTTTAACTAAGGGGAATAAAATATATAACATCATATATAATACGAGTAATCAGATGATCCTAAAATAATGTGAAACTCATTAAAAGTTATAAATTATAAAACCCAGGTGGCTTAAAACTATTGGTCTTCATTAAAATCTTACCATTTATCACTTTTTTTTTTAAAAAAAAAAACGAGATAAATAACGGGAAAGTGTACAAACTACATACACTCGGAAAGCTTGTTATTATTTGTTAAATAATGTTGCTTTATTCTGTGACAGCTACGAGCCCAAGTGTTGGTCTAAGTTTCTGAAACTTGGCAAACACATGCCTTTAGTGAACTACATCTTCTGAGCAGACTGGAAGGATTTTCCTCTCAATATGTAGTTCATGTCCACTTTCCCCTGTTCAAGTTTTCTGGTAGCTACAGCTATAGACTCCTACAGTCAGTTTCATGATCCAACAGTACAGCTTATATTCAACATATTTCTCATCAAACCCCACAGAAGTAGTTCTCATCACACCTTCCATATTAGCAGGATTGCAATACTATAGTTTATTACATTTCTACAGGTCACAAGTTATTTACTTATCCCAATACACCGGTCAACAAATTAAAATTATTTACCCTCTTCAACATTTTCTTTTTCCTTATTCTCCTTTTTATAGTAGAAAAGAATATTTTTGAACTTGTAAAAGAATGTTTTCAATCAACCTAGTTTTGTTAATATGAAAAAGAAAGTGAACACTGAAAATTGTAAGTAACATTAATCTAAATGGTAGTACTAAAATTCACAATAATCAACCTAATTCACATTAAACAAAATGATAGTACTAAAATTAATCCAAACATTAATCAACCTAATTTAATATGTTTTTTTAAAAAATATCTTCTATAAAAAATTTTAAGGCAGTAAAATAAAATTTGTAATGGAAGCAAAATATACTTTCTATACTACTATATTACAAAAAATTCACAAAATTGTGGGGCAATTATGGTGACAGTTTGTGTTGGTTTGATCAACTTATTTATTAAATGTGTAAAAATTGATCAACCTAACTAACTTGTTTAATAATTTTATTTAATAAAATTTATATTATAAAATTATTTATTAAATTTAATTATTTATTATTTTTTATAAAAATATTTTTAATTATTAATAAAATGCATGTTATTTGAAACTTTTATTATTTTTATTAAAATAAAAGTATTATATTTTTATTATACATATTTATTTATAATTTAAATATTAATTATTTTTTAAATAATATTTAAAAAATTTTAATATAAATTTTTAAATAAATTAATATATCAACCCAAATTTATAAAAAAATTTATATTCATATTAAATTATTATGTCATATAAAAAATTATTACCCTCATGTTCAACATAAATCCGCTTCTATACCCGTCACTTCGTCTCAAAATCTGTTGGATTTTGATCCAAATTTGATAAAATATTACAATTTTTATAAATTTTAATATTAAAATTTTCACAAAATTTTTAAGAAGCCAAAGTATAATCCATTGAAGAATGACATTGAAGACAAATTTGTCTCGTAATACACTATGCTAATTACGAAGAAGGGACTTGGCATCTTCAGCCCTTTGTCGTTTTGAAGATTTTGGTTTCTAGAATGCGACAAATCAGGGTCAAAATAAGGAAACGCGGTTTTGGAGGGAAAGGACGGTTTTGACTTTTTCCATTCAAGAATTAAAACGTACCAAAGACGCTAATGTGGAGGTCTCCCCCATTAATGTTACGCAATTCCCTTCCAGCCAAACATGAGGTATTCTTCTTCTTGTGGGTTTTTCAATCGATTTATTTTTAGGACTATTTTATTAGATATAAAATTTTATAGTAACGGTAAATCATACCTTCTTAGGTATTAAGAAATTCTTATTATACTATTTCCATTAAAAAAATGGAATTGTTCTGGTATTGTTGATGATGAAACATTTTATTTATTAACTCTAGTTGTTAAGAATCACAAAAAATTAGAATTTAATTTATTTAAATATGGAATCATGAATAATTTTTAGATGATTCTAATTATAAATCAATACACCACTTAATTAATGATATATCATAATTTTTTTTAAATGAGAGATAAAAGATTTTACAAAATTAAAATATAATCAAAAGATCAATTGTAAATAAAAATTATGTTACAATATTTAAAATTTTAATTTAAACATAAAATTAATATCTTTAAAATGTAAATTATTTAATTTTAATTTAATTTATTTAAAATAATTTATTTTAATCATCCTAAATATTTAATTAAATTAAATTTGATCCTACCATTCTATTAATTTATACCAGATATCACTTAAGTGGTAATTTTTTTTAACTTGCTTGGCTATCACATAAGCATTAGCAAACAACTAGTTGTAGATGTAGGGGTGCTTAACGACTATTGGCCCATCGGCTTGGTGGATCAGTCCGCAAGTTTTTTGCAACCGGACTTGTCAAAATTAGGCTTGCAAAAATGCGAGTTTAAGTGGGTTAAGCCTGTGCAGGGCGAGCTTGTGTGGATCACAGGCCGGTCTGCAGGATAAGTTTGTTTATAGTATAAAATCTGCGAATTTTATGAATTTTTTTACACATTGAACTAATTAAAATAGATCCGCATTATAGCGATCCAAACCTAAACGGGTTCGGCCCACACGCAAACTAACCTGTTAAGCACTCCTGTGATTCCCTTTTCTCTTTTTTTCCTTTTTTTTCCCTCCTTCTCTCATTTCTGCCCTTTTTTGTCCTCTATCTCTGCAACATCTTACCCAGCCACCGGAAGTCCAGCCTACCACCATCTTACGCCGCCTCAGGCCACCTTAAATACCGGCCTTCCGACCATTCTTAAAGTTTTGAGCTTTTCAAATTTCTCAAACTAAAAGTTATGTGCCTAGTAGTGTTTCTCAAAAGATTCATTAATGGCTGTCATGAAATTTGAAAAATTGAAACCTTCAAGCATTGTTATGCGGCACAAACCATTCAGATGCATAGCAGATGTGACTTTGGCTTGGCAAAAAATGCATCATGCTGTATAAATTTGATCGTGCAGCTTCAACATCCGAATGAGCTTACTCCATTTCTCTAATCAATTTACAAAGCTTCTAATCAATTTTAAGGTATGATGAAGAAATTGAATAAAATGTTTCAAACACAGATAAAGGCCTGCTCAAATTCAAATTCTTTGTAAATTGTACTCATTAAGCTATTTTTTGGACGATTTGATACTTAATTCTGACTTCAACATTTGTTTCGAGCCTTTTAATTGTAATTTTGTAAACCTTCA
Source organism: Sindora glabra (assembly GCA_020226215.1). Taxonomy (NCBI): domain Eukaryota; kingdom Viridiplantae; phylum Streptophyta; class Magnoliopsida; order Fabales; family Fabaceae; genus Sindora; species Sindora glabra. The sequence continues at coordinate 31,326,429 of CM035229.1, forward strand.
TTCAACTCTGTTGATTTTGGATTAATGGTTTTCATCTCAGAACAAAGATTTATTTGGAGTACAAGAGACAAGAATAGAGAAATTACGGCCACTTACCTTTGTTGATCCACCACAGTTCGATAGAATGTTGCCATGGGCAACATTAGAGAACAGCTAGAGTCAAGCAGTCATGCCCTTTAAAGTTGAATTTGCTGAGAAAAAGGTTAAAGGTAAATTTAACTTCACTGCAAGTGAAAATAATTAGCCTATTCAGCACTTTCGTTAAGCTCATGGACGGAACAGGAACGAAGGGATTAAAATTGTTTTAACTCAACATTTAAAAGGATAGAAAATAGATCATTTTCCATAGAAGGGACAAAACCTAAGCAATTTATATTTTAAGGGATAAAAATGCATTAAGCTTAAAGTTTTTGCACATATGCAAAATTTGTAGACCGTAAATTTTTGCCTTTTTTTTTTTTCCCCCTTTTATGTCTAAAACGTACCATTAAGATAGTGATGCAGCCGTGCATCACAATATCATGTTAGTGTGCAATCCTTGACTTGGGCTAACTGATTCTGACCTCCTACTAGCAAGATTATGTAATTGCGGAACAACCCCAGATTTTGGTAACTTACAAAGAAAAAGAAAAAAAACAGTTGGGAAGATTAAGAACGACACTTCAATGACTCCCATAAATTGTACGGCAAAACCCATTTAATACGAATTTAAGAGGAGCATTTGCATAGGGCAATCTTACATTTTTGAAAAAATGTATATTTTCATATATGTAATTTCTTAAAATATAAGATTCGTATATTTGGTTCATTATATATATTGCTAGTAATATTTTTTCAAATTTCTAAATATATGATATTCCTATATTCGATTCACATTTTATATTTTTAGGAATTTTATTAGTTTTTTAAAAAATATCCTTATTAATTTTTTATTATGAATTATAATAAATTATAGATTTAATTAGAAATATGTGAATAAAAACTTTTGAAGATATAATAAATTAATAATTTGGACTCTCTTCAATTAAAATATAACAAATAATTTAATATATAAAATATTAAAATATTTTAGAATTTAAATCTAAATTTTTCATATAATTAATTATATAAGCAAACTAAAAATCATCTCTAATATCATGATATTAATTTTATATGACTGACACATTTAAACTTTTATTTTTTTTACTTTGTAAGACATTAAAAATTATAAAAATTATAAATTATAATAAATTATAGATTTAATTAAAAATATGTGAATAAAAATTTTGAAGATCTAATAAATTAATAATTTGAATTCTCTTCAATCAAAATGTAATAAAAAATTTAATATATAAAATATTAAAATATTTAAGAATTTAAATTTTTATTTTTCATATAATTAATTATATAGACAAACTAAAAATCATCTCTGATATCAGGATATTAATTTTATACGACTCACACATTTAGACTTTTATTTTTTTTTTACTTTATAAGGCATTAAAAATTATAAAAATAAAAAATATTATAAATTTTAACTTTAATTTTTATTTAAACAAGAAAATTTAAAATACATATATTACATTTTGGTATGCAATATTAATCAATATAATCATACAAATCAAAATTTAATAGATTAAACTTACTCTATGAATCTTTTTTTTAATATGTTATGAGATTGTATATAAATTAATAGGATTGGAATTTAGAAATTACTTGTTTATTTTTTTGGTTATTTAATATAATTATGATTGTTATCATAAAAAAATTAAAAATAAAAAACATTAGTTACTATTGCCTAATTCAAAATCACGAGACTCTTTATTCAAAGTAAGAAATATTTAATTTTTTATAACAAAAATGATAAACTATTTATCACATGTAACATTCTAAATTTGGACTTAAAACACTAAAAAGGAAAAGTTTCAAAATAATATAGATATATTAAGAGTATCAACTATATTTAAGTTTATTTGTCAATTACCAAACTATAACTGTATTTTATGACATGCTAATTTAATTTTTTTAATTGAAATATTTTAATTTGTCTAATACTACAAATTTTTTTTCAATATCTAAAAATGGAGGGAAATAGCTTTTTTTGGATGTTGGATTGAAGCTTTGCAGGGCCTAGCTAAATGAAGATAAGTACACTCGTTGGGAAAGTTGCCTCTACGAAAATGATGCTTGATTTGGCGTAATGATTCAGATTATATTACTTTATATTAATATATTACATTAGATATAAATGGATACAAGCAGAGTTAGCCGATGATGACTTTAGAAAAGTCATTTATATTCTAAGCTCTGTTAATAAAAAATTTTTAGAATAAATTAGGATAAAAAAGGGGAGTAAAATTATCTTTTTATTTAAAAATAAATATTTTCATCTCATTAGAATCTAATATACACACCTTCTCTCACAAAAATATTTGAAAGAAAAGTTAGGTTATAAACTATTTCTAGTTACATTCTTGAGTAAGATTTTTTAAATTGTGAATTAAATATGTGAATATAATATTCCTATAAAAAATATTTTTGAGAATGTGAAAAATATTTCAAAAATTAACCGCCCCCTAACAATCATTTCCACTTTTTGCTCAACTAAATGATTATATAAGTATTCCAACACCTGTGCCTTGAATTAAAAAAAAAGATTATATTTAAATTTTGATTTTTGAAAAAATATCTCTCCAATGAAAGTGGAAAAAAGATTTGATCTCAATTTTATGATACAAATAAAAAATCAATAATTTTTAAGTTAAGAATTTGAGAAAGGCGTAATTGATCATGATATATTTAATTTGATATATATTTTTAAAACTAAATTAAAAAAATTTAATTTAATATTTAATTTTTTTATTACAATGAAAACATATAATTAATTAAACTAAATTAAATATTTAATTCATTAAAAAAATATTTATAGTAAAAATATATATTGTTTTATATATATAATACTCCGCGACGTTACCATCAAAGCGCTATAAATAATAAGGTGAAGTGAAAAAGAAAAAAAAAAAAAGAAGGAAAAAACATATAGAATGGAGTGCGTAAAAGAAAAAAAATGATAGTAGGCTTGGTCAATTAATATATATTTAATTTAATTTAGTTTATAATACATTATTTAAAAATTGATATTAAGAAAATATTTATAAATTTTATATAAATAAATTTAATTTTAAATTTAAATAATTTTCTCAAAAAATAGAATGTGTAATTAATTTATTCAATTAATACTTTTAGTATTTTAAATTATTTAAAATATTTTTAATACAAATAAAATATATTATATCGTATTTAAAATAATTAGTGATAGGATTTAAGTTTGATAACTCTCAATATAAATTAACTTTATATTATTATTCATTTATATATTGTTATATCAATAAAAATTAGTAATGATATTTTACTACTATTAAAAATTATTAACTACTATCGCTTTTTAATAACATATTTTTTCTTAATCTTTGATAATGTAAATATTTTGCACTGCTAATATATCAATTTTAAATTCTTAATGATACCAATGTATAAATTATAAATAATATAAGTGGCTATGAATAAAAAAATATACAATATAGCAAATAAAAACAAAAAAGTGTGAGATTTGTTAAATAATAAGAGTTAAAAATTGAATATAGCATATATCATTTCAATTAATTAAACGATTTGACTTATTTAATATATTTTTATAATAACAAAATATTATGTGCTTTCATTGAATTGTAAATAATAGGGTGGGCATAAAAAAATGCAATAGTACAAATAAAAAGGAAAAGAAATAATGTTCCAGGCCATTAGTTATATAAATTTAACAAAATCTTAATTAATTTATATTTAATTTAAAATAAACTACTTGAAAATTGATATCAAGAAAATAAATAAATTATATTTTTATTTTTAAATAATTATTTTAATTAATAAAATGTGTAATTAATTAATTAAATATAATGAAAATAAAATATATCTTGTTATATATCTCTACTTATTAGTATTTAAATCATAAATAATAAAATGTACATGAATAAAATAAAAAGATAAGATGAAGCAAATAAAAACAAGAAAAATAATATGTATAAAAAAATGTAATTAATTATTTAAATTAAATCAATTTTTAACTTATTTGATATATTTTATAATAAAAATAAAATATATTATTTTATATTTATACTATTCAATTATATTGGTATTTAGCTTATAAATAATAGAAGTTAACATAAAAAAATATAATGAAATAGATAAAAGAAAGTGAAATAATGTGTAAATTATAAAGTCTTGACAAAATATCAATTGATATATGTGAGACTAAAAAATTGGTAATAAAAATATTACTAATTTTAAATAAATAAATTTGATTTAATTTTTAAATATTTTAATTAAATAATGAAATATTTATTTAATTCATTCAATATTAAATTATTTAAAATATTTTAATAAAATTTAATATGAGATTTAAAATTTGAATATATAGTGAAATAATTTAATTGAATTGAAATTTTAATTTATTTACAATATTTTTATAATAAAAGTAAATTATATTGTATTATATGTATATTTCTTAGTGATATTAATATTTAAATTATAATAGAAATGTAAAAAAAAAGAAAAACATCCAATTAAAAAAATAAAAAGAAATAAAACATGTGCCAGAGTTATAAATAATAAAAGTTTAATTTATTCAAAATATTGGAAATAAAAATAAAATAAATCATATTAATTTATACTATTTAGTGAAGATATTATTTGAGTTATAAACAAGAGGTTGAATACGAAAAAGGAATACAAATGCAATGAGACAAATAAAAATAAAACATATAGTATATAAAATTTAAAATAATAAGATTTAAAAATAAAATATAATTTAGTTAGTTTAATTAAAATAATCATCAATTTATTTAATATGTTTTCATACTAATAAAAAAGTTATATTATGCCATATTTATATTATCTGATAATTTTATTTTTTGAGAATAGGAAAAAAGGCAACAGATTAGATTAAAAAATAATGCATCAATTATAAAAGTAATATAAAATTAAAAACATATAAGTATGAAACTGAAAGTACGTGTCTATATATATGTAGTGGTGCATTTTATGTACCACTTGGTCATTCATGCATATTAACATCAATTTCTACAAATAACTAATAAATTAATTAAAAAATAATAAATTAATTAATAATTGATAAGTTAGTTGAAATATTTTATAAAATTAGATATTGAATTAATTAAAATTACAAAATGACATAAAATAATATATTAATATAAATAAATATATAATTAAAATAATTCATATTTGTATAAAAATTAAATTATATTAATGCAATTAAGAAGTTTAGAATAAAAATATGATATTTAATATTTAATTAACTATATTTTATAATCTTATATATTTATTTACTTATATAATATTTATTTTTATTATAATTTATAATAAAATTATAATTACTTAAAATATAATTAATTATATTTTATGAAAAAATTAGATTTATATTTCAAAGTGCATGAGTTATAAATTGATTAAAAGAATAAGAATAAATTTAAAAAGAATTTGACGAGATAGTAATTTATAAATTATAGTCTATTTTAAATAATCTATTAAATCAAAATTTATTTTTTCAATAAATTAATGTAAAAAATATATTTAAAAATTAACTTATAATTTATTAATCAAATTAATAAATTATAAGTTATATTATTTATTATGCGAAACGGAGCTTTAGCCGTTACCTTCTTTTATTTTAGGTTATAACTTTTTAATAAAAGGTTAAATTTTTTGAAACCGTTTATAGAGAAAGTTTAACTAAGGGGAATAAAATATATAGCATCATATAGAATACGAGTAATCAGATGACCCTAAAATAATGTGAAACTCATTAAAAGTTATAAATTATAAAACCCAGGTGGCTTAAAACTATTGGTCTTGATTAAAATCTTACCATTTATCACTTTTTTTTAAAAAAAAATAAGATAAATAACTGGAAAGTGTACAAAAGTACATACACTCGGAAAACTTGGCCAACATATGCCTTGAGTTAGCTTCATCTTTAGAGCAAACTGGAAGGATTTTCCTCTAAATATGCAGTTCATGTCCACTTTCCCTTGTTCAAGTTTTCTGGTAGCTATGGACTCCTAAAGTCAGTTTCATGATCCAAGAATACAGCTTATATTCTGCAAAATTCTCATCAAACCCTACCATATTATTAGAATTTCAATACTATGGTTTATTACATTTCTACAGATCACAAGTTTTTTGCTTATCCCAATACACGGTCAATAAAATAAAACTATTTACCCTCTTCAACATTTTCTTTTTCTTTATTCTCCTTTTTATAGTAAGAAAAAAATATTTTTGAACTTGTAAAAGAATGATTTCAATCAACCTAATTTTCTTAATATCAAAAAGAAAGTGAGCACTGAAAATTGTAAGTAACATTAATCTAAATTATAGTACTAAAATTCACAATAATCAACGTAACTCACATTAAACCAAATGATAGTACTAACATTAATTAACCTAATTTAATTTTTTTTTTAAAAAGTATCTTTCTATAAAAAATTTTAAGGGAGTAAAATAAAATTTGTAATTGAGGCAAAATATACTTTCCATACTACTACATTACAAAAAATTCACAAAATTGTGGGGTAATTATAATGGCAATTTCGTTCAGTGAACTTATTTATTAAATATGTCAAAATTAATTAATTTAATTAATTAATTTAATAATTTTAATAAATATAATTTATATTATAAAATTATTTATTAAATTTAATTATTTCTTATTTTTTATAAAAATATTTTTAATTATTAATAAAATATATATTATTTTAAACTTTTATTTTTTATTAAAATAAAAGTATTGTATTTTTATTATACATATTTATTTATAATTTAAATATAAATTATTTTTAAATAATGTTTTAAAAAATTTAACATGAATTTTTAAATAAATTGATATATTAACCCAAATTTATAAAAAAAAAATTATATTCATATTAAATTATTATATCATATAAAAAATTATGACCCCTCATGTTCAACATAAATCCGCCTCTATACCGGTCACTTCCTCTCAAACTCTATTGGGTTTTGATCCAAATTTGATAAAATATTACAATTTTTATAAATTTTAATATTAAATTTTTCACAAAATTTTTAAGAAGCCAAAGTACAACCCATTGAAAAATGAGATTGAAGACAAATTGTCGAATTTGTCTTGTCATACGCTATGCCAATTACAAAGAAGGGACTCGGCATCTTCAGCCCTTTGTCGTTTTGAAGATTTTGGTTTCTAGAATGCGAGGAACCTGGGCCAAAATAAGGAAACGTGGTTTAGGAGAGAAAGGACGGTTTTGACTTTTTCCATTCAAGAATTAAGACAAACCAAAGACGTCAATGTGGAGGTCTCTCCAATTAATGTTACTCAATTCCCTTCCAGCCAAACATGAGGTATTCTTCTTCTTGTGGGTTTTTCAATGGATTTATTTTTAGGACTATTTTATTAGATATAAAATTTTATAGTAACTGTAAATCATATCTTCTTAGGTATTAAGAAATTCTTATTATACGATTTCCATTAAAAAAATGGAATTGTTCTGGTATTGTTGATGATGAAACATTTTATTTATTAACTCTAATTGTTAAGAATCACAAAAAATTAGAATTTAATTTATTCAAATTTGGATTCGTGAATAATTTGTATATGATTCTAATTATAAACCAATACACCACTTAATTAATGATATATCATAATTTTTTTTAAATGAGAGATAAAAAATTTTACAAATTTAAAATATAATCAAAAGATGAATTGTAAATAAAAATCATGTTACAATGTTTAAAATTTCAATTTAAACATAATTTTAATTTCTTTAAAATTTAAATTATTTAATTTTAATTTAATTTATTTAAAATAATTTATTTTAGACATCCTAAATATTTAATTAAATTAAATTTGATCCTACCATTATGTTAATTTATATAAGAGATTGCTTGAGCGGTAATTTTTTTTAACTTGCTGGCTTTCACATCAGCATTAGCAAACAACTAGCCGTAATTCCCTTTTCTCCTTTTTCCCTTTTTTTTTTCCCTCCTTCTCTCATTTCTTCCCTTTTTTGTCCTCTATCTCTGCAACTTCTTACCCAGCCCCCGGAACTCCAGCCTCCCGCCTCAAGCCACCTTAAATACCGGCCTTCCGACCATTCTCAAAGTTTTGAGCTTTTCAAATTTCTCAAACTAAAAGTTATGTGCCTAGTAGTGTTTCTCAAAAGATTCATCAATGGCTGTCATGAAATTTGAAAAATTGAAGCCTTCAAGCATTGTTATGCAGCACAAACCATTCAGATGCATAGGAAATGTGACTTTAGCTTGGCAAAAGATGCATCATGCTGTATAAATTTGATTGTGCAGCTTCAACATCCGAATGAGCTTACTCCATTCGGATAAAAATGCATTTGGCTTAAAATTTTTGCACATATGCAAAATTTGTGGATTGCAAATTTTTCTCCATTTTTTTTTATGTTGAAGACGTATTTTCAAAGTAGTGGTGCAATCATGCATCACAATATCATGTCGGTGTGCAATCCTTGGTTTGGGCTCACTGATTCTGACCTCCTACTAGTAAGATTGTGTAATTGCGGAACGACCCCAAATCTTGGTAACTACCGAAATAATGTTGGGAAGATTAAGAACGACGCTTCAATGTCAACTATAAATTGTACGGCCAAAACCCATTTAATACCAACCTAACAGTCATGTCCACTTTTTGCCCAACGAAATGATTATATAAGTATTCCAACACGCGCGCCTTGAATTTAAAAAAATTATATTTAAATTTTGATTTTTGAAAAAATATCTGTCAAAAGAAAATAAAAAAAGATTTGATCTCAATTTTACAATACAAATAAAAATTAATAATTTTTAAATTAAGAATTTGATAAATTCTTAATTAATCATGATATATTTAATTTAATATATTTTAAAAATTAAAAATTTTAATTTTAATGTCTAAATTTTTTATTAAAATTAAAATATATAATTAAATTAAATTAAATATGTAATTTATTAAAAATATTTTTATGATATATATATATATATATATATATATATATATATATATATATATATATATATATATATATATTACTCAGCAACGTTAACATCCGAGCGCTATAAACAACATGGTGAAGTGAGAAAAGAAAAAGGAAAAAGAAACATATAGAATGAAGTAAGTAAAAGATAAAAAAAAATATAGTGATGCGCTTTGATAAAATCTCAATTGATATATATATTTAATTTTATTTAATTTATAATATATTGTTTGAAATTTGATATTAAGAAAATATTTATAAATTTTATATAAATAATTTTAATTTTTAAATAATTTTCTCAAAAAATAGAAGGTGTAATTAATTTATTCAATTAATGCTTTTTATATTAAAAGTCTAATTTATTTAAAATATACTATAATAGAAATAAAATATATTATATTATATTCAAAATAATTAGTGATAAGATTTAAGTTTGATTCACTCTCAATGTAAATTAATTTTATATTATTATTCATTTATGTATTATTATATCAATAAAAAATTATTAATAATATTTTAATGCTATTAAAAGTTATCAATCACTTTATTTTTTTATAACATATTTTCTTTTTACTCTATAAAATATTTTACACTAGCAATATATCAAATTTAAATTCTTAATGGTATTGATGATTAAATTATAAATAAAAAGAAAAGAAATAATGTGTCAGGACATTAGTATTATAAATTTCACAAAATATTAATTGATTTATTTTCAACTTAAAATATACTACTTCAAAATTGATATCAAGAAAATAAATAAATTATATTTTTTTCAAATAATTATTTTAAATAATAAAATATATGATTAACTAATTCAATTAATATTTTATATTAAAATTTTAATTTAATTCAAATATTTTATAATAAAAATAAAACATATCTTGTTATATATCTACTACTTATTAGTATTTAAATTATAAATAATAAAATGAACATGGATAAAAATAAAAAACATGAGATGAGGTAAATAAAAAGAAGAAAAATAATATGCGAGCTTTAAAAAATAAGGTAAAAATATGATATGTAATTAATTATTTCAATTAAATTAAAATTAAAATTATTTGAAATATTTTTATAATAAAAATAAAATACATTGTGTTATATTTATATTATTCAATTATATTATTGTTTAAGTTATAAATAATAGAAGTGAATATGAAAAAAATATAATGAAATAAATAAAAGGAGATGAAACAGTGTGTAAACTATAAAGTCTTGACAAAATATCAATTGATGTACACTTAATTTGAAATATGAGACTTAAAAATTGATAACAAGAAAATATAACTAATTTTAAATAAATAAATTTTATTTTAGTTTTGAAATATTTTAATTGATTAATGAAATATTTATTTAGTTCATTCAATATCAAATTATTTAAAATATTTTTAAGAAAATTTCATATGAGATTTAAAATTTGAATATATAGTGAAGTAATTTAATTGAACTAAAATTTTAATTTATTTAAAATATTTTTATAAAAAAATTAAAATATATTGTATTATATGTATATTTCTTGGTGATATTAATATTTAAATCATAAAAAATAGAAATGCACAAAAAAGGAAAAACATCCAATTAAACAAATAAAAAGAAATAAAACATGTGTGAAAGTTGCAAATAATAAAATTTAAAAATTAAATATATAATTAATTAATTTTATAAAATTAAAAGTTTAATTTATTCAAAATATTTAAAATAAAAAAAAATAAATCATATTAATTTATACTACTTAGTGATGTTATTATATGAGTTATAAACAAGAGGGTTGAATATGAAAAAAGAAAAAAATGCAATGCGACGAATAAAAATAAAACATATAGTATATAAATTTTAAAGAAATAATATTTAAAAATAAAATATATAATTAATTAGTTTAATTAAAATAATCATTAATTTATTTAAAATAATTTTATATTAATAAAAAATTATTATATTATGCAATATTTATATTATCTAATAATGCTATTCTTTAAAAAATAGGAAAAAAAGCAACAAATCAGATTAAAAAATAATTCATTAATTATAAAAGTATTATAAAATTAAAAAAAATAAATATGAAACTAAAAGTATATATATAAATATATATATATATATATATATATATATATATATATATATATATATATATATATATATATATATATATATAAATATATATATTGATGTTAGGAAAGGAATTCATTAATGGCATAATAAATATTGAATGGCAAAACGGATGATGAGCAAGAAAATGAAATGTCCTTAATAAAAGGATGATTTGTTAAATTTTTCTTCCATTAAGACCATGCCTTTACCGTGCCTCCAATTAATGGCACAGAGCCATCATCACCACACATCTAGTGGTGCATTCATGCCCTAGATGATCATTGATGCTTGTTAGACCTTCTTTTATTTCAGGTTGTAACTTTTTAATAAAAAGTTAAAATTTTTGAAACTGTTTATGGAGCAAGTTTAACTAAGGTGAATAAAATATATAGCATCATATATAATACGAATAATTAGATGACACAAATAATGTAAAACTCATTAAAAGTTGTATATGATAAAAACCCAGGTGGCTTAAGACTATTGGTCTTCATTAAAATCTTACCATTTATCCCTTCTTTTAAAAAAATGAGATAAATAACGGGAACGTGTACAAAAGTAGATGCACTTGGAAAGCTTGTTATTCTCTGTTCAATAATGTTGCTTTATTCCGTGACAGCTACGAGCCTAAGTCTTGGTCTAAGTTTCTGAAACTAGGCAAAAATATCCCTTGAGTTGGCTCCATCTTCAGCAAACTGATAGGATTTTCCTCTCAATATGCAGTTCATGTCCACTTTCCCTTGTTCAAGCTTCCTGGTAGCTATAGCTATAGACTCCTACAGTCAGTTTCATGATCCAACAATACAGCTTATAATTAATGTAATCCTCATAAAACTCTACTATAGTAGTAAAATTTCAATACTATCATTTATTACATTTCAAATAATCACAAGTTTTTTACTTGTTCCAATAATCAATAAAATAATGTTATTTGCATTACTCAACATTCACTTTTCTCTCACTCTCCTTTCGATATCAAGAAAAAGAAAAGTTTTTAAACTTGTAAAAGAATAATTTAAATTAACCTAATTTCCTAATATAAAAAAGAGAGTGAGTAGAAAGTGAACGTTGAGAAGTGCAAATAACATTAATCCAAACAATAGTACTAAGATTTGTTATATTGTAGTAAAATTAGAAATATCTCTCCCATAAGCATTGAATCACATATGTCCTTTCTTTTCAATCATTTTTTGGTAACATGAGAATTGACCGGTCCTTAGAGCACTAATGAAAACAAATTAACCTCAAATTCGCAGGCGAGTCCAAGGGTGCACCCTTATACTGACATGATGTACTTCCACATTATGCCCCTAAAGTAATCGACTTCACGTAAGAGAAATCAAGGTAGAACAATAATTCATCTATCTACTAATGTAACAGGAAGAATTCAAGCATACAAAGCAGACCTAGTGCTGATCAGAATCTCCCCATGACAGGGTTAAAAACTAAAGTGACATGAGGCTTGATCAGCACGCGGAGAAAAGTAAGTTGTTTTATGCACATATAATTCACACTTAGGCCCCATCTGGCTGTAAAAGGGGTTTGCAATCTCATCTGTACCATCAGCTGGGGACACAAGCATGACGGCAGTTCCCCTACACCCCTGCAGTGCAACACAAGCACTCAATTCTCCAAGTGATAGATTATTCGTAGTTCTACTGGCACTGTTGTTATTCAAAACTCTGTAATCTTGACAACTGTAAGCTCGACATAATTTGAGTCGAATTGGTTCTACTTGCTTTAAATAGGCGGGGACAATTGTTCTTTTTTATTTTCTTTGGGTAAGGGAACCAAGTTTATTCAAAATTACACTATGTCTACTTGTAAAAGGAGTTGTGCATTATGATTGTACAAGTAACATTTTTCACAGATTATTCACTGGTGTTCTTATAGCCATGCTCAAAATTCAAACAATATGATGAAAAGAAAATATTCTTCAAAATGAGCAAGAGCTTGTTTAACCTTGTGGTCAAATTTCAAATTTTCTAGGTATTGCTTCTGTAATAAAAATGCTTTTACTAAACGCACATGCACATCAAAACTCCATGGCATTTCAAACTTGGCTGACTTAAAACACAGAAAAACCGCTTTCCCCTTGACTTGGCCACACAACAGAAACCCTGGCTGATTATTTGAAATCTAGGATAACACTTGATCAAGAAAGGGCAGCTAAACAGGCTGTAGATTCATTTAGGTCCAATATGGAGTTCAGTTGGCACCTCTTTTTCCCCACAAGCACCCCTACCCCCCCAAAAAAAATAATTACTAATCCTTTCAAATTAGAACAAGTTAAGTAGTATATTAGATTAGATGCTATAAAAAAGTGAAAGGTGACGTTAAGTTTTGCAAGTGCCAATTACTGAAGACTCCGATGCACACACTACTCAACTCTAAAGCAATCAAGTTCATATCGTATTCTTCCTTCTGAATAAGGGTAAAAGAATAAATGTATGTTACTTGACTATTACGTGACCTAAAGCCCATATAAGTTTTTAAAATTCAGGATTTCCGTGCAGTGTTGCAGCAAAATATGGTTCACATCTGAATAATTATGCATTACAAAGCAGCACATTTTTATACCTACTGTATTATGATCAATGATGACGCCAAAAAATCCCATCTAAGTTAGCTCATTGTCAATCAAATTATGAAACATTAATTTGGGGTTCTAGCGCGGACTTTTTCCCCCAATGATGCTTATATAACTATTAAAAAGGAAACCTTTTAGATCTGTTTAAAATAACATGATTTCCACCTTTCAATTATTCATCTGCACAAACTACCGGATAAACTAGCTTGTTGAATTAGACACACGACGCATCAATACTACAAATGAGTTCCCCCTCCCATCTGTTCAATCTAGAAGTTCTGACCAAGAAAAAACGTCCACCAGGTTTCAGATAAATGGTTTTAGCATTTACACGAGTTTTAGCATAAATAAGCTTCACCCATAAGCCAGAAGGTCTAATTTCGTTGCTCATGTGATGATAATTTATGGTAGAAGAACAAAAAATAGATGGCATAGAAGGAAACCTACGATCAAGCCAAGCCGTCTGGTCTGATCAGTAGTTTTTAGTGGATCATCAAGATCTGCAGCAGAAGAACATGGAATTCAGTTATAAAATGCAAGTTCTTTTCGGATAAAGACAGGTATTATTTTACTGGTAAAGAATTTGAGAATTTAAATGGTTTTGTTAAGAATCACAGAAATAAAGGAGCACTTCTAACTTCCATCAAAAAGCATGTAGGCGTACACTGGTTAGAGTAACAATGTATGTAATCTTACTTGAGGTAAAAAAAATTATATAGTTAAGTAGTTTTAACGTCAACATGGTAGTTAGATTATTTTGCCATAAGTTGGAATGGCCCATGATATTTTATAGTAGTCATCCAATTGAAACATGTTTGAGCTCATTATAAATTGATATTATAGAAGGCTTAGCATGCGTGCAAACATGTATAATGATGATGGTGACTTTCCACCATCATATCAAGCATCAACTATACTTCTGCACATAATAGTAATACAATTATTGATCAATACAACTATATCAATCTAAGTTTAGCAAGAGATCTTACAATCAGGTGATGCTGAACAAGTGAAAATTTTACAAAGTTTCTACAATGATATAAACTCCTCATAGTTAAGGAAGTATCGCTCCTGAGAAATCTAATTTTCAAGCTCTTCATTCATCCAGACTTCAGACTCATCAGTTGGGAGCAGTTTTTTTCCTCAATTTTGATAGTTTGTGAAACACCAAAAATAGAGTCTTTTGTTTTTCGTAATAAAAGGCAAAGCTGCAATTAATGTCACACCTAAATCTGCTTCTTCACCCAAAGAAGAAAATCATGTACCTAATTTACTTCTGTGAAGAGGCAAAAGCTCGAGTGGAACAATAAAATTTAGATGAAATTTCATATTCAAGGCCTCCCACCCCCAAGGAAAAGGAAACAAAATGTCTAAAGTTGGCACTCAACAGGTTGTAGCAAGCTTGTGAGACAGATGAAAAAATTGCATTTATGTAAGTGCTGGGAATAATAAGCCCTCAGTCATAAGTTCATAGCTACTGATATATATTGAAATGATAAAATGAACAAGTTGCTGGTATTTACCTCTTAGAAATTCTACAGTTTCATCCAGTACAGGGTTAAGTAATTGATCATACACTTTCAGAGTCCCTGTCACTGTATTTTTTTTTTCTTTTTTAGATCCAACAAATTTAAAATTTGATAAGAATCCACAGAAAACATTCAGGGTGATGATTTGACCTGGTGGTTGCAATGTTTAAATTTGTCAATTGAATATTTCTAATTTAAATTGCTATAAACTTCATCACTCTTCAGTCATCTAACAACAAAATCAAACGAGAAATAACAGATTTGGTATGAATTCAAAACTAAATTCAAAGTTTCAAGAACACAGTATAGAATAAGATCAATCCTTCAGGAACCAAAGTATTATTTTACTCTAGAAAAGAAAATCAATACATGTACCAAATTGCATCCAGAAAAACTACCTTAACAAAGAACTAAATATATATTTAGATCCTCGCCAAGTTTTTAGTTGGCATTATCACCATTATTATTTTCTCTTGGAGTTGATTGATTATGATTTAGACCGTAAACAAGAGAGGAAAAAATGAGAACTGAAGCTGATAAATCAAATAACAAAAGAGCTACAAATCCCTTCTAAGTGACAAACATCCGACTCTGCAAGTCATATTTTTGAAACCTCCACCAAACAGTTAGTAGAAATTCTACAGACTTACGATTTGTTGAAACTTGAATTACGGAAAAGCAAGTGCTTTGTTTCCTGTAGATAGGTGTAGATTGTAAAAGCCAGAATTATACTATTCAAATCTTCACCAAACAGGTACCTGAAATTTATAAACAACAATAATTTCAGTTTCTTAAGTCAAATAAAGCATCTAATTTTTACATCTAGCTCGCCACATATGCCCCCCCCCAAAAAAAAAAAAACCCTTATTATCCAAATTCCAGAAAATACAGGTAGTTGAGATACCTTGTCTGCCACCAGTAAGCTTAACTTGAACACCGTTATCCACAAAATTTGCAGGGTCCAAAACTGTTTCTTTCCTGCCAGATTGATTCCATGAATAATAATAATAAGGAAAAAAAAATTTAAAAAAAGGCTCAGAATCTAGTCCTAGGTCATAAAATTATATGAAAAATTATCTTTGGTTTTTTCTTAATTGTATTTGTTGATTACATGACAAGAAAGATACCATTTCTCAAATGGACTCAGCAGCTCTTCCTCAATTTCTTCTGTAGAATAACAAAAACAATTCAGAAAACAAAAACAGAGAGCAGAAAGCCATTGAAGTAGAACAATTTTATCACAGACACATACATAGATAGGCAGTGGCAGAAACTACCTTGGCTGAGTCGAGGGAGAACTAATTATGTCCTCCATTACGCGCAGTGCTTCCTAGGATATACTATGAAAGAGCTTTTCAGCTATTTTCTTTTTTCTCTCTTTCTTTCCTCTCTCCCTCTCTCTCTTTCTCATCTAGATTTGAGTTTTTTCCTATGAAATAGTGTAAAAAGACAAAATATCCAAATTCATCCCTCAAATTGTATCTCACTTGCAATTCTGTCTCTCAAATATAGTGAGCAGCCATACTAATTCCTGATTTTAAAAACGTTACATCAAAATAGTCCTTCCATTGGGCAAGTTAAAAGTAAAAAATGGAAGTGGCCTCGTTGGCCGTTAAGTGTCTATCTGGAACCACCAGCCTAGTTTACAGCCTCAGCGATGACATTTTTCATCTCCACTTCAGCAGATAACACTTTCAACCCTAATTCTCTCATTTTGCTGTAATCTGGTGAGAAGAAATTTCTAATCATCCTCTGTTCTTCTTTCTTTTTGGAACGATGAACTGCCACACCCCTTCATAGTCATGTTTTCATCAGCAATGTGCGTGCTCACTGAACTATGGTGGATATCAAACTCCAGCCAGTCGACAAGCAGAAGCTAGCATAGCTGCATTGACGATGGAGATATGTGATTGTGGTCGAAAGGCTTTACTGCTAATTTCAAGGTCTAAGCTGAACCCAAGAGACATTTCTACAAATACCCATTAGGGAGGGTCAAGCGAAGCAGTTGTGGGTATTTTGAATAGGCTGATGAAACTCACACAAAAGAATTGAACAAGATTGTGCTGAAGTTGATCAAGCAAGTGAAAATCTTGAAATGTGTTTGCTTGTTGTAGTTGTGTTTCTATTCTGGGTGTGCCTTTATTTTTAGGAGAGGTGTTTAGGTAATTAACTATTGCTGAGAAATGTAAGGGTATAGATTGGTTAAGAATGTTAACATTGTCATGCTCACATATGTAAACTCTTGTATGAAAAGGGTGATGACAATTTTTGTTAATGTTCTAATGTTGATACCCTGTGTAGACATTGTGATTTTCAATTTATTATGACATGAAGTATATTATGCCTTTTATAGTTACTTTATTAAACAATCTTTGTTTAATATGTGTAGTTTTGCTTGCTTGTTTTTTATGATATTGGTGCATTTTTACACTAGAGAAGCTAAGACTTCTACATTGCCTTATTATGTCATTCTCTCCTTTAGGAACCAATTCTTCTGGTTAAAAACATAGCTTTTGTCAGTCAATTCTATTTTTGCTTAGATTGTTATGGTTCTAATTGATCATTTCATGAGACGTAGATTGAGTTCACCATGAATCTTGGGCCTTTTAGTATTAAGGAACATGTTTTGATAACAATTTTTGCCAATTCTAGTGCAGTACCCAGGTTGTTTAGAAATCTGCCCCTCCTTATGGCCTTTCTTGTTATGATCACTACGAGGGTTGTCTTTGTAATCCATCTCTTTTCTTTTTTGATATTGAGTTTATGTGGATGGTCTGACTTGTTTTCCTTAGAATGAAACTTGAAAGCAATCTTATCTCTCCAACTTGGTACAAAGGTAACTTTATATGAATTAAAAAATATATGAGATGAAAAAAATTCATATCAACTTGGCTTGAGTTAATTCTTATATAGATCACTAGGCTTAACTCGCATGTTATTAAGGTGGTTGAGGCTTGGCTACAAGTCATAGGTTGAGTTGTCATTAAAAGAGAGCTAATTTAGCCCACCAGAGTGATTTCTTGAATTCTATATATTTGTTGATTTTAAATACTAATATAATATAGTAATAAAAGTGAATATAGGCGACACCATTTGATATTTGCCTCAAACCATACAAGCAATTTACAAGTTCAATCAAGTCTAATTGAATTGAAATGCTTTATGAAACTCGAAGCAAAATAATTAAAACTTGCATCATGGTAGTATGTATGCTAACATTTTTTAACTTGCAACATGGTAATATGTAGGCTAACATTTTTTAATAGCATCAAAAAATAGTTACATAATTTAAACATGAATTGCATTCAAAACAGAGGAACTTGTAGGTAATATTAATTATGACAAATTGCATAAAGTGATGAAAAGTTAACATCCCTTATCTACATTATTCACAACATGGAACCAAAGTTCCATGAACACTTGAAAGGTAGCTAGAAATGGCATCCAAAATGTAAAACCACCCCTAAATCATAAATACATAACATGTTTTGTTAATATCAAAGTCATAGACACCATGTATATAATCTAACAACATTCATAGCTAAGCTAAAAGACAAAAATGTTTGCCTAAACTACTCCTTTTAAACTACTACTTTGTTACTATATAATTTGTTATGCTACATAATTCATTGTATTGCATTGTGATGTTTGAGATTGAATAAGTGGACATAAAACTACTTGTGAGCTTTAAACTTCAATTTGTTTAAAGTTAACTTTTTCCAAAACTTTCTTGATGGATTCTTGCAACCTCTAGCATTATGGCTTGTTTACTAGCATCTAAAGCATGTTGTCAATCCAAATTTCTTCTTCAATTTACAAAGGTTTCTTAGTTCATCCTGGTCCTTTTTCTTCTTTGTCTTTGGGCAATTTGTAATCCTGCCATATCTAGGTGGGTGAACAACTTTTCCTGTGCTTGTGGGCCAATAACACTAACTTGCAATCGGGTGAATAAAAAGAGAGTAAGTTCTTTTAAATGTAGCCATTAATAAGCTTGGATGCACAAAATCTTCTAACTTTAGGTTGTTCCAAGCCAAGCAAGCAACTATATGCATACAATGCACTCCATTTACGTCCTACACCTTGCAAGAACAAGTTCTACCAATCAGATCCACTTTCACCCTGTCACTTACTTTTATGTAGATTACTTCAAACTTGATGCCTTTAAGATCATTAACCCATTAGGATGTCCACTACATGTGGGCCAGCTTAGCTTTCTAAAGTCTACTTTAAGGTGGTGGGCAAATAGGACCTTAGTAAGTTATAATGGTAAGCTTTTTTTCATTCATTTTTCTCATGATATAGCATCAAATCTCCTTTGCCATCATCATAATAGGCTTGCTCCTATACTTGATAATCTTTAAGTTAAACTGCTTGTACGTGTTTAGCTAGGTGTCATTCTTAAGGAATGCACTATATATAACTATAGTCCAAGTAATAGGAAGGATGGTGTTGAGGTATGCCCAAGCCTTATCATTCAATTTCTCAATTTTCTCCATGAACCTTTTAAACTTGAACATTGTTGTGCTTTAAATAGCTAATTAAAAGTTTTTCCTAAATTATAAGCCTTTCCATTTCTTGCTAAAATTCTTCTACAAATAAAACTTGTGATAGCATTAAGTTGAAGCTCTGTTATAGCCAGCAATAGGTCCTATGAGCTAAAAAAAATTAAAGCCTAATATTATGACATGTTAAGCAATATTTTGTATTTATTTTACAATAAACTATTCACAAAGATATAAAAACATGGAAAACCAATAACATGAACAATTAAGGAAAAAGTTATATGGGTAGCTCCAAAAGCAACCTAATTCAAGAAAAATTATATGGTGCTTCATAATTTACTTATTACCAAATGGAAATAATTTACTTTATTACCAAAATTTATTAATGGAACATACACACATCTTTTTACATGCCTAAACAACCTCCCTGCAGCATATCACCAATTTAAATATATACATAATTAACATTCAGTATTAGGATAATGACATGTGTTTGCTGCTATTATTCATACAACACTCTTGTCATCTTTCACCAAGCTTTTCAACTATTTAAATTAAACTAACAACAAAATAATATATTGGAAACAAGAAATGTAATGCTAGTAAAGAATAATAACTACAAGATGATAACCACAAAAGTAGTTATATTTAAGAACTTAAAGATAATTATTCCCATTTAATAGAAGTAATACATAAATTCATTAAACATTCAAATGCATATAATTTAACTGTGAACCTTTACATAGTAAAATAAACTTGAATTTAAGTGATAGCAAAAAGGCAAATAAGAGATAACAAAAATTAACCAAAGTCCAAAATGTGCACCTAACTATAACATCCTATTATAATTCCTTGTAAAATGGATTCCAAATACTTAAAATAATTTTAATTTTGGTATTTTATAGTTGTTGTATAATTAATAGTAATAAATAAGGCCAATATACAAGAAGAATATAACACTTTTTATTCAATATATCATTATTTTGAAAACTATGAATACAAAATACATGCATAAAAGGAATGGTAGAATATGAGACCTTTTGGTGTTTTGAAATAAAATTCCATCCATGCTCTTTTGCATCTCCAATGTCCTTAATAGCTTGGTTATAAACTACCTCCAAGTTTTTTTGTTTTCTTTTTCCATAATTATATATGCAATGACAAAGAACTCATTATTAACATTTTAAGCCATAGTTGAAAGTAATTGCCCTGCATACTAGCTTTTAGGGTGGCATCCATCTAACCCAATAAAAGGTCTATAGCCTTCAATAAACTTCTTTTACAAGCTTCCAAGCATAAATAAAATTTGTTAAATGTAGGAAGCACTTTTGGTGGACACTTCCTCAAGCTAAGTTATAATGAATAATGGGGATTGCTCCTAAGTATCTCATGGCAATAGTCATTAAAGCTTGTATATTATTCTTTTTTAGCCCTTCATAACTTGTTTTACTTCCTTCATAACTCTAAAAAGGGTGTGCTCAACAATTATCACTTTATATTGCTCCTTAATCTAGTTAAATATTTTTTGACCATTTAAGCTAGGCTAAATTCTAATCTTAGGGACTAATTTTTTTACCAACCACTTCTTGGTGGCTAGCTTGTTCTTTATTTGCTTTGAAGAAGTGTGGTCGCCAGATAAAGTTTTTATCTAAAAACTCTTAGTCTAACTACTCCATGAATACAAACAATCCCAACGATATGTTTTAAAAGTGTACTTCACTCTACACCTCACATTATCATTCTTGGGAAAAATAGTTTATTTGTCGAGATAAATATTGTAGTCTCTGCAAGCATCCATAAAAACATCCAAACATGAAAATTCCATTCCCAGCCTTAGTGTCACCTATTCAAATTTAGCTTTTGGGTTAAACTAAAGGTATTTTTTACTACTTTCATTACCTTTATCATTAGAAGAGCTAAATATACTCTTTAGTTCTTTAGACTTATAGTTGTCATTCCCAATAAAAGTGTTCTTTAGTTCTACATCATGATGATTGACAACATCTAGTCGAATGAAGGCCTAATCGATAATATCATTTTTCTTGTTTCCCTTTTCAACTTTTTTAGCTTTAGTTTGCATTGTTGTAGAGCTGTTCACATTAGGTTTCGGTTCAATATTTATTACAAAGGCAACATTATCATCATCTTCTTCCTCAAGCTTTAGTTTGATTAAGTTATCCTCTGCAATATCATAGTTTTTATCTTCACTCCAACCATTCTTATCTTCCTTATTTTCACCCTTATATTTTTCATCCCTAACTTTATCATCTTCACTCCCATGTTTAGCCCCCTACTCTTAGACATCTGTTTCTTTATTAGTCTTTTATTGTGAATCTATTAGTTCTTCTAAAATCCAACTAATCTATAGGGTGTCATCTTTAATGCTCTATTGAAAGTAGATCTTAATTACATGCTCTATTGCATTTATGATATCCCTGCAATCATCATTACTTTTTATAAGGCATAGTCCATTATTTAAATTAAACTGTAGGCTCAACCAATAGTACTTTTTATATGATGTGCATCTATGTTCTTTGAAAAGACCAGGAATAACTGGTATTATGATATAATTAACATCTATTTTATCCCAATCATCAACTTTGTCCCCTATGTAACTAGTCTTGGGGTTACTTTCAAACTGTCCTCTATGATGGAAGACTAATGTTCTATAGTAGGCTATAGTTCTTACAATAATAGAAAAATAAATGAGATTCATATATAATGGTTATGTTCCAATTTTTCCATCTATATCTATTTTAGATAAAAAAAAATATTACAAATAAAACCTCATTAAAAACCTTTAAAATTTTTATTACAAAAAAGCATGAAATTAAAAATTTGTTCTAGGCAATAAAGCTTGATGTTAATGGAAGTGCTCCATGCCTATTTCATGATGTGATGCCTAACTAAATTATCATTTTTTCACAATCAGAATTAAAGCCATTATTAAAGTATGATATTTACATGTTACAATTATTTATATGTATAAATGTTTTATTACTATACAAGCAATGTATAATTGCAATAAGAAAGGGCTTATCAATTAGTTGCCTTAACATTCAACTCATCTTTATAGAATGTAATATCAAGCTAAGAAATAATGTAGCTTTTTCTTATTTCTTAATATTAAGCTAAATTTCATAAAATGTATGAATAACATTTTTTGCTTTCTCTCAACTAGAAAATAAATAATGCAAGAACTTGCCATTTCACCAACTTTAACTAAAATACATAATACCCAATTTGGCATTATAATGATAAAAATAAAATTAACTAAAGAAATTATTCTTTGTATTTATTATATTACAGATAATGCTAAACAATATATTATAATTCCAAGTTATTACCTAGGTTTTGAAAGTTTTGAATGATTCTCCTAAACCTATTGTCAACCCCTATTTGATATGAAAGAAATAATATTCTAGCAACATATGTAGATATGTTTAAATTTTAGTAAATCATAAACACATATAAAATAGCAATTGATGTAGTTCATAAAATTCATAAAATTCTTCACACTAACACATAATTGCTATACATATTAAAATAAAAAAGAAATCAAGCATACAGATAACAATGGTGCGATACTAGTTTTTAAGACCATCATTGATAAACTCTAGAATTTTGACCAAAGAATAGTTGTTCTATTACTAATCTGTTCAATATTTTATTCCAACAAATGTGATTTCTTCCAATTGTAGCATCAATTTAGCATCAATGCTAGATTGAAGCTTTAGCTGTTGAAATAATCTTTCTTTCTCCCTTTTCACTGAATGACATCATAAGAACTAGAATCTACTTAATTTTTATTTGATTCCTACCTTTTTCAACTCTTTAAAATTGATTTAATAATATATTATTGTTAATATAATAAAATGTGTTTTTTGCTCAAGTGGAAAGAAGAAATATTGTCATTTAGGCTCCAAATTGGACTAGTAGTTTCAAGTTGATACCTAACAAGCAAACTTATCCACTTCTGTTTCTTTACTCTTAACTTGCCTAATGGAAGGACCATTTTAATGTAACTAAAGCTATGGAACGGACTGGCCCATATAAGCTGGTCATTAATTAGGTCATGCCAAACTTATCCGTCATTTTTCTGGACCTCCAATATAGAGACCTCAGTCCAATTCTTCTGAACTTGGACTTACTTGTGGGTTTTTCATTTTTAATTTTTTTTAAAAAATTTAAGTTTTTTATTCATAAATTAGTTATAATATATTTTAAATTTATATATAACTTTATAAAATATTATATATAATATAAGTTATAAAATATTTTCAAAATAAAAATATTATTTATAAATTATTTGTAATATAACCTTACATAATTAAAAATAAAAAATGGAAGTGTAATTTTTTATAAATTAAAAATGTTGACCTATATAAAAATTAGAAATGTAAAAAATAAATAAATTTATTACTGATTTAGCCTATCCATGAGCTATTTTGCATAGGCTATGGGCTTTCACGTGATAAGTTAATTACAGCTGCAACTATTAAGACCTCTAAAATGGAGGCCTGAATCTTCAAAATTCACAAGTTTTAACTTATTTTGACAACTCTAGATATGATGCTTTTAAAACCAAAGACTACTATAGCCATTCACTATATTTGAAGGATAAAATTGCGAGCAAGATACAATTTGAGGGATTAATTTGGATATTTTATTAGTGTAAAAATGCTGACTTTGATCAAGCCCATGGGTAGTCCAACAGGCTACTTAAAGCAACCTAACACATCTTATCTTGATTCTAAAAAGATGGGTGTACTTAATGGGTTTGACAATCGAACCCAACTAAAATCCACACGAATTTAATTTGTTAAAACTCACATTTTAAACAAACCCATTTTAATTGACTTGATTTACATTGTAAGCCCACCAAATCAATCTATTTTGTCTTAAAAAAATAGTTGATCTACAAATTGATATGTAATCCATACAAATAAGATTTGTATGAACCCAATCTATGTAAACTTGTATTTTTATCAGCATATTTTTAGTAAATTTGGTTTTCAACCTTATGAGCTCAAAACTCGTTAAGCACCTCTATACAATTATTTTTTCCTTAATAATTTGCATTATTCTATCCTATTCTATTATAAATAAATCAAAGACATTTATTTTCTTTTAAATATAATATTTTATTTTAATTTATTTAATATAAATTAAATTAGATATATATATTAATAATTAGTAATTAGTAATTTCAAATATGTTAAAATGAAAATCTAATTAATGCAGAAAAAATTAATAGAATTTCAAATTTATAATTATAATGACAAAAACTATAAGTGTTACATACATGTGTCATGTGTGAAAGTTCATGCTTTTAAAATATTGATAATTGCTTCCAAATACCTTGAGAATAAATTTTATTGAAAAATATTAGGAAATAAATCTCCTGATATAGATTAAAAAAAATTCAAAGGAAAGGATAAATAGTACCTTCAAATAATATATATATATATATATTTACGACGTTCATTGATAAACTTATAATTGGGTTACTGGGTCATTCTAAAAGTCCAATTCCAGTTAAAGTCCGACCCAAGCACTGACTGAGTGCAGGTCGTATTGGTAATTTAGCCCAAAGTAGGGTTTTCTAAAAGGCGGACACTATATGTTCCCTCCTATCAGTACTAGGGTTCGTTTAGCAGGTGGAAGTGAAATCGGTGGAGGCGCCGAGGTGTTGAAGCTGCAGCAATGGTGGACAAGAGCGCAAAAGGGAGAAAGGAGGAGGTTGTTACCAGAGAGTACACCGTCAACCTTCACAAACGTTTGCACGGATGGTATCCATTTCGATACTAGTTTTCAATTTATTTGGCAGATGATCGCTCCTTTCTCTGTTAATTCTTAATCGATGAGATTTGATTCGAATTTGGTTAAAGGGTTTTGACTTTAGGTCTATATCTACAGTGTCCTTCCCTGTGCTGCTTCTTAGTGTAGTAGGTATCGGAGTAATGGACCCAGCACCCACCATAAATAACTGGATCAATTATAACTCATAGAATCAACTATTTTGTGTATTATTCTGGGTCTAGAACTTCAAATCTTCCAATAATCTTAATTATGAACTTTGAAAGTATATTATGATTGCTCCTCTGACTTGATAACCACTACTTACATACATATTTGATTGACTTGATAAGCACTACTTACATACCCTTTTGATATTTCTATCACAAGATATGTATTATACTTTCATGTTATGTCTCTGGTTATCTTCAATGAAAATTGTCTCAGGAAGGTGAGGATACTGTTGTAGTTTTGAATGTGTTTGGACGCGGTTTAAAAGTTCACTGGATGTGAATATTAGCCAAGCAACAATTGAGTTGTTTCTTACTTGTGTAATTTTTCCTGTGTTTGTTATGGAATTACTAGCTATCTAGCTACTGGCTGTCATTTATCAGTTCAGAAGAAGATAAGTTAACTTACGGAGAGATGTTTTGCAGATCGTGTTAGTAAAAGAAAAGTTATATTTTTAGAGTAAATTTGGCCCTAATCCGTTTGTATTTCTTTCATTCTCATAAATGGCTGTGACAGTTTTTATCGTTGTATTATTTTACTCTTCATGGTAGTGCTGATCGGTTCAGAAAATATTTTGTACAGAAGATTAGTGTTGGCGGTGAGGGTTTATTTGTAAACTTTGGAGTGGTTGAGGAGAGAATTTTGAAGCATTTCAGGATGGAATTTTCACGTGTGCAGATATAGTATCAACAAAAGCCTCTCTGCCTGTTGTTCTTGATCAATTTCTTCCGTTTATAAACGTTATGTATCTTCTGTGGCAACAGGAAAAAGTTAATAATCATGTTTTAACCTTTGTATTGACATATTTTAAGGGCCTTTACTTGGAATGATAACTTGAAATTTCTTTTTGATGGCATTTAGTCTGTTGGAATTGTGCTTGTAGATCTTTAGTTCCTTCCAGTTGTCTAATGCAAGTTTTTGGATGTCTGTATTTCATGCAGTACCTTTAAGAAGAAGGCTCCAAAGGCAATTAAGGAAATTAGAAAGTTTGCCCAAAAGGCAATGGGAACAACTGACGTGAGGGTGGATGTCAAGCTTAACAAGTATGTCTGGAGTCGAGGAATCCGTAGTGTCCCAAGGAGAATTCGTGTTCGCATTGCACGAAAAAGAAATGATGAAGAGGATGCTAAGGAGGAGTTTTTTTCATTGGTTACTGTTGCCGAGGTCCCTCCAGAAGGATTGAAGGGTTTGGGAACGAAGGTGATTGATGAAGAGGATTGATCTGACCAGCCTCCCTCGACTTTAGTAATGTTCTCCAGTTTTGGCCATGTTTCATTCAGTTTCTGAGATTCAATTTGGCTGCCTTTGGATACACTTTGATTTTCTTAGTGAGAGACACGCTTATGGAATTTTATTTTATTTGATATAATTACGCGTCTTATAAAGTGTTCCGCTTTTTTGTTATTATATATCTCCTATATGCTGAAAATTTTAACAGACCAGGATCATTCAAACTATAGAAATATCCCTTTACAATCTTGCAAACGATGTTACACCTATTGGCTGAATGCCTTCAAATATCCCTGCCATATTCACAAGCATTAGAAGGTTTTGAGTGCTTAATAAATCTATGAGATTAGGACAGTTTTTGTACCATTGCAATAGTATAGCACTGCTTCTTGCAAAAGAATGATGATAAAATCTCTGAAATTGAGATCAGTTTATTGAGAATTGGTTGGAATCTATTACACGTGAGTTTTACAAATTGGATGATGAAATGTCTTCTGATATCCCTTGGTTTTTGTTGGGGGTACAGTGTTTGCCAATATGCATCGAATGCATTCCCCCTACATGGGATCTGAATTGGCGTGAGACACCAAAGCCAAGGAATGATTAGAGTTGGTAGTTCTTGAGGTTTCAATGCTTCGGAATTGGGCTGCATAGCCTAATACACCAAAATATTTCCAAAGGCTAGAAGGGATCTCTCGGGTTTGTCCCATGGAATGAAATGACATTCAATCAGCTTCTCTTGCTTGGTGGTCTCTATGATTGGAGTAGGATCCTATAAAGTGGTATTGATTGTCTGTTTCAGTGGTGACAAATGAAATTGAATGATTGTTTTAGTGGTGGGAAATAAGATAGCCTGTTTTCCTTTATTTTAATTCAGCGACATGTAAGGTATAAATTTTATCAAGTTTAGTGGGTGTTTGTAAAGTTATCCTTAAGGGTTTGGTATTCAGAATAGTGTGATAAAATACAAGTTATTGAATGAGATTATTAAAAATTTTAGTAATGATTTGATAATTTCATTTAGTGGTCTGTATTTTGTCACATCCGAATAGTAAACCCTTAAGGGATAACTTAGAATTCTTCTGTTAGTGGATCAGCAGCTCCATTGCACAAGGTCTTCTCAATTTATTTACCAATTATTTTATAAATTTAAATTTGAGAAATTGATTTTATATTATTATTTAGTTATGTATTATTTTATTAATAAAAATTACTAATGTTTTTGCTGTTAATAAAAATTATTAAAATATATTATTTTTAAATGATGTATCACCTTATTTACAGATAAAGTAAAAAATTATATTTAAATTCATATTTATGATAGTTCCTTAACTTCATATAAACATCCTAATAAAGAAAAATTATTGATTAAATTTTTTTAATAAAAATTGATAGACTAAAAGGAGCGTGTTATACTGGGTAGGCTCAATCAGCCGAAATCAATTCTGCCGCTATTAGTCCAAATAATACTACAGCCAGGGTTCAATTTGTCTTCATGAAGAATTAAGCAAAGATGCATTGTTTCATTCCCCCGGCACAGTTTTACTATTCTCACATTTTATCTTTTAATTTTATGCCCACGTTCTCTCATAAAGAAATTTATTATGAATCTCACACATTCTATTAGACCTGTTCTTTCCTTATCTAATTTTGAATGTGGATTAAGTGGAAAAAGTTAAAAACAGAGAAATGACAATGGAAAAAAAAAAACTACTTATTTTGTGGTAGAAAAAATATATAAAGCTGAGGTATATATAAAAAAAAACTTTAACATGAGGCATTCTAATTTGTTCTATTATATTATGTTTGATATGATGGAACTGAACAGTATGAAATAAAATGATCATTTTATAATTATATTTAATATATTTAGAAATGAAATGGACATTCCTTTTCAATATTATATTTGGTACAACAAATATTGTATAAATGGAATAGGAAAAAAAATTTCAATGACAATAATATCCTTAGAAATGAAAAAGAGAGTGTAAAATTGAAAACAAATTTATATGAAAGATAATATTCTCATTTTTTGTTTATTTATAACTTTTTATAATTAAACATAAAAAATCATAATTATCAATATTATAATTAACAAAGAATTTTCTATAGTAAAAGCATAACAATTTAATTTATCAAATTGCTTTATATTAAATAATTTTTATAAAGGACACAAAAATATTTTATTTTAAATGTCATTATTAAAAATATAATTAGTAAAATATTTTAATAATATAATATTAAAAAAGGATATTTTATTATTTATTAATAAAGGATAATATTGAAATAAGTAAAAAAATATAAAGGATAAAAGTGTAAAAAATTTATTTTATAAATGTTGGAATGAACATTTCATCACTTTTGTTATGAAATAAAAACTCCATCATTTGATAGAACAACCCTTCTTTAGGGAATAAACATTCTTATTCCATAATGCTTAGTAAATAAACTTTTTTTCATTTCATTCCTTCCAATCCTTTATACCAAATGTGACATTAGGTTAGGTAGTGTCAAGATTGAAGAAAATATTTCATAATTCACTAAAATTACCAAATAATTAATTGAGTCACGATATAAGTTAGTAAGCAATTTTTATAATAATTTTTAGAATACAATTTAACTATTAGGATTTCAAATATTACTCCTACATGATTGATGCACATCTGTCACTAATCCTCAATGTCTGATAGCTTCTGATCTCATGGGATTAACTTAAAATTCCCAATTTTCTTGAACAATCAAGTGCCAGAAATTCTCCTTGAAATCAATTATAAAACAAAAGCACTAAGGTATCCCTTTCTGCTAAATTCGTATGCTCAATTCTTTTGGAGAGAGAAAAATAACTTTTCTATTTGTTGATGGAATGAAAAACAAACTATGAGGGTTAGATAGGCAAGGTGCCTTATCATAAGTTAACTAGGTCATAATTTTTATCCATCGCAAGATCTATATCTATAAAATTGAATTGGGCCTAAGTACCAATTAAATACCCAATTAGTTTATGTCACTTGTTAGGTTCTTAAATATATATATTGACATTAACTTAATTTATAAAATGTAGGAGGTCCAAATAAAAAATTTTCAACAATCTCTCACTTAAACTCACATAATTTATAAATAGTGGACACTTTAATATTAGTGCCATTATCAAACAATACTATTACACCCATAGGTCTAAATTAAAATCATAAGAATCCAATAATACAAAATATTATATCCGAAAAGGATATTAATATAAAGCATATCAAATGCCTACACTCCATTGATCAAAATAATAAATATTCATTAGGGATATTAGTTCAAAATGTGTATAAGTTTTACATGGCTTTAATGTAACATATGTAAATCTCTGCATAATAATCCTATCATCCACTTAAAATGCTCAATCAATAACAATTAATATTCTTAACACAATAATGAAATAAGGTCTTAATGTCTCCAACAAGTTTCCAACAACATGCAATAACCAAAGTATGCACAAAATATATGGCAACATAAGATGAATATTTTATTAAACAAGTCTTGAGATAAACAATAAGTGCATCATGATCATATCAAATGCAAATAACTCCCATTATATTAGAACATTAAAAGGCTTACATAGACCCATTTGGTTTATATAATCATTATACATTCCTCCTATTAAGCCTTTAGTTGGTGGATCCACAGGTATATGATTCATGGAAATATGCTTAATGTAAGTAATATGCTCATGCATCTTCTCTCTTACAAATTGGTATTTCACATTAAAATGCTTTGTACAGGTAAAACTTTTATTATTCAAAAAGAAGTTCACAATAGCAAAGATGTCACAATAAATGGTTAGAGGCCTTGAAACGCTTTCAATAATATTAAAGCCAAAAATATAATTCCTTAACCATACAACTTTTCAAGTAGCCTTATAACACATCACATATTTTGCTTTCATAATGAAGGTTGTTGTAAGAAAGTGCTTGGCACTTTTTCATGATATAGTTCCTTTTATCATCATAAAGATGTATCCATATATATTATGATTATTCGGACAACTAACAAAATCTAAGTTTTAATAGTATGTAACATTGAGATATCCTATAAGTTAATAAAATGTTTTTTTGTAAACTACATGTATCTCAATACTCTTTTTAAAGCAATCCAATTTCTTTAATTAGGATCGCTTAAATATCTCCCAAGTATACCTATAATATAAGTAATATCATAATATATATATACCTGAGCATATATCAAGCTACTGCAACTAGCGCATATAGGACATTCTACATCTTTGCTCTTTCTTCATCATTTTAAGGACATTGAGCTTTTGAGAAAATTTAAACCTTTTAATAAGTGAAAAAACATGAGAATGGATTAACATATTGAATCTTTTCAATATTTTCTCAATTAAAGGCCATTGAGACAAGTTAAGTATATCTTAAGATCTATTGTAGTGAATTTTTATGCCTATAATAATAAAAAAAAACATTTCCTAAGTCTTTCATTTCAAATTATTATGACAACATCATGTTCATATCATTACTTGCTAAGAGAATATCATCTACATACAGCACCAAGATCGTAAAATTACCTACCTTTATTAACATGTATGTGCATTGGTTTAAACTATTTTCCTTGAATCCAAAAAAAGTCACTGTCTCATTGAATTTGAGATATCATTGTTTAGATAATTTCTTTAGACCATAAATTAACTTTTTTAGCTTGCACACTAAGTGCTCTTTTCCTTTCTCTCAAAAATTATTTTCCTTCTCTATATACATTATATTTATCTACTTATCATTAAGGAATGTTATCTTAACATCCATCTAGTATAATTCTAAATTAAAGTGGGCTACAAGTGCCATGAAAATTTGAAATAAGTCTTTCATTGAAACTAATATAAAGGTCTCTGTATAGTGTATTCCTTATTTCTAAGTATACCTTTTTGCTATAAGTCTAACTTTGTACCTTTTAATTTGCCCATATGTATCTCATTTGGTCTTGAAAACCTATTTACAACCTACCAGCTTGTAGTCTGCAATAACTTAACTAGACCCCACTTCATTTTTATACAACAAAATCAGTCCTTGCTATATTTCATTGATCCATTTAGAAGAGTCAAGACTAAACATAACTTACGAGAATCCTATAAGATTAATGTCTTCATTTAAGTCAAACTCATGTTCCTATAGATAGACCAAGTAGTTATTAGAAATTGCCAACCTATGCTCTATGTGATCTCCTTAAAGAAATTTTATCATTTGGCATTTCATCTTCTATTACTGGTTGCATTAAATTAAACTATGGAATAATAAAAGAAAACTCAATAGATTGAATGCTAGAGGAATTACAATTCTGTCCTTTTCAAAAATGGTGATGCATAGTGTTTGACTTCCATCATCTCACTCATTTTTAGAATAAACTGCTTTGTCTAATTCAATCATCTTAGTGGTATGAGTTGGATAATATAATTTGTTACCTTTAAAACCATTGCAATAACCTATAAAAAATCTAGATATAATCTTAGAATCAAGTTTTCTAGTGATAGGAATATAAAGTTTCATCTCTGTTTATAACTCCAAACATGAAAATAGACATTTACTATTCAACAACTTATATAAAATCTTGCACATTGACTTACTTAGCACTTGGTTCAAGATGTAAGTAACAATATTCAAAGTTTCTCCCTATAAAAACTTTAGTAGTGAGGAATGTGCAAGCATGCCTTTGACCATATCCATAAGCATCATATTTGTTCTCTCAGATATGCCAATTTGCTTTAATGTCCTAAGTATAATGTAGTTAGTCTTAATGCCACACTATTGCAAATACTTAGCAAATGGACTAGGATTTTTCCTAATCTTGTCATACCTCCCATAATATTTGTCTCTAAATTTAAGCTTAACGGTAGCTTTGAACATTCTGAATGCATCCAATGATTCATACTTTTCAGTTAGCAATTCAATCCATTCATTTTTGGAGTAATTATCTATAAAGGTGATGAAATATCTATAAGTTCCTATTGCTTTAAGTGTGATAGAACTACAAATATATGTGTGGATTAACTTTGATACATCTTATTTTCTGTTCCTTTTTTCTTTCTTGGCTTTAATAGGTAGTTTCCTTTTTATACAATCTACATACATGCTAAAGTTAGAAAAGTTTAGTTTATACGACACACCTTTCCTTATCAATTTCTGCAATCTATTTTCGAACTTATGTCCCATATGTTGATGCCAAAGCCTGAAAGAATTTTTGTTGACTTTTTTTCTCTTTTTCCTTATTAATTGTATTAACAAAATTGATAAAATTAAGATCTAGATTAACTTTACATAGTCCATCAACTAATACACCAAAGCTAACCAATGTTGAGCTATAAATTAAATCCATCTTTTGACCTCCAAAATGATGAGAATACCCTTTTAGGTGCAATGCAACCATTAAGATTAAGTTCCTCCTTATAGAATGTACATATATAACATTTTTTAGCCCTAATTCATGCCTAATGGATTATTATAGACAAACATTTCCAATAAGCTTTAATCTAACTTTCTCACCATTTCTAACCCTAATTATTAATTCACCATCACCTAATTTCCTTATATTTTTCAATGACTATGCAGAATTTGTCACATGCATCATCACTCCAATGTTAGACCACCATGTGCGTGATGGCATGTAAACAACATTTGACTCAACAAACTAGAGCCAACCTCTTAAATTTAACCTAATCCTTATCATTGGTCTCATTTAATATCTTTTCAGAATTTAGTTATATAGACATAAAAATCAAGGAAAACATATCAATTAGTTAAAGCATGTAATTACTTTAATTATGTTAGTGTTTTTCTTATAATTTAACTATGTAAGCATATTAGTGTTATATATTGAGATTAAATAACAAAGGGTATTCAAAATCTTATAATACAATACAAGAATTAAATATTATACTTTTAAAACCTAACATTGATGGTGTGTTTAAAAGTTCTAAAAATAATTATCAACAAATTGTATCAATAACATAATATTGAAGGGTATTTAATATTACTAATATAACATTCTTCTTAAACACATTAAAATAATGTTTCTTACAATTTTTAACAAAATTTCATGCAATTGGTCTCATGAAAGGTAGGTTAATATAACATGAGAAATTTATAATTCCTATATAACAAATAATAATAAATAAAATTATTATATCATACAAATAACCTCTAAAAATGCTACAAAATTTACAATGAGTAGTTTACATGATAGGAATTATAAAAAAATTTTGTAGCTCAAAATAAATTCAAATGCATACTTAAGTAGAATGAGTAAATTTTAACCATAAAAATTTTAATTCCAAAAAAATATAAGAAAATATCCATAAAAAAAGTTCTCAAAAAATGGAATATAGTGGTGTTATTATTATTGCCATCTAACATTGAGACAATGATGTATAGCTTACGACATAACTAAACGATATGTGCATTGCCCTTATTTATCATCTTCAACCTTATGTGGGGTTGAACTCAAGTTATTTTGACTCAATTATAAACCCACTTACAACCTACCTTATTTTTTAACTATTTTTTTTACATAATTTTTACTCATTTTATGCTCCAAAACTCTAGAAAACTCATATTCTAACTAACCTAATTGCAACTTTGAACAAAATCATGCAAAGCTTAATTTTCAAAATTAAAAAGATTTGGAAAAATAGTTCAAAATATCTCTAGGAATTTCTAAACATTTTTTCTTAATTTCAACATTCTCATTTATCCTACAAATAATTTATTAATCTTATCTATCACATCAAAATTAACAAAAATTTGGGGAAAAATAAGTTTGATTGAGCTCAAAACTCACAAGCCTTTTGTTAAATTTTCTAAATTTTGGAAAATGATTTTCATTAAAATAACCACACAAATGCATAAGTTTTGCAAAACCAACTTATGAAATGAAATTTCAAATTTTGTAAAGCACTAATTTTATAATATGGAATTTTTCTAAAAGAACCCACAAAAGCAATAGAATTGAAAATGCTAACACCCAAACTCCACATTTTCTATAGTATACATAGCAATGGTGAAAAGCAATATGCCTAACAATATATACATATACCAAAAAACCACTAACTATACAACTTCACATGAATACATTTAATTTATACATCTAGTAATATTCCAACATGTGAAAATATATAAAACACTCGATGGTATTCTAAGCATGCAACAAAAGCATTTGCACATATATATTATATTTTCCCAAAACACTTGGATGATAATGGGGCTGGAAAATTTTAGCAACATGCAATACAAAACATTCATTTGCATATATACACTACATACATAATTAAAAATTTTAGACATCTTCATACATGTTTGTTTGTTATAAAGAACAAAACATTCAAGAATGAATTAAAACATGTATGATAATCAATGCATTCCATGTAAGTATGTACAAGTAACAAAAACTTGCAAATTAGAATCCTTAACAAAATCATGGTTCTATTTTATGTGCAAAAAACATGCATACATAAAAATATTATATATTCAAGACACCTTATATAAGTTTATGTAAAAGCACACATATGTTTAGGAATTTGCCAATTGTATGAAATGGCAAATTTTAAATCCTGAAATTCACAAGGAAAGAGGAAACTCAAATTTACACAAAATTGCTCTAATAACTTAAGCCTTGACTAATAAGCAACTTGGCTCTAACACTAATTAAAGAAAATACTCCATAATTCATTAAAATTACTAAATCATTGATTATGAGTCACAATATGAGTTGGTAAGCAATTTCCATAATAATTTCTAGAATACAATCTAACTATAAGAATTATAGATATTGATCCTATGTGATTGATGCATATCCATTACTAATCTTTAATGTTTGATAGCTTTTAATCTCCTAGGATTAACTCATAATTCCTAATTTTCCAAACAATCCAATGCTAGAAAATCTCCTTGAAATCAATCATAAAATAAAAGCGTTAAGGTATCCCTTTATCTATTAAACCTTCATGTTCAATTCTTTAAGAGAAGGAAATTAACTTTTTTATTCATTGATGAAATGAAAAATAGACCATAAGAGTTAAAGAGGTAGCGACCCCTTATAATAAGTTAATTAGGTTATGGATCCAATCCATTACATGATTTATTTCCATGAAACTCAATTGGGCCTATGTACCCATTGAATACCTAATTTTTTATGCCACTTATTGGATCTTTAAATATATATTGACATTAATAACTTAATTTATAAATTATGAGAGGTCTAAACTAAAAAATTCCAATAAAGATAAGTAAAATAAAGTAAAAAATGATGTCGCAAGCATTTAGCTCAAGTGACATATGATGTCGCTTAAAGGTTTTGCCTTCTTTCCCATTTTAAGTTTTATTTCAAGATCTTGTGTGTTTGTGGCTAGTTTGCATGTGTATGTCTTTAGCTACTCACCATTAAAAAAAAGGTAAAAAGAATTATGTCTTTTCTAAAATAGCAAAGTTAAGAATTTTAAATAATAAATGATGGTTTTAGACAAATTGCAAAATAAAGTATCACATCTATTGAATAAGGATGCCATACCATAAATAGCTAGGTATTTCAATCATTAATGTATTTTATTTAATGTGTTTCACTTTGTAAAATATAAGCTTACAAAATTAGTAACTAAAAAAGATTTTAATTAGTACTTCCTAGAGCAATCTATGCCTTTTATTTGTAATATCTACAAGTCACTAAGCATTGTTTAGTAATGAGAAGTACAAACAACATGCTAGAAGTTTTAAGTTGAAATTTCCTTATCATTTAAGCTTATTTTTTAATTATTTTTTAAAATTTAAATTTTAATGTTCATAATTTTTTAACAATGATCAAATAAAAAGTATTGATGATATATTATAGTGACTTAATAATAATTTAAGAAACTAAATGTGGGCATAGGTCAAGTTCGGGTGAGGGTAACGTTATTAGATATTTGATTGAAACAATTAAGTACCCTGGTGAGAACTCAATTTTAACTAATTGTGAAAATAACTTAAATTTTTAGTTAATAGCAAGGTTAAGACAAGTCAAGTTAGTTGGATTAGGTCTATTAATTTTTTTTTAAAATTTAGGCCTTTTGTGGCCTAATTTATTAGTTTTTTTGGGCTTGTGATCCTTTTTAAAAAAAAAATAAATATACACAAGACAAATGCTTGAACAAATTCCTATTTTTCATACATTTCAAACTAAAAAATTAAATGTAAAGCAACTTATAAAATTGGAAAAGGAAATTGGTTAAAAATCCAAAAAAGCTACGTATTTACAATAAAAATGAGATTTGCCAAAAGCTTTACAAAAAAAAATCTTACAATATGGTACTTTTCATTAGTGGTTTAAGGCTTGAATGTTATACATTGTATTGAATATTTTTGGATTCCTTAGTTTCTACTTGAAAAAAATATAATAATTATTAATCACATCCATCCAATGATCCATTTATTATCAAATAATTAAGGTGCCCCAAAAAATTAACATTGCACCTTAACAATTTGACTATATTAATCATTAATCAACAAAACAGTTTGCTACTTACAAAAAAAAGCACACACCTTATTAGCAAAACAAAGGCATTTGTTTGGCTAGATATTAGCAAACTATCATTCCCCATACTTACATCTTATAATTATATGAAAAAAAGTTTTGCTTACAATTAGTTATCAGTAAGCTTGGCCTAGAATGGTACACTTCAATTTTGACTAAAAGATTTATAGACCCTAATAGTAGCAACATGCAATGAGAAAAAATTCAATTAGTTAACAACATATAAAAAAAATAAAACTAATTTTATATACAATTACAGAGTATGAATAATATACCTTTCAATTGAACAACTCAATCAATAGCCATAGGCTATTCTTGTGTCCCTACTTCCACATTTAACCCATATGAATGTTATTGTTTAGCAATAGCAGAGAGTTATAGTCCACCACTAGCAAGTTCTAGGAAAAAATTTAAAATAAAAGAGTTATAATAAATGAAAATGTTAAAGAAATAAGTAGAAATAAAACTTAAATAAAAACATAAAATTACATTTTTTTTATTTTTTTACCTTTCTCAATCTTCTTATAATCTATCAATTCATTTGTAAAATTCAATTCCTCCTTAGGAAACAAGGTTAGTTTTAACTAATTTTGCTAACAGATTAAAACTTCAACCATTTTAGGTGACAATGATGTCTTAAACACATCCAAAATTCTACCTTTAATGTAGAATGTAGATTTTGAAGCAATAATGGACACCAATATAATAAGTACATCTCCTGCAATGCAAGAGAGAACTAAAAACCTAGAGACACTTGACATCTACCTTCTAAAACATAAAAAGATTCATCTCTGTTAACATTTGCTTCAACAAAATATCCTTCCACTTTATTCTTTACTTCAATAAAATTTTTAGCCTTTAAATGGGACTTAAAGTTGCAGTTATAGTTTTGTAAGCCTTTTTATCTTCTTGAGCACTACTTTCCCTCAATTTAATAGCTTGAATCATTTTAGAAGAAGAATGTTTAAGCTCATACAACTTGTAATACCATGCATATAACCATAGTAGATCTGATTTGATCTTAGCAGCCATATTATAAGTAGTTATAGGATTATAAATGTCATAAAAAAAATCATTTTATGAAAACAATCTTGTACCTAAGGTCCAAAATGTTAGAAATGAAGGCAAATGGATTGATATTTTCTAATTTCCCCTAATACTTATCATATTCTTTCTCCATTGCAACTTAAGACAAGGTCACCACTTAAGGCTTATTTAACTAGCTCAATCTAGATGAAAGGAAGTAAAAGAATTGTTAGATGTGACATATTATGGTCCAAATAATTCCAATGTCATATCATGGAACATTTTAAGAAATTTCATGAACACTTTAGTATTAACCTAATACTCTAAAGTGGGAAGATCTATTGTCTCATCATCAAAGTGTTCTAAATAACTTAATTCATTATCTTCTAACATCTTAAATACTTCTTGAAAAAATATGGCATATTTTAAAATGAGATATGTTAAATTCTAATAAGTTAGTATATCTAGGCAAACTACTTTTTTATATTCAATTTTAACTTGTTTAACATAAGCTTTAAATTTAACCAACCTAAATGGAAAAGACCTCATATATTTAGTAGTATTACAAATTAAGTAGTAGATGAATGCAATTCTTTCAAACCTCATTCATAACCAAATTAACTATATAAGCATGACATTTAACATGTAAATAATCACCATCCAACACCAAACCATTAAGAGTTTTACTAGTTTTAGTAATAGTAAGAATAGTCAAATTATCAGATGTGCATATACAAAGATTATAGATTAAATTCTAAATACAATTAAAAGCATAATGTCTTTTACAGATATAGAATATCATTTAAGTAGAAAACTATCAGCATAGTATATTATTTATTTATTTATTTTTAATTTTGATCCATGTATAAAAATAGGAAATATAGAGAAAGGGAGAGAAATAAACAATTTTTAAAGATGTTGATAAAAGCTTTAAGATTTAGGTGTTACTAGGAGAATTGCTAAATAGAGAAAAAAGACTTTAATGCCTAAGTTAGTATGAGTAGAAAAGAGTATAAGCATAAAAGAGCAAAAGTTTGTTTGATAGATTCATAAGGGGTATTATATATTAAGTGTGAATATGGTATTGAAGGGCAAATTTGTTCACTTGCCTTTTTTCCAATCCTATATTTTATTGGTTAGCATATTTTATTTTGTTAGGTCCATCCTGTAAAGCATGTGAATAAATATTTAATTAATTAATAATCTATATTTAGAAGGACTTACCTAAATTTTCCTAAAAGATTTATTGGTGGCTATTATAGCATTGTTGGTTATTTGAATTTGATTCAAGGCTAAGGGAGTTGTTTGGGTTAAAAAATAATTAAGGACTTAAGTCTCGAATGTTAAGAAATTTTTGCTCAAGCTTTAGTACTAAAAGAATTTACTTTATACTTTTACAATCAATGGGTCAATTCAGTTTGCTAAGGGATTTCCAGTTGAACTTTGTTATCGGGGTATTTTCACCTAAACTTAAGGGTTCGTTTGGTTGGGAAAAAATAAATTTTTGAAATTTATTTTCTAACTTTTCCCTATTTGAATATTAAAAAAATTTAGTTAACAAAAAAATAAATTTGATCAATCAAAAAGTTGTATTATTATTTAGGAAAGCAACTTCCCATTTTGAAAAATGAAATTCATTTTTCTTATTACTAAGTACATTTATATTTGAACCCAAGTTTTCTGTTTTGTCATTTTATTATGCAATCATGATTACAAGTAGAATTTATTTTTATTTATTAAATATTTTCATGATAGATGCTTTATTTTTATTTTTATAAAATTTATTTTTATTTAGTAAAGTTCAAATATACATTTTCATACAATATTCACTAAAATATTCTCTTTTTCTTTCTCGTGATTAATGCTTTATTATATAATATTTTATAATAACTAATTAAATTAATTGTGTGAATCTATATGTAAGATTTTATAATATCTTTAATATATATTTTACTGTTAGAGATCAATCATCATTGGACTATTAGACACCAAGAATGATAAAAATTTTATAAAAAAATTTCTTTTTTAAAAAATACGTAAAATTATAATAATTTTGAAATAAATAATTTTAATTTATTTTAAATGGAATTAATTTTTTTATGTACCAAATACTAAAAAATATTTTTTCTTTATGTACCAAACAACAAAAAATTAATTCATTTTCTAAAAATATATTTTCTTAGAAAAGTATTTTCCAAAAATTTCATTTTTTCTTAAATCAAATGAACCTTAAGTGTCTAAAGAATTTACTCTAAGCTTTGATAAATGATGATTCTTAAGAATGTAATTCTTGAAAATGTTATATTCCTATAATTAGTTCACTAAAAAATTTTTTAGAGTATTTTGTCATATTCCTAAATATATTATATTCTTATGTTTGATTTCCATCTAATATTCCTAAGAATCTTAATATTTTTTTCAAAAACACTTTTTTTTACAAAGCAATACTAATTTATTCTTGTAAAATTTATTAGCATATTTTATTATTTCACTTTCAAAAGCACTAGCTATTGCTTGAATTGACCATTAATAAGAAAATATATCTTTAATTACTCTTTATATCTTTAAGTTAAAACGTAATATATAAGCTAAATACTAGAAAAAGTTGAAGATTTTTTTCCTTTGAATAATATCTTGTTGTGATTGTTCCAAATGCCTTTTCAATGTGATGAAAATGAAAGCAATATCAAAATTTATGACAATTCCTTTTTGGTGTTAGCACATTATATCATTAAGTTAAAAAGTAATGTGTAAATTAGG
Source organism: Sindora glabra (assembly GCA_020226215.1). Taxonomy (NCBI): domain Eukaryota; kingdom Viridiplantae; phylum Streptophyta; class Magnoliopsida; order Fabales; family Fabaceae; genus Sindora; species Sindora glabra. Next base: position 31,367,806 of record CM035229.1, read on the forward strand.
TGATGCATCATAATGTGTTGTAGGACTTCCATACTTAAATAGAGATTAGAGCTTCGGCTAATTAGAACACATGCCTTGTAAGCCTTAAACATATTCATAGTTCAATCTTAAGTTTGACTAAGAGGTATTAATTTCTACTACAAATTTATTAAGTAAATCTAAAAATAAAAATAAAGAAATAAAGTTAGGCTAAAAATTAAGTCCAAGTAAAGCATCAATTTTATGTATTAACAATATGTTATAGACAACAGAAAATTTTATGGATATCCAGCAAATGGTGAAGGCATTTAAAATGAATAAGAAATTATGTATATATTAGGATCAGGAGCCAAGCAGTTGTAGCAAAAATTAACCGATCCCACCTAAAGAATCCATGTAAAACGTTAGATTAGAATAAGGATTCGTTCTATACCTATTGAATGATTCAAAGGCTTTCGACTTACTTTCGATCAAAAATTCAGAAGTATAAACATGAACCGACAAATCACCAGTGAACCTCCACGATCACTAATTAGAATTCTGCTTATTTTTTCCTCATAGTGCTAGCTACACCTCTTCAAGAGTTATGGTCATGGAAGGCTGCTAGGATTTTCTATATTTTAGAATGTGTGAATAATCAAATATTATTGCCTAACAAGCCTACTTAAATATGTGCATAGAAAATCTTAATTAATTAGGCTTTATTCCATGTATAATTATAGGCTTATAATTAGGCTTTGTAATTATAATATGGAATTCCTATATATTAGGCCTAAACAATTTGGTCCATCAATTCCAAATCCACTAAATTCTAAGTGTTCGATCCTATAAGCTTTCATTACATTGATAATGATTATAAATCATATTAATGATCATAAATAATGAACGGTATCTACTAATATATTATTGTTACCCAAGTAATGAAAAAGTCAGTGATTTGACTAAACCTATATATGTGATCATCATCTATGACCTTTTATCCTAAACATCTAGATTGAGCATAAGACATGGATTGTGTCATTCCCGTATAACCTAATTCAAAGGTTTCTTGATTCTTAAATAAGTTGACTAAAACAAATGTAATTAACATCCCATGTCAATCTATCTGAGCATGACCATGCATTTTTATTAGCTTTACTTAATCAAAGGACCCACAAATATTACTTCTGTTATATAGGAGGGACAAATTCTAACTTAATCATACAAATCTCTTCGCATGATATGTGACATATCCAATAACTACCCTTGCATTTACTTAACCATGAGTGACATAGAATAGTATCAAAATATGAAACTTATATATAGGGAATCTTAGCAATCTAAGGTCAAAGGACCATATTAATAATGATCACTAAGAATCACTCATGATACTCATATAACGATCCATATAGTGTTCTTAGGATGGATTGGTCTAGTATACAAGTTCTCTAACTTATACTCATGTGTAGACTTAATATCTTATATAAGTTATCATGCATGCTAGTCTTAACATATCAAAGCAACCCAATTCACAATGATATATGACTAAGGACATATAAGAATACAATTATTATAAAGTTATTATCATAATTAAATATATTACACAGATAATATATGTATAAATATGATAATTAGAATTACCTTCAAAATAATATAATTCAAATTATCAATTATCCATATGATTGATTTTAGAGCATATACACCAATAGTATAGCATTATTATTTTTCTTAAGAAGCAAAATGGATATATAAGGAAAAATTTATTAACAAAATATACAAGCATACTTTAAAAAGTGAACAATAAATGTTACATCATAAGCTAAGTAAGTTAGTGTGTGGAATAATTTAGAAAACAAATTCATGCCATTTACTATTTTATCCTTTTTCACTTAGTTTCTAAAGCTTGTATAAAATTTAAATCATGATTAGAAATTTTTTAAACTAGAATATTTAAAGGTTGAATATCAAATATTGTGAAAAACTTGTGACTTATGCAATAAAATAAATATAAAGGTAGCTTGTCATTAACCTATATCCTTTTATACTTTCCTTCAATTATGGACATAATTAACATTGCATTCAATGCAAATTTTTAAAACTTAGCAATATTCTACATTAAATATTATATCTTATCATCAATAACAATGATAACACTTTAATAATAAGAGAGATAGATCAAGTAATAGTATACAAGATCTAAAAGGCTCTCTTAGCAAAAACCTCCATACTTAGTAAATAAATAATTTGATAGCAAGGACTGAGGTTGTTGAAATAATCTCTAGTATAGTTTAGCATAAGAAGTAGGTCTAAACCTTATACCTCTCATACTTTGTGGAATACATAATTTAGGAAGATCATGGCAAGATAGATAAAAAGACTATAATGAGCTCATTATTAGTTGAATGAGAGTTTATAAGCAACCTGAGTTAATAAGTTATTTTTCTAGCTTTGAATTCTACATTGAATTTTACTAAGTAGATAACTAAAATTGTTACTCATAAGTTGTAAACTAGTATAACATGAATAAATAAAAAATTATAGCAACTGATACCGAATGATACTAACTTCTTCAATTCTTCATTAATTTTGTTCATGGTTTACACATACTTTTTTGTGATTGAGTTTAAAGATGAAAAGAGAAAACTAAAATTATGAATCAATAAGAAAAATGTGTTATAAGTAAGGCATTTTCACTATCTAATACTAGTAAAAAAATAATTAAAGATAGTAGTTTATTAGGATTACAATTAACAATTGATAAGCAGAGCAGTTTACTTAATATTTTAATCCAATAACACATATCAACAAGTTTAACACAATATTCTAATGTTATCTACCACTAGTTTATCCAATAGTATTCAGTTTACTAATGCTTAGAAACTATAGTCATTATAGATAGCAACTAACCAAAGAAGTAGTATGATTAAGTAAATGATGTTATGATAAACTAAAAAAGATAACAACACTATTCATTACAACTCACATTAAGTTCATTAAACATCAAACTTAACATAAAAATCTATCAAATTTATCATGACAATGAAGGGCAAAAGTAAGTGATAACCACTACAAATATATAAAGTCTAAATATTGTTAACAAATTTTCAAAAGTTAATATTTTCTAATGCAAAATCACTATATATCTTTTAATAAATGCTCAATATAATACTTTTTCCAATCATGAAGCAAAGTGAAAAAGTAATCAATTCAATGTTGGTCTTTGGTGATAATCTTTCCAACTAGCATTCTTTGACTGTTTGTAAGTCTATCAACAAGTTTTAATTCATCAAGTACCCTCATCTTCTTATCAACTTTTTCCTATTCATGCTAGAAAGAAGATGCGATAACCTTTATATATTCTTTTGTACCTTCGAAGAAATTTCCTAACTTTTTCACCGTATTAGTCAACTTGTCAACAATATCATCAGGGTTTCTAGTTCTCTCTCTTTTTTTTAATTTACCTGCATTGCTTTGTCCACCACTCAGTCCTTGAATGTTTGGAAATGATAGTGTTAGAGGTTATTGAGTATCAAAAATACAATTCAAGAATTCATCAAATTTCTCCACATACATATTGGATTGGCCTTCTTGCTACCCTTCTATGTTTTGCTGCAATTCATTCCTTATTGCTTGAAGTGCATTATAAGAATCTCTAACACCTTCACTATTTGCTCTATCTTTGCCATAAACTTTTTGCAATTCATTAAAAAATGGAAATGACCTATTGTATAGCCCAATAACATTGGTATGAGATTGAAACATAAAAATAAATAAAGATGAAAAAATATTTAATTACTATAAAATATTTAAAAGTGTATATTTAGAAACAATCATAAGTTATAATTACCTTCACCCATCCATTAAAGATCTCTTTCTCAACCTAAGTTTTCTTTTCCTTGTTATCCTATCCAAATTTACTTGCTCTTGGACCTAACATTTCAATGATGGCTCTATATTATTTTTTCAAAAGGTTACCTTGCAATTCAATGTGCAGGGAAGCTTTCAAACCACACCTAGGCATTTTTACTTCAACCATCTTCTTCAATTCCTTCAAGTAACCAAATTTGAATTTGTCTAGTACCATTAGCTTTCCAATACTTTTGAGTTGAAAGTTGCAATAAAGCCTTCATTAGCTTAGCATCTTCAAGTTATATCCATTGGCACTTGCAAGCTTTTGCTTTTGATTACATTGTTTCATTTATGTCTATCTATAAGCTAAGTAATGTATAATAGAAAATGATATTGCTAAACAAATTACAAATTTTAAAAAAAAATTAGCTAAGTTGCATAACATATACTCCAATAAATACATTAATCATAATGTTTTAACAAAAATATCAACTAAAGAAACTAAGTCATCAATAGTTATGACCTTCAAACTAAACTATAAAATAGATCAAGTCATTTATAGGTTTTCCATACAAATTAGGCTATAAAAAAAAACTTAATGAACCTAAACATAATAATTTCCTAAATATGATTTGTTATCTAAGTGTTTCATATTTCTTTGATAAGATTGTATCTCTATGTAGTCCACTTATGAAATCATGCATCATTTCATCATTCTCCTTATTTAATTGAAAAGTCACCTATAATGGACTAGTTATTATCATTTGTCTAATATGATTATGCAATAAGCAATATATAGTGATTAATCTACCCTATGTCTTTATTGGATAAAACAACTAGATCCATAGAATTGTCTAATGCCTTTTCAATAGTGCAAATGTCCTTTCTATCACATTCTTAATGGATGAATGTTTTATATTAAAGAACTCTTGGAGAGTAATTGGTTGTGCCCCATCTCTCTATTTGTACAGATGATACTTTTGCCTTCTATATGGTGTGAGGAATCTAACCTTATTCATGTATCCAGCATCATATAATGATATCTTATAATTAATTTAATAACTTAGTATTCATACAAAATAAAAAGATACATTTTAAACAATTAATCTTTTTAGATATAGAGTATATTATAGAACTTTTAAACCATTAGGACGAGTAATTGCATTCTTATGCATGCTAGAATCAACCATTGAACCCTTCTATCTAAATAAGACATATTAGCACTTATTTCACCTTGTCTATTTTAATATATAAGCTTATCACCTTCTAAGTCTCATCCAATACTCCTAAACAATTCTACATAATGGAACAATTGAGTTAATTTTTATAATTTATTTTTAAAATACAATTATATATTTGTAACCAATATCTATAAATTAATTATTACCTTAAACCATTTCCATTTAGAATAACTTGAATTTTTAAGGGTTGGTTTTAGTTGTTTGAGTAATTCTTTACAGCATTTTAGCATAACAAGTAACACATTATTAAATTACCTGCTAATTGTCTCTCCAAATCTCATAAACTATCTCTTAATAACTTTATTCTTAACATTATGTGCCAAAATGTGTAAAAAAATTGCAACCATTTCCTCAATGCCTAAATTCTAACCTACCAACAAATTTTAGTATGTCATATAATTTATGAAATAAAAACCTATCCATTTTAATATTTTCAATGGATGCTAAGTTACTTTTAAATACTATCCTATGGAAGTTCACATATTGAACCAACTTCCTACTATAATAATTATATTTGATTTTTTTTCCTTTTTCTTAATTCTTTAGCTAGAATAATACAAGCCACCATAATAAAAAAATGAAGTGAACTAATTCAAGAATTTTAAAATCAAAATTAATATAACAAGAATTCTCTTTTTCTTTACTCGTATTAAAGGATCCATTTTATAAAAAAATTATACAAATCAGATAATACATAAATCAAACATAACAGTAAAATAAAACCTGGAATGCAAATTCTCACATCCACTTTCTAATGAGATCAATATACAATATGAAAGTATGGATAGCCAATCTAATGAACATGTCCTTACCATATATAAAGCTTCATCAAACCACTTATATTAATATAATAATAAGGTATTTATTAAAGCAGAGTTGCTTAGTCTATAAACTAGTATTCTACCATTACATCGATATGAACTAGAATTTTATTCATTAAACTAGTATCTTAATTAAATTATAATTTTTGTTTTAAACTATAACTATTTCTAATGCTAACTTAGTATAATAAACTACAAGTATAACAAAATTAGAAATTACAATTAAATTATTATAGAAATTTATAGCAGTTATCTAAGATTATTGTCACTAAAGAGATTTAATTCATGATATTTAAAAATGTTGAGTTGCTTCCATTTTTCTAATTTAAAGATGGAGCAAATGAAGCAAGACCTAAATTTTATAATATTATCTCACTATCTATGTGATGAATATTAACTAACAAAAAGATGAAAAATATTGTTTGATTATTCTTCCAAATCATTATACACTACTTCTACTAGTTGAAGGATATAATCTTACTTCATGTTTGCATAGAGCAAATTAACTTATATCTCATTTACAATATTATGTCACACTTTTAATTAATGGTGTCTTTGTTCTAGTTGCTTACTTTTTATGCTTGTTTATAGAAATAAAAAACTAGTAGAAGGGTAAAAGTTTCGAAGAATAACTATCTATATTAGATTGAAATGATCCTAAAGTAAAGCTTTCAAAAGTAATTAAGTTAATTGATAGGCACTTACAAGTAAGTATTGGACCTAATAATGACTCAAACAAGTCTATTTCATACTATCGCACTATAATTTTCTTTGTCTATTATTAATATTCAATACATTTAGTTGAAAAACTACACAAAAGGTTGAAGAAGGGCAAAGCACAACAAGAATTTCTTATGCATTAATAAGTTAGTCTTCTCACAACCATTTTCCTATGTATATATGCAATGATATTGGAAATATACTAATATAGATATAGACTTTACTAATGCAATCATTTTTTCATAACCATAGGTTTTCTATAATGTAATGCACAAAATCTCTATCCATGCTTTCTTTCATCTAACTTAAGTAATCATAACTCTAATTTTTTTTTAATTTTTATTCAATCTACATCAAGGTTTTACCTACCTATGTATTACTAGCTTCTATAAATTTGTGCAGTTTCTTACATCCCTTCTAATTATATTGTATTCCTAGTAAGATGGTACTATTAAGGCATATCAAGGGGGTATAATGCAATTTTTTATGTCAAATAGAAATAATGTGCATGTTAATTATGATTTCATATGACAAACATTTAGAAAGTCTTAGTCAACTTGATTGGTAAACAAGTATTTTACAGAACAATACGCATTGTTAGGTGTTGTTCTGACCAAAATTCATTATTATAATAAAAATAGTTTTAGTAAATTACTTATGTTTATGATTTTTATTCATTATTATTTTTAGAATTGGACATATAATAGAGTTTTAATTAAAACAAAATTTGATATTATAACATAGATTTATTCATTATCATAATAAAGTTTGATAGCAAGATTAGCAATTGGTAACATTTTTTTAGTTGAAATTATTCCAAAAATACAAAGAAAAAAATATTACAAAAAATGCAAACATTGAAGAATGATAAAACGAGGAAGAAATAGATTACCTCATTACTTGGCAATGGCAAACAACTAGTTTTGATGAACAATGGTGGCTCTTTGATTGTTCCAATTCAAAAGATGTAGGTAGGGATATGATAGCACCTATATTATGGCTAAACATGATGAAGAAAAAAGAAACAAAAGGCTACTAAAAAAATCAAGGACAATTGTATCTTTTTATTTGACAATAAATATTCTTAAGTGATGGAAATCCAAGATACTCACCTCTCCCTTTGAAATATTTGGTAAGAAAGTTTTACCAAAAATATTCTTAGGAATGTCATAATTTTAGGATTTTTTTTTTAATTTTTGAATCTAACATAGGAATGTTATATACCTTTAAAACATTCCTATAAATGTTAGAAACATTCCATGAATCAAATGCTACTTATATATTTTTTTGCATGACACACGAGAAAATCTTTATTTATGCAAGCATATTGCCACCTCATAAAATGGTGTTGGACAAGTCATAGATGGCGTCAATAATAAAATCTTGAAGATTTAAATTTTGGTAGGAGATTTACAAAATAGAGAAAAGGCACTTTGATACTTAAGTCAATGTGAGTAGAAGAGAGTAAAAGCATAAAAGCAAAAGTTAGCTTAGTAGAGTAATAAGGGGTACTATATATAAAGTATGACTATAGTATTGAATGGTAAGTTTATAATTATTGTTATTAGATATTAAAGTTAGTTTATCTCAATGAAAAAATATTTGAGAAAAATATTCTAACATCTTCTAAGTTTTAATGGAATTAAAACAAACTTTCCTTTTGATTTGAAATTTTACTCAAACCTCTTTTAGAACATTAAAAAAAATACACTTAAATTCAAATTGAATAATATAAGATAATTGAAATATTTTGTTATTAAATTTATGCCTTAATTAAATTCAAACAACTAAAAAAATAATTATATTAGTATCAAAATTTAACATTGTCATTGATCAGTTGTTTAGGCTTAATGAAAATATATACCTTTGATAACAAAATATTTAAAATATCTTATATGCATAGATTTGGATTGTACATGCATATTCGTTAAGAAATAGCTCATATTTGAATTTAAGTATAGTAGTGTTTTATGGTTTAAAGAATGTTTAGTAAATTTTAAAATTAGGGGACAGATCCTAAACTTAGGTAGGTTAGGGTATTTTTCTCAAAATATTTTATACTTAAATTGTAAACCTCTTAAGAGAATATTACAATTTTGAGAAGATTTCATTTATTTAATTTCACATAAAGATAAATCTAAGAGAGGAAAAACTCAAATTGCAGAACTTCTTTAGAGGACTTGATTGAGAGGTGACTTTATAGTTTTTACTATTTTGAAAGAATTATTTTAAAATATGATAATTTGATATAATTTCAAAGAAAATGGTTTGATTTTATGGAAAAAAATTATCTGTTCGATAAAATTTATAATTTATAATTTATAATTTATGTACATATAAGGTATAAAATTATAATTTTTTCATTATTTTATAATTTTTTGATAAAATAGTTGTAACTTTGACGATCATATTGTAACACAAATATTTGAACTTAATTAAAAGAGTTGTAAATTTCTAAGAAAATGTTGCAAAATTTTATTTAAAAAATTAATGAAAAATTTGCAGAACCTCGTATCAACACTACCTATTTTAAGTTAGCATTGTAATTTGCGGTCCGAACTGATGTGTTAAATTCTTAGCACCGAAAATATAATATGATTTATATATAGCATCTAAAGGAATCAAATCCCAAACCATGGGTTTGCCTTGCAGGGATGTGTTCTGTGTGGTTCTTTTTCTATTTTTCCTTCTCATTTATTTTTTAGGTTTCATCTTATAATGACCAATTTTCCTTCCTCCCCGTCTAGTTAATTCAAATTTTCTACCAAAAATCCAGAAGTGGGCATCGAAATTATGTTTTGGGAATTTCATTTCTTTACATAATTTGGGCACTTTAAAAAAGCTCAATTCTTATCATTTATATCGTATTTCATTCAATTCTAATGAACATGTCTTGTCCATGAACTAATATCATATAATATGTTTTATTTTGAATTATAATAACAATAATATTATATATATATATATTAAAAATAAGATTTAAAATTAAATTTCAAATAGAAATTAAAGATTATTATTAAATGTGAGATGGTAAAGCAAATTTCTAAATTTTAATTCAGTGATATAAAAACTTTGAAAAATTAATTTTGAATTTTATTTTTAGTACCCATAATATTTTCCTTGTAATAGCCCATGCATAATTTTAAGCGTGAAGGCATAAGACATAAATCTATGTTACTTGACCAGCCTATAAAAATTATAGGTTAAATGTTTGTTGCATCATTTTGTAAGTTCTTCTTAATTTCTATCTAATCCTAGTGACAAAATTTATCAATTATTTATAATGCATAGGGTCTTAAAAATTCATAAGTTTTCACAAACTCATTATAAATTTTATACTATCAAATTAAGGATATTTTACATACCTTGATCCATAACTTGATAGCCTAAATACTAAAATATAGCTTTTGATCCTTGATCCTTGATCCATAACTTGATAAATTAAATATTGAAATATAGCTTTTGATCTTTAAAAAGCATAAAAGAATTGTGTGAGAGAGAGAATTGTGTTTCCATTTTTTGACCTCTTTTAATTTTTACACTTACATTGATAATGGAAAGAGAGAGAGTGTAAAACCTTTTGTTGGCAGAGATAGGAACCAATTTTTCAGATAAGTCTTTTATTTGTTTATTAAATAACTTTTTAGATAAATTTTTTATCTATCTATTAAATAATTTTTAAATAAATCTTTTATTTATCTATCAAATAACCTTATAAATAAATCTTTTATTCATCTGATAATTTTTTTATTATCTAATAACTCCCATTAACTATTCCTATCAAGTAGTTTGTTAATTTAAGAAAACATATCTCAAACTTATCAATTAGAATAAACACATTTAATATTTATTTATTTAACCATAACAACTACTTATCAATACCATTTAAGCCACTTGAGTCTCACATTTTTTCACTTAGCTCATGTGATATAGGCTTACTTTATAATGAAATAAATAAATCAACATAATGTATATAGATAAGACTAATTTTCTATACATTGGTTACATCATTCATCATATATAAGAATAAGAATTAATACGAGTTGTGGTGGTTGATACCATTTATTAGATATATTCCCTTCCATGTACTACTATAGCAGTTCTTTTCTCTTATTATAACCTATGAGTGGGAAATGTATAATTGATCCAACATTATGTCTTTAGTAAAGATAGAACTTTTTATTATGATTTAAACATGTATATAATACTTAATTAATAGAATCATCATAAACATATTCATTAGAAAGCTCACAGTATCAAAATATAAAATTAACAATACTACTTAACAATCCCTATTAGCAATGATACCCATATTCCTAATATGATCATTAAATGTTTTAGGCAGTAACCTTTTTGTTAAAGGGTCAACTATCGTAAAATTAGTGCTAATATGCTTTATTGACACTGTATGTTTTTGAACTTCTTCTTTAAGGTCAAAATATTTCAATTCCATATATTTAGCATATTTAGAGTACTTGTTATTTTTAGATAAGAAAAACTACTACAGAATCATCACAATAAATATTCAATGACTTAGCAATGTTATCAATCACTCTAAGTCCTAAAATAAAGTTTTACAACCACTTAGCATGAACCATGGCCTTAAAGCATGCCATAAATTTAGCTTATGTAGTGGATACAATAATTATTAACTAGTTTGCACTCTTCTATGAGATGGCTCCTCCAACCAAGAGTTACAAATAACTAAAAGTAGACTTTCTTGTATCCACATAACTAGCAAAGTTTGAATCTGAATACTCGATCACCTTAAAGTGATCAAATCTTCTATATGTAAACATATGATCTTTAGTTCCTTGCAAGTATCTAAGAACTTTCTTTATAGCTTTTCAGTGATCTAATCTTGGATTACTTTAGCACTTACCTAGCATTCCAACTACAAAGCTAATGTCTGGTCTAATACATGTTTGAGCATACTTTAAACTCCCAACCATAGATGCATAAGGAACATCTTCCATCTATTTCCACTTCAAGTCATTCTTTGAATATTGTTTAAAACTAAACTTGTCTCCTTTATGAATTGGAAGTGGAGATGCTGAACAATTTTTCATCTTGAATCTTTCTAAAACTTTATTAATATACGCTTTTTGAAATAAACCTAACAATCCTTGTGATCTATCTTAGAATATTTCTATTCTAATCATATAATTTACCTCTCCTATATCTTTTATTTCAAAGTTATTAGAGAGAAAATTCTTGGTCTTGTGTATTAGACCAAGGTCATTAGCTGCCAGCAAAATATCATTAATATACAGAATTAGAAATATGAACTTACTTTCATTGACCTTTAGATATATGCATTGGTCAACAGTGTTTTCTTTAAATCCAAAAGCAATAATAGTATTATTGAACTTAAGGTACCGTTGCTCAAAAGCTTATTTAAGTTCATATATTAATTTCTTTAATTTATACACCATGTGTTCTTTTCCTTTAATTGAGAACTTTCATTGGTTGATCCATATAAACTTCTTCCACCAAATACTGATTAAGAAATGCTATTTTCACATCTATTTGATGTATTTCTAGATCATAATGAGCTACCATTATGATGATAATTTTAAAAGAATCTTTTTTAAATATTAGTGAAAATGTCTCATTATAATCAATGTCATTCTCTTGAGTAAAACCTTTAGCAAAAAGTGAGGCCTTATAATGCTTAAGGTTGCCATAAGAGTCATATTTGGTCTTAAAGACCCATTTACATCTGAATTTTTTACAACTTTTAGGTAATTCTACAAGATCTCAAACTTTATTATGTTTCATAAATTTTAACTCTTCTTTCGTGACATCCAACCATTTATCAGCATTATCACTATTAATAGCTTATGAAAATGAATTTGGATCATTATCAATTCTCAAGCCAACTTCTGACTCTTGTAGCTAAACCATATAATCATTCGAGATAGTCGTTCTTCTTTCCTTTTGGGATCTTTTTAATGTTATTTCTTGTGGTTATTTTACAATAGGTTCATTATAAGTTATAAGATTAGTAATTTGTTATTCTTCTTCATTATTTTATGATTTAATAATTTGAGGAACAATTATTTTAGAAAAGTTGCAAGCCAATAGAACTTGCACTCTTATTTCCTTAATTTCTACATTTCGTGGAACTTCACTCCCATTGATTTCACCATTCTCAATGAACTTAGCATTTCTAGTTTCAATAATTCTTGTGCTATGATTAGGATAATTAAGTATATATCCTTTAGATTTTTTTTGTATAACCAATGAAATATCCATTGATTATTCTTGCATCCAAATTTTTTTCTTGTAGATTATATGCCAATACTTCTGCTTGGCATCCTGAAACATACAGGTGCCTTAAATTGGGCTTCCTACCAATCCATAGTTTAAAAGGTGTCTTTGGAATTGCTTTGCAAAGAACTCTATTCAATATATACATAGCATTTTTCAATGCATACATCCATAATGAAATAAGTAAAGATAAGTTGCTCATCATACTTCTGACTATATCCATTAATGTTCTATTACACCTTTTTAATACACCATTTTATTATAGTATACTTGGCATTGTATATTATGCATATATGCTACGTTTCTCAAGGAATTTAGCAAATGAACTTAGGTGTTGTCTAGTTTCATCATATTTTCCATAATATTCGCCACTCTGTTTAATGGAACAAACTTTATTTTTCTATTCAATTACCTTTCAACTTCATTTATGAATATTTCTAAGGCATTCACTTCCTAAGATTTCTCATGTAGTAGATAGAGATATCTATAATGTGAATAGCCATCAATAAAGGTGATGAAATACTTTTCTTTATTAAAAAAATTAATATCAAAAAGACCATAAATGTCAGTGTGTATAATTTCAAGAAGCTGTGTACTTCTTGTGGCTCCTTTCTTTATGTGTTTTATTTTTCCTCCTTTCGTACAATCCATATAAATATTTAGGCTAGTAAAATCTAAATTTGGAAGGATTTCATTCTTTACTAATCTTTCTAATCTTTTCTTAAAAATATGACCTAAATGCCTATACCACAAGTTAGTGAAAAATTCATTTACTAAACTACATTTAGTACCAACGTTATAATGTAAGGTCAAAAGCATTTCAACATAAACACTATCAAGATTCAACTTATGTAATCCATCATAAAGAATACCAAAAGTAATAAGATATTCATGCTTAAATAAAATTAAACATCCATTACCAAAATTAATAGAATATCCAGTAATATCTAGTTTAAATAATGAAATTAAATTCTTAGAAATACTAGGTACAAAAAAGGTTTCTAATAAATCTAAATGATGTCCAGTTTTCTCACAAAAATGATATTTGTCATTCCTCTATTCCTTTTTATGGATTTGAAAGGAAGACTTATTTAACTTCAGTGATTCCCTTTTCTTATCATGTTTCTTTCTTGATCTCTTTCTAACTTTTTGATGATTCACATAATGAACAAAATGATTTTCTTAATTCTTGAGACTCATTTTCTCTTAAACTAATATGTTGTGCAATTCATGCACATTCTATTTGTCTTTCATGGTGTTATAATTCATTTGGAGAGGACCATACTTAGACTGAAATATACAAGGAAATTTCCATCCATATTCATTCCCAAGAACTTAAGTCTTACTACTATATTTGTCATTTCAATAATATGTTTATGCATGGTATATGAACCATTAAATTTTATTATGGCTAAGATACCCATTAATGTCCTAACAAGAGACTTATTAGTAGTTTGGGAGCGCTCTTCCACAAATTTTATAAATTCTTTAGCACTTTCAATTTTAGGAAAAGTAAACTTAATATTATTCGTTATGCTCATCCATATAAACATTAGGCTTAGTTTGTTTGACCTTTCCTAATTCTTATAATAAGCTTTCTATTTATTATTACTAGCATCAATAATGGCAACAGGTCTATCAACTTGGAGTGCCAAATCAAGATCCAATACACTAAGATGAAATTGGATTTGTTCACTCCAATCAAGACAATTTAGTTCATCAAAAATTAGGATAAATGAAACATGCAAATGAAGTAAATTTGGAATAGACACTTCAAGAAATAATGTGCAACATTAATGCTTTAACTTATAATTAATGTATACATAGATTCAAAACAATTCATTAAACAATCAAATGCATATTAATGTTCTCATTTGGGTGATACACTAATATATAACTATAAAACATAATCGATGCTAAATTTCAATTTCACATAACTAGCAATTATGTTACTCTAATTAGGCATATTTGCTATCTTGGAATATACTAAGCATATCTGACTAAGTACATTAATCAATCACAATTATGTTCATAATTATAAAACAATTAATCAACCTTTAGGTAATCCTTAAATATTTTATAATTAATGAACTTTTATATATTCATAAACAACAACCATTACATCTTTCATAGCATCACATAATCACAGGTAATTGGATTTTTATTTAATTCGATATCTATTATAACTTTTTAATTTAGCCACTTTAATGAATAATAAGTTATTCATAAATTAAAATAGATAAATGAGTAACAACATCATAAAATTTGATAATGTGAAATTTAATTGCCATTACTTAATATTATAATACAGTATACCTTACATCCATTCATATTCATATGTTGAACATTAATGACCCATTTTGCGGTTAAGTTATGAAATCAATATTTATATTCAAACTTAAATGACCCATTATGCCTTCCATCCAATCATGCAACTAAATTATGTATAAGAGATAAAATGCATATTCATATGTATATGGTCAATTCTCATGATATCCAAGTAGATGCAATTGTGTGGTAATTCATAAAAGACAATTCGTTTACAATTGTGTGGCAAAGCAACAAAATATATAGGAAATATTAATTATTTCCTAAATTATATAAATATATTGGATTATTTTCATTGTTAATGAATTTGCCCAATCTTCTTTGATATTGTTGAAACCCTAACTTTGTACTTAAACAAACCTTTAGGATTATGATTCATTGCAAAATACTAAATTACATTTAGTTACCAATAATAAAAAGATTAGTAGTTAATGCAAAACCAATTATGGCTAGCATAAAGACATCATATAGATGTTCTTATAAGTCTTACTTAACTTTCTTTTACAAACCTTTGTTGTTTTTAGAAAAAACAAGACATGAGGAGGTATTCTATCAATAATTTGAAAAAAAAATTAGTATATTTCATATTTGAAAATTCCTTTGAAGAATTTTTTTATTTGCAAGTGATCAAATGATTGTAACTTATAAGAGAAAAACCACCAAGAATTTAAGCTAATTTGAACACTATATAAGGAGTTATGCTTAAGAAAAAAATTAGTTGGAAAACCTTTTTCAAAGACACTGCGGTGTATAAATTTTCCATAGATATAATTATACCATTTTGATGGAAAAATCATGAGTCTCCATTACTTATGTAAAAGATTGACTTTCTTGAAATTTGATTAAAAATAATTTAAAAGTAAACACTAGATGATGATTGTGAAAGAAGTGACACTAAAGAATTCTTTCAAAAAACTTAAGATAAATATTCTTTCAGATATTTGAATGAAAATCAATAACATAAAATTTCTGCTTCTTCCTTAAAAAAAACTATGGATATTATTTTTGCTTAAAGGAAAAACATAATTAATTTGAAAACTTTGAAAATAAATAGATTTTTAAAAATAAGCAAAAATATGATTTATTTTCTTTCCTAATTTTCTTTAAAAAAATCATGAAATCCAAAGGATGTAAGATGATTGAAATCTTTAATTTTATAAATGTAAGTTAAAGCATTAAATAGACACAATAGAATAAGATTAAGTTAATAAAACTAAAAAAATTTAATGATGATGATTTGAAATCGGATGACTATTTTCAAAGAGTGGAGTCATGATTTACGAAAAAAAAAAGCTCCTCCAAGATAATTTTTTTTAAGATACTTTTAAAGGGGCATTTGATTCAAAAAATTTTATATTTCTAGAAAAGTGGACATTCTCAAAAATGTAATTCCCAGATATGTGATTTCTTGAAATATAAGATTCTTATATTTTATTCAATATATATTCTTAGGAATATTTTTTCACATTCTTAGATATATTATATTCCCATGTTTGGTTCACACTTTATATTCCTAAGAATCTTATTAATTTTTTAAAAAATATCCTTATTAATTTTTTGTTATAAATTGTAATAAATTATAAATTAAATTAAAATATATGAATAAAGACTTTTGAAAACTTAATAAATTAATAATTTGAATTCTACTTGATTAAAATATAATAAATAAGTTAATATATGAAATATTAAAACTTTTAAGAATTTGAAATTTAAATTTTTTATATAATTAATTATATAAAATAAATAAGTAATTTTTCCATTGTTAGACAAGAAATTTTTGTTTTCTTTGAAAAGAAAAAAGAAGATAAATAATATCTTTTAAATTTAAATTGAAAAGAAAATAAAAAATTTTAAATTTTGAAATAATTAAACTATAATAATCACACATTTTATCTTCAAATATTCTTTTTTTTTCTCTTTTTTCTTATTCAAATAAGAGAAAAAAATTAAGGATTCAGTTTATTTTATTAATAAATATTTTTTATAGAAAATGTTATTTATATATATATTTATAAAGGAATGATCTATTATTTATATTGATGATTAAAAAATAATATATTGATGATATATTACTTATATTTTTTAATTTTAATATTTTTATTTTAATTTTAATATTTCAACAGTTATTTATTTATTGATTCTTATTAATGATTTATTTATTTATATCGTAAATAAATTTTTTATTTCTTCCTCACTTCTTAAATCGATATATATTATAAATAGAAAAAGGACTAGTTTGAGGTTGTTGGCAGGGCAATATCTTGAGAAAAACTTATTTTTCCTTAACTTTTAGTTAGAAAGTTATCGTTCAGAAATTGTTAACTTGTTAAATTAATACTCTAAAATTTACACTCAAATCACTTCTTACATTTTAATTTTATTGCAATATTAAAATTTCATTACTATTTATTAAAATATAATATATAATAATATTAAAATATAACTATTATTTAGAGAACAAATTCATCACCTCAATTTATTAAAATATTTACAATTTAAAATTTTTTTCATTCATTTATAAATTTACAAATCGATGATTTCTTATATTAAGCTTATATCCTTTAAAATAAATTAATAATTCAATAGTACTAGAACCATCATGTCAATCACTTTGATAATTATTCTCCCCTAACCCTTTTGATTATAGGTGAACATTAAGATTTTTTTTAAAATATAATTATAAAATATTAAAATTTTATTTAATATTAAATATCAAAATTTTAAAAATTATTTTTAATATAAATTTTTTATTTTTTTATTATTGTAATTTTAAATATAATTTTTAAATGCAAATTATGTATTATGTGTTAACTCCTAATTAATATATATAAATGATACATTTTTGTAAAAATTATTTTTGAATAAAACAAATGAAACCTAGGTCATATCATTATATCATACATTAGTAACCTAAAATTTTTAAATTTATTAGTGCGGGTTAGTCACACCAAATAAAGTAACAAAATAGCATCAACAGTGTGATAAGTTTTCTCCACATTTATTCTATTTATATTAGACATAAAAAAGTGAGATAGCTAGGAAAGTCTTGCTAATTTTGGTCCCAAAAAATTTTAATTATATTAGAGATAAAAAATATTACTTAAATTTAAATTCAAATTTTTTATATATAAATTAATAAGATTGGAATTTAAAAATTATTTTTGTATAATTATTCTTATTATAATGAAGAATTAAAAATTTAAGTTAAAAGTGAAAAATGAAAATAAAAATTTTCAAACTAAATTACTTATTTTACTTATTTGTGTAATAATACTTGTTATTATAAAAAAATTAAAATGAGAAATATTAGTTAAAATTGAAAAATAACAATAAAAAAATTTTAGAATAAATTAAGGTATAAAAGAATAAGGATAAAATTATCCTTTTACTTTATCAATATTCCTATGAGATAGAAATGTAAGATATCCACCTCCTCCTATGAAAATATTTGGAGGGAAAGTTAGGCTAAAAAATATTCTTAGGAATGTTACATTCCCGAGTAAATTTTTTAAAATTTTGAACTAAATATGAAAATGTAACATTCCCATAAAATATTTTTAAAAATATGAGAAATATTTATATTTCACAAATCAAGCGCCCCTTAAAAAAAACAACAATCTTTAACAAAGTATTTTATAATAACTAACCAAGGAAGTTCTTAAAATCATTATTACTAAAATTTGGAGATTTTGTAAAAAAAAATTTCCATAATTTCATGTAATTCATGTGATCATGATTTTGGGTTTCCAAAATGTAGTTTGTTGTACTTAGAAATCTTATTATGTAAGTATACCAAATTCATATGTAATATTAACCTACTAGTATAGTGATGCATAAATCATATATGGATGATATGGAAACATACTAGCAATAAGGTAATAGATCGTGCAAATAATCATAACTGAGCTAAGTGATATAACTTAGTTTAGATGCATACATGGGTTAGGTTTTATGGCTTTATATAAAACAAGTTAATAAATATTAAGCTTAACCATAGGCCCTTACTACTTATATAGAATCATTTGTTAAATAGTTGAAAATAGAGATAAACATTCTAAATGACAGTACATAATCTAATTCATGATTGATCATTAATGTGAAAGTTTTGGTTACAATGGTGCTAGTTTTCCTAAAGAGGTTATGGTGGAACATACAATAGAAAAGGAATGACTACTGGTGGCTAATTTGGTGTGGGCTATCAAATTGTATGTATCAATGCCTCATAAGAAGTGTATGGGTTACCAATGGGACCCTTAATATTCAAGTGCAACTAATTTGGATAATCTATATTTGAAATAAAAGGGATAACACCAGTAGGAAACATATTCATGTGATGTAGATATACAAGCCTATTTTTGTGTGAGATATGATCTCTACTAGTAATTAATGATTATAATAAGAGCATCCATTATGCAAGAAAGGTATTTGAAAAAAAATAATCAACAAATAATAAGTATAAATAAACTCCATGAATAGCTACTTAATCTTTATTTTAATGGGTTTCAATCAATATATATATACATAAAGATACATATTTAGAAAGAACAAAAATATAATACTATATATATTAATGCATGTCAATCATGAGAGGAAAAGAAAATTGATTGTTTGATGATTCCAAAAGTAGGCTATAGAAGCAAAAGAAGGACTATATGCCTATATAGTGAGCTATAGAGTACTTAAATGTACACTTTCTTCATAATGAAGGACTATGCCTATAAAATACATTATATTCTTTTGTTAGTAGACATAGATATTAGAAGAAGCATTGCCTTTCATTTTCATCGTACTTTCTTTGAGTTTCCACTTCTTAGTCATTTTGGATTTTATTTTATAACATATTACTAACATAAAGCTTTGCCTGAAGGATTTTACTTTAAAAACTTGATACAATTGTATATTAATTTATTAAATTAAGTTTAGAATATAATGTAGTGAGTTTTTTTTGTAAGAAAAATAGAATCCTTTCCTACTAAAACATGTAAAACCCAAAATTTCTCCATATTAATTTCCAATGAGATATTTTGTTTTGAAACTTTGGTGTAACAATTAAGTAATACTCTTAATAGGTTCAAAAAAATTATACTAGGTTTTGATATAAAATTCAAAAAAATTTCCCCTAAAATGCATAAAGTACATGAGAACTATATGTTATTTTCTTAACAAGAATTTTTTTTTGTCTTTATTTGTAAGTAACAAGACCTATGATTTAAAAAACAGTCTGCGACCGTAATATTGCCCGCAATATTGTATTTTCGGGAGAGACCGCATCCGCAATTTTAGACCGTTATAGCCGCATTTTTTTGCATTCATCTGCATCGCGATGCGACCACAATCGCGACCGTAACCGCAATTTAAATCCTTGAACAAGAGTATATTTGAAATGTCATTTTCTAAGCCATTTTTTATGAGTTTTCTTTAAAAACTTCTAGCCATAAAAATTGGCAATTAAATATCATATTTATCCTATTTCCTTGCTCAAAACATTGTATATAATTTACCAAAACAT
The DNA here is from genome assembly GCA_020226215.1 of Sindora glabra. Taxonomy (NCBI): domain Eukaryota; kingdom Viridiplantae; phylum Streptophyta; class Magnoliopsida; order Fabales; family Fabaceae; genus Sindora; species Sindora glabra. Next base: position 31,388,505 of record CM035229.1, read on the forward strand.
TTTTCTTATAAAAATACCCTCATAAGAAATAACTTTTGTAAAAGAAACCATACCTTGTTATTTTGCTTATAGTCAAAGACCATGAGCTTCATCCTTTTGTTTTGAAATATTTTGCTTCAAATTTCTTAATGTAAAAGTTTTCTAAAAGATTTGAAAACATGTATAACAAGTTTCCAATATAAGTTTCTATGAAAACACCTTATAGGAGATCGTTTAAATATAGTAAACTAAACATCCTTGGTGCTATTTCTGTAGCTACCTATAAGCTATAAGCTCATTTTTCAACCTGATTTTTATTTCTAAACCTTGATATGAAAGTTTGTAAAGCTTTTCAAAGAAGTAAGGAATAAGATGTAATAAGTAAAACACAATTTTCTTAATAATCTTAAAAGCTTGATTCTTAGTTCAAAAATTATTTTTTATTGTAAACATCTCATTATATTTATAATTATATTAAGAATTTCATATTCTTATTTTTTTAATAAGAATTTAAAACTTTGCCCTAGGGTTTTTCCTTAGAACCTATGAGTTAAGTTACTCTTCCACAAAAATTTTACTTAAAAATCTTATTTGAAAATATCATATAACACTTGTGCTTAGGTTTATAAATGATATACTCCTAATTTTATCTTCAAAACTTAATTATAGGAACTTGTGAGCCACACCTTAATGTTTCTCACAAAATTTTATTTTCTTTTTCTTATAAAACTATATAAAAAATTTATGATCTATTGTTGAAAGAAATCATTTTTTTCATTCTTTTTTTATTTCTTTGCAAATCTTTTCATTACTTTTCTATTTTCTCTTTTTTTTTTTAGGGGGGGGAGGAAGTTTCAAGAATCACATCTTTTTATATCCTCCAAACATAGGATCATGAAGACATTGACTTTTTTTAAAAAAAGCTTTTTAGAAACATGCATTGTTTCTTTTTTAGGAAAACCTACCTATTTGTCATTAATACATAAGACTTATATATATATATATATATATATATATATATATATATATATATATATATATATATATATATATATATATATATATAAGAATGATCTAAAAACATTCTTTTTTGAAAAAGCTATTTTTTTCATTTAAGAATACTTTCAAAGGTGACATTTTTTCCAAAAACTCTCCCTTTTCCAAACATAGAAGTCATATTGTCATCTTTTAAGACTATTATCTTCAAAAGTTTATTTTTATGTTTTAAGAAAGCATTCTCTTCAATCAAATCTACCACGAACACTATGGTTTAAAACATAACATCATATAAACACAACATACATATAATATATAAGATTTTCATAAAAGAAAACTATGAAGAAAATAGGTAAATGCTTGCTTTGAAGATCACTTTTTCTCCTATGGATTCAAGACTTCATTAAATAATATCTTGAAGTTAATATGAAATTCTAACTAAGAATCATAAAGGAAAATTTGAAATTATCAAAGTAAAGTATTTCTTTTACCTTTTTTAACCAAATCAAAAGTTTTCCTAGACAATATCTTAACCAAAAACTCCAAGAAATCTCTAATACTTTTCAAGATCTCACTTAAGAGTTTTAGAAAAAAGATGAAGAAGAAAAATGCTTTGTCTTTAGGAGATCTTTTTATGGCTCATAAGTTTACAACTTAAGTCCAACAACTAATTGTCACTACATACCACTAATTGTTAATTATAACATATACTTGTTTGTAAAGAGTCATGAAACCACTATTAACTACTAAGTCATTATCACATAAAAACTAAAGCTTTGTTAAACCTAAAGCCAAAGAAAAGCAAAAATAAAGTCAAATAGCAACATACATTTACACAAAACATAGCTTTATGAAATTATGGTGTACTACTAAAAAAATCATTAAAAAACTATAAATCTAGATAGAAAAACGTATGATTTTAAGCCTAGTCAACTTAGGCAACTAAAGCACAATAAATGAAAATATTACAACAATAACAACCAATAATCAATGAGCATTATATATGAAGTGCAAGACGTGCAAAAGAACAAGAAAAAATGGAATTCATTAAATTTAATTACTCGAACCTTGCAACCCACCAAATTGGCTATAACTAGGGTAAACATAAAAAGAATGCAATAAAAATCAATTTTAACAACCAAATGCTTGAATTAAAGTGGAGTGTATTAATGGAAGCTCTGCCAACCATCTTTAACTTCTATTTAATGTGCATTTAATGTAATCATTCATCACACTAAACTTTGTAAAAGATACTAAATAACTATGGCATATTTTATGGTTTACTTAAAACACTTAGATAACATTGAAATAAAGTTTTTTTTATAGCCAAGTATCTCGATACCTATTGGCATAAGACTTGTTCGTGGTAAAAATAGCAAACAGTAAAATCCTTCTAACAATAGTGCTTCCAAGTTAAATAAAATAATTTTAAGTGACTCTAAATAAGAAAAAACAATATTAGCATCATGATTATAAATTGTTTACATTACCTACTAAAATTTCATAATAGATATATTCAATTTCCCAGGTACAAAAATCATCATCAAAATTGGAAAAAAATTCGATTAACACACTAGCAAAGAAACATAAATAAAATAGTTAAAAATTTAGCAAAAAATGCAAATAATAGTCAAGTAAAAAAAAAAAGAACTACAACACAAAACAATTAAGTGTAAACAAAGAAAAAATTAAGAACAATTATGCACAATACATTAATGCAATAGTATAAACTACTTCCTTCTTAGAAACTCATCTTTGTGAGCTTTGCTTCCTTTTCTAATCATAGAGGTTGAAGTTAAAGCATTTCTACCAATGAACAATGGTGAGGTCATGCATTGTTTTCCTAACCCAAATGAACCACCGCAATCGCTATCAAACATAGTCAAAGAATAAAATTAACAACGACAACAACCATAATTCCATCAATTCCCTTTGTGTTTGGGAACAAATCCTCACCTAAAAAGAATTCAAACAAAATAAATATAGTGCACAAACAATAAAAACTTCATACAATAATTACCCAGCATTAATTAAGTCAAAGTTTACTAATTGAACAATAATCTTTCACTAATCAATAATTAATTTCACAAAAGACAATAAGAAGCCCAAGTAAAATCTCAATTATAACATAGCAATAATCATATTTTGCTATAAAATTTAAGTTTAAAAATTTTCATATAGCCTATTAAGGCAATGTCTCAATTAAGCCCACATATATACAATAAAAAGTGCCCCACATTTAGCCAAAATTAGCCCATGCATAATACAGTTAGCTAAAATGAGGCAACATTTGGCTAGAAATAGAATACCAAAATGCTAACACCTTATAGTAAAAAAACTCTAATTACTTTACCAAAAAAACTATATATTCATAGTCAAATAATAATTTTCATGTGATACCTAGATAAAAAAAATTGACAAATGATAAACATTTTATGGAAAATTATATTTTACCCATATGTGATCTCATCAATTTTATTTAATCCATATATATTTTTAATCATTACAATTTAATACACAAGTATTTTCAAATATTACAATTTGCCCACCTATACTTTTTATTATTAACATTTTGTTTGCCAAAAATTTTTTCAATCTAAAATTTTTAATGAAAAACTTCATATAGATGAGTTAAGTAAAATTAGAAAAAAAAATCAAATATAGGTAAAATGTAATTTTCCTATATTTATGTGAATTGGTATTAAGAAGCTTTCATAGAGATTAATAGTCTTATCACTTAATTTTAATAGAATACCTTAAATAAAAAAAATCTATTACAATATATAGCACAAGTAAAAAAAATTAACTAAAACTCTTGATGTTTGTTGATAACAAAATTCTTGTATTCTATTATTGATAAAAAAAATCTATTGATGATAATTTTGTAAATCATATAAAAATAATATATAGTATGTAGATCTAAATTAAGAAAACAAGACCAATATATTTGATTTAGTCTCAATTGAGAATTCTTAATATCCATTCACATATATATGAAAAAATTATAATTTAATCCCTTATTATTTTATCCGAATTTACTTAACTTATTTATTATAAAGTATTCCATTAAAAATTGGATAAAAATATTTAGGTGGATAAAATTTTAATATCAGAAAGTATAAATAGATAAATTGTAACATTTGAATATACAAATAGATTATGTGAAAATTAATGAAATTATAAATAAGTAAAATGAAAATTTCCCAACATTTTATTAGATTTCCACACATAAACTTCCATTATCAAACATAACATTATCCTTATAAAATTAATTAGCCAAAATTACAAATTATGCCCTTAAAATTGTAAAGTATCAACAAAATAATATTTGAATTATAAAAGTTATAATTTTATTCCTAAGTAATAGTCTGTAATATAATTTTATTTTTCTATATAGATTTATACAAATAATTTTATTATTGAATAATACGATTAAACTACGAACTGTATATATAGATTATTAAGATTAAGAATAAAATTATAATTTTATATAATTTAAAAATTATTTTGTCAATAATTTATAATTTTAGAATGAAATTGTTTCATCCAAATAATTATCACAAAATTTTTGCAAATGTAATCCACATGGGTTAACTCAACCATCCATCGTATGGGACACTGGGCTGGGGACGCTAGGGTCTCGTAAGGTAAATCTTCCCCGCCAAAACATTTTTGTTTTGAATACACAAAGCAGAAGCTCGCGTGTGACTGGCCAATCGCAGGGCAGAAATCGAACTCTTCATGGAGCCCCAATCCAGTTCCAAAACCCTTCTTCGTTGATTCGTCCTGGATCTTCTCAGTCACAACTGATAAATCCAGAGTTCTGCATCACCGTATCCTGCAGTGGTTCTTAGTTCGGTAAGCTCCCTTCAATTTCTCTCTACTCTCTTTCGGCTTCTCTGTGTTTCACTTTTGGAAGAATGAACGGAGACAGTCGCTCTCCAATCGACGGTGATGATGACAAATACGTTTCTGGGCTCAGTACTATTTTAGTTGCTTCAATTCAGGAAGCCAAAGATAAGATCTCACAAGTTGAGTACATTTTTTGTAGTCAGCTTTATCCCAATTTCCAATCAAAATCCAAAACCCTTCAAAAATTTTACTCGGAAGCCAGGAAGTCTCTGGAAGACGAATGGAAGGCGAGGGAAAACGATTTACTGCTTCAGATTGAGGAAATGCGCCTTGAAAATCAACGGCTATCGGAGGAGAATGAATTACTGAAGGTTGAGGAAGCCAAGGTAAAGGCACAATTTGAGCAGGATTTGGTGGATAAACAGAGAAAATTTGACGAATTGGAAAGGGCGATTAGGAAGAAAGGTGAGGAAGTTTATGAAGGATTGGAGATTCAGAAGAATTTAGTGAGTTTGGTTCAGGAAAAAGGGTCTTTGGTTTTGGAGAAGGAGCAGCAGTTGAAGGATAATGAAGAAAAGACAAAAGGGTTGCTTGACAAAGTGATGAAGTTGGAGGAAGAAGTTGAGGGCCTTCAAGTTGGGATTAGAAGGAAGAACGATCAATTGGCTAAGGAAGTTGAGCTGCGGGAGAAGTTGTATGCCAACAATGTGGAGCTGACTTCTGAGATTGGAAATTCTGAGAAGGAAAGGAAAAGGCTTTTGGCACAAATAGATGAATGGGAGGACAGTGCTACTGGGATTAGAAGGAAACTCAGAATTCAAACACAACAATTTGAAGAGGGGGAAGAATTGCGCAAACAGTTAGTTCAGCAGATCGATTTGAAGAGCTCAGAATTGTTGGAGAATAAAAAACAGTTTGATGAGTGTGAGAAGGAGAAGAAATTGCTTCTGGACAAAGTGATGTGCTTGGAGCAGAAAATTAGTCAGCTGTGCAAAGTAAGAAATGCAATAGGTGAATCATCCAATGGAATGGAATCACACCAAAAGCTGCTTAAACAAGTCGAATCAGTAACATCTGACCTGCAGACTGAGAAAAAGAAGAGAGTGCAAATAACTGAGGCTTACAAAAGGCTGAAATCTCAACACAACTTCCTTCGCGAAAAATTTGGTCTCACCGCAGAAAATATGCTCCCAAAAGTCAAATTGGAAAATGAAAGTGACTTAGACAAGAACAAGAGTCCAGTTACAGCTCCTGGTAAGAGTTCCATTCTGAGTTTCTGCTATTCTCTATCAGATGGGTGTTTCTTGGTCAAATCTTTTTTATTATCCAACATTCTGGTACATTAATAAATTTGTCAGATGTTTGTATAAATTGGAGGGCTTTTCATTTGATGCAGTTTGCTCTTCTAAACTTGTTCTAGTTTTGGACAATTACATTTGACATGCGTCACAAAGCCTGCTACTTTTCTTGGCTAGATATTGCCCAAGACTGCAGTTGGTGTATCATATAATACAGACTCAGTAATCTTTGTCGCTGATAATTGCAGTTCTCAAGATCGAAAACACATATAACTTTATGGATGCTTGTTACAGAAATAAAGTGAAGAATGAAATCGCAGGGGATGACTTTGGAGGTAAGTTACATCTTCCTTTTCTCTCTTAATACATGCATAGTACAGTATAGCTTTCAAAACGATAACTCTGTACCAAATTACATGAATATTCCTTTGGCTAAAGTACATCGGGATTGTGAATCTATTCGATTAGGTTTTTAACCCCTGATCTACTAATTATTTATGCAGGCCTTGAAACCAAAACCCCCGATACTTTTGTTCCTGCCTGTGAAACAAATAAAGTGAATGAGGAAATGTTGGAGGATGAGAAAGGAAGCAGATTAAGTCCTCCTTCTTCCAGTTTCCATCTAGTTCTAGAATGCCCCTCTAGTGGAAAATCAGCTTCAGTATCTGGTACAAAGCGGCCAGCTTCTTCTTGGAGACAAACCAGGTCCCATCAAAGTCGAGGAGGTCCTGATCCTCATGATGATTTTCTTGATACTCCTCTTGAGAATGTCAGAGCAAATCTAAATAAAGCTTCAAATAAAGAAGATCCTTCAGACCCAATCCAGGGAGATGTATGCATGGAAAGCTCAGATGATGAAACACAAGATTTGAATGCAAAAAGCAGTCCCCAAAAGAAACAGTCTTCAATTACATTGGCCAGCAAAAAGAATTTCAAGTACATTGAACCTGTGAGGAAGAAAGCTGAACGCGAAAATCTGAAAGGAGTTGAATGCAAACAGTGCAAAAAGTTTTACGATGCCGTTCTTCCCAGTGGAGATGGTAAGGACCCTGATAGTAGCAAGCGGAGTTTGCGCTGTGAACATCACGATGGTGTTTCTAGGCATCGATATAGGTATGTTCCTCCAATGACTCCTGAAGGATTTTGGAATATTGGATTTGAATCAGAACTATAAGGAATTTTTTTAGCCTCTATTTGTATTATTTGGTCTCCAGATGAAATTGTCTTTTGATTTCATTTTTGCCAATTTTAAGGGCATTGATAAATCTAGAATAGGAGAATTATTATCAGAGTCACACCTTGTGATACCTTGGCCATAACATATATCCTTATTTGACATATGGATCATCTCTTACTAGCAAGAGTTCTGCCTACCATAATAAACCTGTACATGTATATATTCATTCATAGTAGTCATTGCCATGATTGGATTCTTCTTTGTTTCAAAGTTCAAACTTTATTGCCTTCACATGAAATGTGTTTGTTATTCACGTGCTCTCACTTTTGTTGGATGTATTTGTACTTTGCTAAGCATAAAAGAAAGAGAGCTGATTGTGACGGTGAATCCATGAAATATGGCTTGTTATGTGACGAACATGATGTTATGCACGGACTAGATGAACAATGATGTTATGTCCAATAAATCTATTGTTCCTCTTGTTGTCGGGTGCTCTTCAATTTTGTCGTTTAAGATTTGATTTCGCACAACAAATAAATTTACTTATAATTTATTAATTTGATTAAAAAATTATAAACTAATCTTTAACTGTATTTTTTACGTTAGTTTATAAGCATTGATTTAATAAGTTATCTAAAATAATTTATAACTTATAAACTACTACTTTTGAAAAAAAAATTTAAATATATTCTTATCCTTTTTCTTAATTTACAACACATTTTCTTTGCAATATAAATTTAAATAATTTTTATAAAATATAATTAATTTAATTTTAATATAATTGCATTTTAATTTTAAATTATAAATATATATTTTAAATAATTATAATTTTATAATAAATAATAAAATAAAAATTATATAAATTTACAACACATTTTCTTTGCAATATAAATCTAAATAATTTTTATAAAATATAATTAATTTAATTTTAACATAATTATATTTTAATTTTAAATTCTAAATATATATGTAAATAAATAATATCATAAAATATAATTAATTATATTTTAAATAATTATAATTCTATAATAAATAATAAAATAAAAACTATATAAATTTATAAAATATAATTAATTAAATATTAAAAATTATACTTTGATTTTAAATTTTTTAATTATATTAATATAATTTAATTTTTGAATAAATATAAATGATTTTAATTATATATTTATTTTTATTAATATATTTTTTTATATTATTTTGTAATTTTAGTTAATTTAACAATTAGTTTTACGAAATACGTTAATTAATTTATTAATTATCTATTATCAGTTAATTTATTAGTTACTTGTGTAAAATAGAATTTAGAATAACAAGTCTGTTTTATCGGCCATGGTCCTTAGGATTTTGATCACCTCTTTCCATCAGAAATTGACAATGTCAATTTATGAAAAAGGGTCACATTTCTCCTTTATGAACTTCACAATTTCAACTTTGGGATATAAAATTCTTGTGAACTGTTAAGACTATGTTTATCCTCCTTTTTTATTTTTAATAAATTCATATAGTCAATTTGTTAGGAAATGTGGAAGATTCAGATATTAAAGTTGAAGGTTCAGGTGTTTTTAGAGGGGGTATTAATCTTCACACAAAGATTGAGTGGCCTAGTTTTGGCTTATTGTAAAACTAGGAAGATTAGAATAACCAGCAAGAATAATAATAATAATAATAATAATAATAATAATAATAGCATCCAACAAAAATGCTGTTGCTGCTTAAAAAACACAAAAAAAACAAAAAAACAGGGTGTTCCTGTTGCATAAAGACTCAACTATGAAGATCACCATTACACGAGCGACGGCTAATATATAGGTAAAAGGATGCGAATGAATGAATAATTAATGTGAGTGAAGCGAATTCTAAATGCCACATGAGTCTGGGTTGAAATGTCACTTCATTGTACCTCTTTGAATGGCAGTATCAAAGGGTGAGGGGTTCGTTCCCAGAAGAAAAAAAAAAAATCTAAATATTATGCGTGGGGGAAAATATAAATGGGATTTAAACAGCGTTGCCCAAATAGCCCACATGCAGCGTTGGCAACTTAAATGTAGATGTCAGTGAAGTAGGGTATCCACAGGGGATTTTTACGTGGACGAGACTTACCATGTACATGAAACAGATCGGGAGGTTTTTACGGACATTAATGGGAGAGATTTCGGTGTTGTATGTACATCAGTCTTTTTTGAAAGTTTAAATTTTTTAGATTGTGTAGTGCTGTGTAAGTTGAATGAAATTTAATGATTTTCAAGCATTGGTGCATCATACACTGGTGCGACTTAGAATTTTTTTAATTTTATTTATATTCTTAATTTTTATTCATCTGAATATAAGTATGGGTTTGAAAATTGAATATAAATGCAGATATAAATTTTTGTGAAAATTTTATTGGATGTGGATATGGACATAATGACTATATTATCCAATTTTCTTTTTATTCATATTATATAATATCTATTTATTTATAAATTTGATTATACAATAAAAAAATTAAAATTATATATAATTACTCAATCTAAATATAAACAGTTTGCTAAGATAGACTTCATCGGAAGGATATATATTAATTACTCTTTATTATATAAGTATTATTAAAATTCTCAAGTAATTATTATTTTATTAAAATAATAAATATAAATAAATATGATAATATATAAATAAATTATAATTAGATAAATATAGTAAAAAAATTTTTAAAAATTATAATAGAATATAAATAAATATGTATTATTTAAATAAAATAAAAAAATAAGGATGAATATAGAAATTCAGATATTTGGTATGGATGAAGATATATATTAAAAACTCTATTTACAAGGATATGAGAACAAAGAAAGGAAGAATATTTAGGAATGGGGATGGGTATGGGATCTTATGGTACATTTGGTTGGATGAAATGATAATAGAGAAAAGAATAGAATGATTATTTCATAATTATATTTGGTATGATAAATAATATAACAAGCATTTCATTTTGTTTTTATGTTTAATGTAACCAACATTTGATAGAATAAAATAGAAAAAAAAGCTATTAATAATAATAATAATAATAATAATAATAATAATAATAATAATAATAATAATATCCTCAAATTAAAAATAAAAGAAAGAAAAAAATTAGTGCATTTTTATATAAAAATGATAATATTAATTTCATTTATTTATAATTTTTTTTATATTTAAACATATAGATAATTTGGGTTAAATTGATTAATTTATATATATATATATATATATATATTAAATTATTAAAATAAATTTAACTTAAGATTATATTACATTAAATTAAAAAATATTAATGAGTATGTTATATTAATTTATACTATAATTATAACATTGTTAAAAAATTATACATAGTTAAAAGAATATGATGATTTGATATTTATTTTATATTGATTAATATTATATGTTGTTAAAAAAATTAAATATAATATATTTGATAAGAAGTTTAAAATATCTTTTCAATTAAAAATATTTCTACTCTTATAACAAAAGTAATAATTTTTTTAAAAAATATGCAAAATTTTAACTATATTATCATATATTAAAAAAAGATAATTTTAAATTTTTAAAAATTTAATAAGAATAATATTGTTAAAAGTCCAATCCAAGAATAAGAGAATATATCATTCTATCACTTTTGATATAGAATAAATATTCAATTATTTGATGAAATAGTCATTTCTTAAAAAATAAAAATTTTAAATTTATAATGTCTAGCAATCACACTTTCAAATCATTTTCTCTCTTTTTACTTATTTTCTATTCTATCCTATCCAACCAAATGTATTTCAAATTTTTTATTCATATCCTCCCTGTTGCCATTTCGGAACAAATTAGAAGGGACGGATTACTGTTCCGTGATTTCCAGCTTCTAATTAAAAGTTAATAATAATAATAATAATAATAATGTAGTCGCGTCGTCGCCAGAGGAAAGTGCTTAGTCCTTGAGAATATTTTCGTCACTTAGACCTCTAAATCAATTTAAAATTTCACCTAGGCTGGACATATCTCAACATTACGTAAGTTCTCGCTTTCAAAGACTTCATTCCCCACCTCAACCTCTGACTGCGTTCCGACGACTCTTCCCGTCGTCGTTGACATCAAGGGTTTAGACTCCGACTCGTAGCATCCAAAACGAAAATGTGGATACGAACGGGAGTTGAGTTGATTCGAGTGGTTAATAACTCAATCTTTTTTAAGTAAGATTTTGAATTCAAATTTTGTAAATAAAAAAAATTATTATTAGAGAAATTTTACCCGCCATATAAGTAAATAAATCGAAAGTTCAATAATTGGATATTGAATGATTCATAAAAGAAAAAACGAAAATGGGGATATCACTGGTTCGATTTCGAATATTGTGAAAATTGTCAATCTTTCGGTCAAGAATCATTATTCTCTAGCCAATTTCTCTAGTTTCAATTCGGCAACTAGCAGAAGATAACCTCGAATTGAAATTCCCCAAGAGGTATTCAGGATTCTGGATTCAATTAAGCCAGAAAATAGAAGAACTGCACAATAATGATATCAATACGTCTTAAGCATATATATTTACCTAACTAATCTATGGCTTTCAAACTAAGCTAAAAGAAATTTCCCTATTTCGGTCCATACCTAGCATACGATGATTTATGTCCTGCACAGAAAAGTGTCAATTTTTGCTAACGCCTCTCGTTTGCGATGAGAACGATGGTGTGTTTTCTGCACAGGAAAACTCCAATTTCACTTATTACGTTTGATACTTAAGATCTTGTCACGTCATTTGTTTCATGTGATACAATTGATTTCTTGTATTGCACCGCACAGCTCCCTGCAAGATAGATACAATAAATATAAATTCGATATGATATGATATATGTATATATTCAAATTCACAACTTCAATAATATTATAGAATTTGTTATTGTGTTTGTGTTTATTTTCTTTTCCAACTCCCAACAAATTTGATCTTTACAAGAGCTTTGAACAATTTACTAGGAAACAAGTGGATTTGGAGAAGTTTTTGTATACTCCAATTCTTACGTGTCTTTAATTATAATTAATAAATAAAAAATAATTATTAATTTTTATAATTTTTAATATTTTGAAAATTAAAAAAAATTAAATTTTTAATATGTGCGAATTTCATAAAATTGACAAATAAATAAATAAATTAGCAACAATCCTTCAATATACCTAATATAATTCAAACATACAAATAAAATTCTCACGGACTATAGTACCAGACGGTAGATTTCTAATTATGTACTTGCACTAAGTACATTTAATTGTGTGCTCTAAATAAATTAGAGAAGAGATATTTATTTTTTATTAAAAAGATTTTATTTATTCCATACATATTTAACTCTTTGCATTAGGGTGTTAGATAAAGAGTTTTTTAATGAGTTTTTAGTTTAGTTATCTATTTGACCAAGTTAATAAGTTAATTTAATTGTTTGATAAATAACTTATTCAATTAGCTAATTAATCCTCAATCAACTAATTTGAAAAAGTTAATAAATCTAACATTTTCAATTAGTTTATTGATAATCAACTTGTAAAAATATAAAATTATCCTTAAATAATATATGTATTTTTATTTATATCCTTACTAAAAAATTAAATAAATTTATTAAATATAATTATTAATTTCTATAAAATATTTATGAAATATAATAATTTATATTTGAGAAATATAATAATTTATTTTAAAAAAAATATAATAAATTTTTAATTATATTTTAGATTTATCATATTTTTAAACAAGTATGACTCCAGAAATTACTTAAAAATAAATTATTATATTTCTTAAATATAAGTCATATGATAAATTTAAAAAACTATTAAAGTAAAAAAATACTTAAATAAATCATAAAATATATACATATACTTATATGTCATTTTACATTTAAATAACTAATAGGAAATATCTAATTTTATCAAATATTTTTATTTAAATAGTTAATATTATTAGTTGATCAAATCAGTTAATATAATTAATTATTAATTAATAATTAATCAAATTAATTAATAACTAATTGAATTAGCTAATTATCAAATAGAACCTAAATCAATAAAAAAATGCATCATTTTCTATTACATGTCGATGTATTTTCTCGTATTTATTTAATAATATTTTTTTTTTATTGATTTAGTTGACAAAAGCTAGACTTCTGGTGGAACTAATAATAGCTCACTGCAAGACATTCATTTATTTGTTTGGTGGGGAGACTGCCAAAGAGTTAATGCCAATGACAAGGGGATGAAGCACAGCATGTGCACCTCGATTGCTAGTTGCTGATCCATTATCTTATCCTATGTATCCTTTCCTTCTTTGCTCCAAAAATGGGAAAATCGGGGCCTTCAAAATCTCCTCCACAAAGAGAGTGAAAGCCTTTCATAAGCATTGTTCCTATGAGTTTCAATGATTTAATGCATGAGAGTGATAATATACAATATTTCTAGATTTATTGCATCATTTATTTGATGAATCGGTAATTTTCAATCATTTTCTCCAGCTTTTTGTATTAATGTGCTTAAAAGAATCAAAATAAGACTCAAATATAATAGATTAAAACCCTATTTTAACATTTATAAGATTGAATTTTTATTAATTTTACCATTAATTAAGAATTTATATTAATTTTTCTTTATAAAATAAAAAATTCTCAAATTTTAATCCTCTCATAAATAAAATAAAATACTAAACTATTGTACAAAAGAAGTAAAATTTGAGAATTTTAATTTTATAAAAATTAAATTAATATAATTTTTTATTCAAAAATGAAATTGATAAAAATTTAGATATACAAGGATCAAAATAAATTTTTAGTCAATATAATATCAACCTCTATCTCTCTTGAATTAACTTAATTTATATTAAAAATTTTCAAATTTTAATCCTCTCATATATAAAATGAAATATTAAATTATTGTACAAATGAAATAAAATTTGAAAATTTTTAATTTTATAAAGATTAAATTAATACAAATTTTTAATCAAAAATAAATATGATAAAAATTCAAATGCACAAGGATCAAAATAAATTTTTAATCAATATAATATCAACCTCAATCTCTCTTGAGTCAACTTAATTTATAAAATTTATTATTTTCGATCACTTATATTTTAAATTGTAAATATATTATTAATAATTTCATGATATTAAGTAATTTGTAAAAGTCATTATAAATTATTAAAAAAGTTGATGGCATATTTGATATTGAAATTGAATAATTTATCCTACTTTTAATGTTTTTAAGTAACTAATATTTGCTTCTAAAAGGGAGATGAAAATAACATGTAAGATATGGCTCAGGGTCCCCATGGCACAAAGCTAGTATTAATATTGGGCAGGTGTGCTCTCCATCGTGAGCTTTGATTTCTCCCTTGAAATGGTGAAAGAGACAAAGCAAGGATGTCTAGTTGGACAGCACCATATGCTCATACCACAATCGCCCATTTATGTATAAGGTGGGGTTACCAGTCAAGTCATGTACCATGCGGACATTAACTCGATGGCGTGAGAAATAATACGAAAAGAAAATCGGTAAAAAAAATAAAAAGATATATGAAAAATTATTTTACATTTATTATTTATATATATGTAAATAGAAATGTAAATAGAGAAAAAATAATAATAATAATAAATTTTTTAAATTTTATTGAAAAATAAAAAATGATTTGTTAAATAATAAAGTATCTTTTATTGCAAGTCAATAAAATTACCTAATAAATTTTATAAGAGGCAATTTTGATATTATAAAAAAAATTTCTCTCTTTTCCATTTATTTGATAGGAAAAGTTTTTATTGATTTCTGAAATATTTTCTCAATTTTTTTCATCTCACCTTAAATTTTTCACAATATTCGCACACTAAAAAAAAATATTTTCTATCTCCTTTCTCAGCACATGCTTTCTTTCTGCATTTTTCCTTTTTTTCAAAAGATCGAAACAAAAGGTGAAAAATCACCAGGGGTAAGTTGGCGGTAAGTTGTTGAGAAGCTGTGTTTTTATCGCATGGCGGTAAGTTGGCGGTAAGTTGTCCTTCAAGTTCCATGTGCCTTCTTCACAAAACCAGGGGCGGCGGCTTCACATGCTCCGTGGTATGGCTCTTTAATTTTTGAAAATATTTTAAATTTATATGTAACTTTTCTTGTAAAAATGAATAATTAGATTAACATTTCATAAAATATGTTGGATTATTTTTCTCTGTAATTTCTTACTCTCCCCGGCTGCACAAAACACTGGCACATTTCAATTCTCTCATGACTTGTAATAATTCTTCTAGTATGGAATATTGTTGTTACTAAAATTACTCTGGAGAATTATACCTTACTGGCCCATGATTTCGTAGTTCTCATTTAATTTACGTATATTTTTAAGTATTAGAATTTGTTCTCATGTGTCTTTTTATTATTAATATTTTAGCTACCTAAATTATTTTATTCAATTTTTAATGCAGTATTCTATAGCAAGTTAGATAAACTTAAACAAAATCGCAAGTAAGTGTAATTATTTTTATATTTTCATGAATTATGTTAAGATTTTTTACTAGTAACTAGAAAATACATATAACTTTATCTCGTTATTTTAAATATACCAATTATATGTTTGCAAAATTATCAATAATAAAATATGCAAATTTTGTTATTTAAAAATGTAAAGAATTTTAGTTAATATTTTTTTACTAATACTTTGTATTGCAATAAAATTTTTCCTCTGCAAATGCACAAGAGCGAGAAAGGTAATTAAAACAAAGAATAAAGACCAATAATTTTTAATTTTTATTGATAATTCTTGATATCAATTCATCTAAATATAAAAATATCACACTTTACCTACTTGTATTTTTATCTGATTTAATTTAACTCATTTTTTATAAATTTTTTTGTTACAAATTGAATGAAAAAAAAAATAGATTAGCAAAATGTTAGCAGAAGAAAACACAAATGAATGAATTTTAAAATTGAAAGCACAAGTGAATTAGGTAAAAATTAACAAAATCATATGTGCATAAAGTATGATTTTTCCAAACTACTAATAATGAAATTCTAATTTAAAATATTAAAATATAAATTTTATAAGTTAAACTAGTTGAGTGGTTGTATGTGTTTTAATTTTTTTTTTAAAAGTATGCCAGCTCAAGAAGTAGATTGATTATATATCTTGTTTGAAAACGAAAGAAATACGGAAGAAACAAATACTTTGGTTCATTTTTAATTTATTTCATCATTTGTTTGAGGTAAAAACAATTTTCTAAAAATTATTTTTTAACTTTCCTTTATTTTGAAGTATTAAAAAAGTTGGTCAATTGAAAGTAGAATAATAGTGTATGTGGATTCCGTATGTCTCAAGGGAAAATACTTCTTTAGAAACTACTTCCTAACTTTCTTATTTATGGATGCAATGAAAAATTTGGTCAATGAAAAATAGATTATAACAGGAAGAAAATGATAATGTATTTCAAAGAAAATGATTCCTTTTTTTAATTAAAAATAATCATATTTTCAAGTCACTTTACATTGCATAACATCACTCTTTCTGTCCCTCATTTTTCTTTTCCTATCATTTTCTACTTCCTTTCTTTCTTCTTTTTCCCTCTCTCTCTTTGTTATTTGCTTCCTCGCCTTCTCTTCATTGTTTTCTCCTCTTTTCCTCTCTCTTTCTCTCTTTTTCATCTTTTTTTCCACTCCTCCCTCACCTTTTATTTGCTTGTTATCTATCCATTCATTCTCTAGTCATTCTTCTTTATGTTAATATTTTATGTGGAATATACATAATTCATTATTAAAAAATTAATATTAATTAGGTCCTATGTGTGACATAATTGGATGAGTAAATGAGTATTTGGCTTAACACTGGTACACGAATTTGGATCCTATAATGGATAAAATCTAGAACTCGAATTAAGTAATATATAAAGGATCCCTATTTCACATCTCTTAAGTCTTAGGTTTTTTATTCTATTGATGAGACCTACTACACAACGATTAGGAAATTACTGAAGGAAGGACTCCTTAATATATCAATAAGAAAACTTGTACTTAAGATAATAGATATTTACAGATTATTACATTAATAATATTAATCATATTTATTTTGTTTCATTCTGATCATACTACAACTAAAAGCCAAGATCAAAGGCAAATTTAATAAATATATTCTTGTAATTAGTATCAGAGCCTGATTTTAGCTTTTGGTTATAGTTGATTAGTAAAGGAATTTCAAATCAATATATTGTTAGCTTTTTGAATGGAATTCATGCCAATGATAATTTTCAATTGTTATTATAATACATACCTCTATAATTATTCAGGAATTACTATTGTACGATAATTTTTCTACCATCAATGAGTACTTGCGTGGTTCTCTAAATATGGATATTGATGGAAAATATATAAAACCATGAAATTTTGAAAAAAATTGCATTAAAAATAGCATAAATAATGTTGTACCAATGAGCCTTCATTAATGAACTTTTACAAAATTAAAGAAATTAAGAGGGAACAATGAGTAGTTTAAATCAGGTTTTTTAAGGGAATCTTGGGATGTGAGATACATAAAATACAAACTTTTTACTCCTTGAAGGACCAAAACCTCTATAACTTAAAACTCAAATTTTTTGATGGTTCAAGATTGTATTTTTGGGTAGTTTTGGCCAAGAAAATCATAGGTATGGATAAAGGGAGGCTAGAGTTGGAATTATAGGTAGGAAAATCACAAAAGTCACATTGAAAATCATGTAAAATTGGCTAAGGAATTGTTGGGTTCAAACTAGGTCTAAACTAGGTCACACATCTAGACCCGTAGCCCAATTTTTGGTTAAGGATGATGAATAGTAAGCTCACACATATGACTAGTTGCGCAGCTAGCACATGGGGGTCACGTGCTACCTTACTAGCAGTGGCTAGCACTGGTGAGCACGCTTCCAAGCTCCACTCTCTAAACTCTTCTTGATGAGCATTTATTCAAATTTTTTAGGAATAAAAATAATTTTAATTAATTTTTACCTATTTTATTTAAATATTTAAATGGCTTATTTTGAGCCAAAAATTTTACTATGTATTTTTTAACAAATTTTTTGAGAGTTTTATTTATTAAAAGAAAATTTGTAAATGACTTATACTATACCATAAAAATTCATATAATTGCATACCCATCTTCACAGGGCTAATTACATGAATTTTTTATTTAATTTTAAAGGGAAAAATTATTTAAAAGGGGAAAGGCTATATTAATGACATAAATGTCCTTTGACATTATGTTATTGATAAAGTTAATTGGTTATAGTATAAGTATAGAGTTAAGTGTTATGCATCTAAATTACTTAAATACCTTCAGTGTTAGTATTTTAGGGGCATGACATTTAAGTCTCGTATCGTGTTGTAAAATCTAAAATGCCCTTTACTGTTTAATTTTATAACTAGGCATGTAAAGTGGGGCGAGACGGGCTATGCAAGGTAAGCCCGCGTAAGCTTAGGCCTGTGCGGGCTTGCTCGTAAAAGCTTGCATAAAAAATGGACATTTTTGTATGGGCTCGTGGGGACCCGTAGTTGACCTACGAGTTGCCCTCTTTCTTTTTCTTTTTTTTTTACAATTAAAAATAATTAAATTATTAAAAATACACATACAAAAATAAAAAATCAAACTTTAAATATCAAGAAAAGCATGTTTAAAGAAATATTAGATTAATTTAGATTAAAAAATCTAACTTTTTTTATAAATTTTAATTGTCCAAGTAAAATTTTTTAATTTTATGTAATTAATTACTCAAATAAATCTATAAAAATTATATTAGGTTACTATATATTAAATTAAAAATTGAATTATATTAAAAAAATTTAAATACTTAAAAAATTATTAAAAAAAGGCCCGCAGGGCCTATAAGAAAAAATTATTAAAAAATAAAAAGACCCACCTTAACCTGTGCGGGCTTGATCGCATGAGCTTGTAAGAAAAATAGGCTAAGAGAAAATTAAACCGGACTGCCCCGTGCCCACGGGATACTTGCAAAGCTTGCGGGTCGAAGGCCCATTTTACATCTCTATTTATAACATGATGCTGTGTAAGGTTGTATATTTAAATATTATGAGGAAAGTATTAGCATTAGAGATGTACGCCCGACCCAATAGGTTCAACCTGTAAAAATAGAGAATTTTGGCCCTCTTTTTTTAGCTCGATAGCCCGTTGAACTTTTTTTTAAAAGTCAGATTAATAATTGGGTTGAGGTCGTGCTAAGATAAAAAAGCTCAATAAGCCCAGCCCGGCCCGGCCCGATCCGATCCGATCCGATCCGATTATATTAATTTCTTTTTTATAATATAATTATTTATTAAAAAAAATAATTATATCTAATTATTTTTAATGTAAAAAAGATTAATTTGATATAATTAAATATTTTATATATTTAAATATCATATTATTTTTTAAGTATATTATTATTTTTTACTTTAAAAAATAAAAAAAAATTATTCAGATAATCAAGCTGATCCGGCAGGTCATTCATTTATATAATCGGGCCGAGTCGGACCATAATTTTTTTAAACATTAATCAGGTTGGGCCAGGTAGAGTTATAAATTTTTTATAGTTTGGCCCAGTTGGCCCAGCTTGATCTATGTACAACTCTAATTAGCATGATTGTGTTATACATGCATTAATGATTGGTGTGTTATTCCTCAGTCACTATGTAACAAAACTTTAACAAGATATTGAATTGGATAATAAAAGAGGACTAGGCCAATGTTTGTTTCAAATATGCTCTAGTGGATGTGCCATCAAATATGTGGTGGCTTGATACTAGTTCCACAATACATATCACCAATTCATCCTAATCATTAAGAAATTCTAAAAAACCAAATAATGATAAACTGATTATCAGAGTGGGAAATGGTGAGAAAGTGGGAGTAAAGCTCATAAGAGATGTATTTCTATAATTGTCTACTAGAAGTGAGCTGATATTGAAGGATGTTGTCTTTGTGCCTTCCATGAGAAGGAACTTAATATTAGTAGTACTCTGGACCTCTAAGGGTACTTTTGTAATTTTAAAAGCAAGAAGGTGAATATATTCCAAGGCCTGACTATTATAAGCACTAGTAAACTCATAAACAGACTGTACTAGTTGAATCTAAATCTGAGTCCCATCAATACTGTTAATGCAGTCACAAGGAAAAAGAGAAATAAAATTAAAGAAAACTCTTCACTACTGTGACACAGGTGTCTTAGTCGCATCTCCAAAAAATAAATTCAAAGGTTAATAAAAAAATGTGTACTACATAATTTGGATTTTTCTAATCTTAGCACCTATATGAATTATGTTAAATGGAAGCTCATTACAAAGGCCAAAAAAGGAAAAAGAGTTAGAAAACAAGAGGTATTGAAACTTATTCATATCGATATTTGTGATCTCATCCTCCTATAGTTTTGGGAAGTTAGAAATACTTTATTACTTTCATTAATCACTATTCACGTTTTGCTTGGATAAAGGTACTTGTGGAAAAGTCAAAGTCCTTGGATGCATTCAAGGCATTCAAAGCAACAGTCAAGCTTAAGTACGATAAAAAAATCAAGTGTCTAAACTTTGATTAAGGGGGAGAGTACTATGGTAAATATGATAAAACTGGGAGGAATCTAGGTCCATTTACCAATTATCTTTAAGAGTGTGGCATTAAGGCAAGCTATACTGTACTTAGGATATCAAAATAGAACAAGATAATTGAAAGGAGAAATAGGACACTTCTTGACATGGTCAAGCATATGCTTTTGCATTCTATACTTTTAGATTTCTTATAAAAAGAAGCATTAAAAATTGTAAGTTATATATTGAATTAGGTACTAAGTAAGTATGTACCTTTGACTTCATATGAATTACTGAACGGTAAGAAACCAACATTGAATCATCTTTGTGTTTAGGGCTTGCTACTAGGAAACTTGATTCTAAAATTGCATCTAGATTCCTTATTGGTTGCTATATTGGTTCTACAAGCAACAAGTTCTATTATCTAACTCACACTACCCAAATAATCAAATCTAATAAAGCCATTTATTTTGAAGATGAACTCGATAATGGAAGTCAAACATGCAAATTACAAATTTTAGAGAAGAAAAGGTAGTCATCCCCTTAATCTCTCAATCTGCTAGTTTCTCATCTTTTAATCTTCCACAGCATGATTTGATACAACTTTTAGAGGAAAATGAGGATTTTGATATCGAGGTCTAGTTGAGGAAATCACTTAGATGGCATAAATTGATGATAACAAATGACTATTTTGTATATTTAGAAAAGCACAAGTATGATCTGGATGAAAATGCTAATCTTGTTTCATTCTCTTAGACAATGTCTAGTTTAAATTGTTCTCAATGGATTACTATAATAGAGGATAAATTAGCTTTAATGAATTAAAACCAAGTGTAAGATCTTGTTGAACTATTTGTAATTACAAATTAATTATATGTAAATGGGTTTTTAAGATCAAGCATGATGCTTATGGGCAGATTAAAAGCTAAAATTATGGCTAAATGCTATAATTAAAAAAAGATATAGATTACAAAGAAACTTTTTCACTAGTATTAACAAAAGACTTTTTTAGAATTATTATAGGTTTTGTTGCTTATTTTGATCTAGAGTTATATCAAATGGATGTGAAAATAATATTCTTGAGTAATGATCTATCTGAAACCATGAACATGCAATAGCCAAATAAATTCCAAAAAAAAGGGGGAAATATGTAGTGTACAAGTTAAGGAAATCTATATATGGTTTAAAGCAAGCTTATCGGCAATAATATCTTAAGTTTCATGAAATACTTACTTTTCTTAGGTTTAAGGAGAATAGTACAAACCAGTGTATTTATATGATAAAAAATGCTAGCAAATTTATGATTCTAGTCCTATATATTGATGACATTCTTCTAGCAAGCAATGACTTGAGCTTGCTGATTAAGACAAAGCAATTGCTATCATATCATTTTGAGAGAAAATACTTGGGAAATGCCTCTTTTGTTCTGGGTATTGAGATAATTCGTGATAGGTCCTAAGATATTCTTGGCTTGTCTCAGAGGTCCTATATTGAGAAAATTCTGAAAAGATTCAATATGTCTACTTATTCTCAAGTTACTTTCCCTATTCAGAAAGGTGAAATATTCATAAAGGTATAATGTCCTCGAACAAATGAAAAGAAAGAGAAGATAGAAAAGGTCTCATATGCATTAGTTATTGGTAACCTGATGTATACTCAAGTATGTATAAGACTTGACATTGCTTTTGCTATAGGTTTACTTAGAAGATACGTAAGTAATCTAGGTCAGAGATGTTAGACTACTACGAAGAGAATTCTGAGGTACTTCTAGGTATGAAGGATTTCATGCTGACCTATAAAAGATGGAGAGATTCGAGATTACAGGCCACTTAAACTCAGACTATGCCGATTGTTTAGATGATTCAAAGTCTACATTTCAATATATTTTTATAATAGCTAGAGGTGCCATGTCATGGAAAAGTATCAAGTAGTTAATTATTACAATCTCCAACATAGAAGCAAAGTATGTCACTTGTCATGAAGCTTCCCGATAAGTTACATGGTTAAGGAATTATCTCTTAGAATTTCATCTTGTGAAGAGTATTGCTGGATCCTTAACCATTTTTTATGACAACTCATCTACTGTAAGCTTATCTCTCAATGACAAGAGTTCCACACATTTAAAGCTTTTTAATGTAAAATATCACTATGTGAGAAAAAAGGTGTGCGAGTATGTTACTATTATTGAGCACATTTTTACAACTTGTATGCTTACAAATCCACTAATCAAGGTCTTAGCAATAGAAACTTTTATTGAACATGTAAACTATATGGATATGTGTAAAGCCCTTTGATGTTTTAGGTTAGTAAAAGTTGGTATATATGAAATCATTTATGTTTTATGAATAAAATTATATATTATGTTGTCATATTTGTGCACATTTTGGTTATGGCATGTTTATAGAGACATCTAAACATTGTGTCATCGTTGTGCTTATATTTCCTGGGCATCTTAGGTGGATGCCAAAACCAATTGTATATAGATTTACATGTAGTCATATAAAATTATATAAGTCTTATTCTGCACATATTAATAGTGTTAGTCCATGAGGTGTAGCTATCTAGTATGTTGCAATACTAATATCCCTCCAGATATTGCATATATGTTATTAGATACCTATAATCTCAATTAGAATAATAGGTGTGAAAGTACCAACTTTGTATTAACATCAATTCCTTTTATGGCCATTATTAATAAATCATGGATATCTAAGTGAGAGATTGCTAATATTTTGTGTGAACTATATATAATTTATTTATAAAAAATTAATGTTAATTAGGCCCTTCATGTGACATAATTGGATAGGCAAATAGGTACTTAGTCCAACATTAGTAAATAGATTTGGATCCTATGATGGATAGGATCCAGAACCCAAATTAAGAAATATATAAAGGGGTCCTTCCTTTATATCTCTTGAATCCTAAATTTTCTACTCTATCAATAAGATTTACTACACAAAGATTGAGAGATTGCTAAAGAAGAGATTCCTTAGTATATTAATGAAAAAATTTGTACTTCAAATGGTAGGTATTTACAGATTACTATGTTAATACTATTAATTATATTTATTTTGTTTCATCCTAATCATACTACAATTGTAGGCTAAGATCAAAGGCAAATTTTATAAATATATTCCTCCGTCTTATATATTTCCTTTCATTCCTAAAAATATATTTAAAAATTATATTGAAAAATATATAAGTAATTATAAAAGTTAACAAATGTAGTTTTTCTAAGATAAAATTTGATGATTATGAATTAATTTTATAAAATAATGGTGAAGATGATATAGAAAATTTTAAATATACATCTTTGGAAATTATTTTGAAAAGTTCAAATTTGATCTATTGTTTATATAAAATATTTTATGTTCTCAAAAAAGAGGAAAATATGTTATTAAAAATTATAAATAATTAAAAAATTTTAATCATATTAAAGAAATTTTAATATTTTTTATTGATATGGTAATGTGTGAGTATATGATAATATAAAATTAATTTAAATTAACAATAAATTAAATTTAAATCCTATTTTTAATATAAATACACTTTACTTTTAATCTTTATAATTAAAGATTTGTGACTTTTATCTTATTGATAATTTTTTAATAATAAATGATTATTGTACCTCTAAATCATAAAGATAAAATTTGTATGTAAAATAATGTTTTTTCTTTATATACCAAACTAATTATATTATATTATATTATCAAACAACAAAAAATAAATAAATTCATTTTCTAAAAATGTAATTTCTTAAAAATTATTTTTAATAAAATTTTATTTTCTACCAAAATAAATGCATTCTAAAAGATAATTCTTTTATCTTTTTCTTTTTTTTTATATTCCTTCCTATCTAAATCTTTGACTCATTTAAATATATCGCATTGGCACATTGGCACATTGGCACATTGCCTTTGTAATGTCCTAAATTTTTAATTCTATCATTTGAATATCTAAATTCTGAGGCTGTTGAAACGAATAGCATGTTTGAATTAGCTTGGTAGGTGAATCTTAAGCTGAAAGGAATTAAGTGTAAGTGTAATCAAAATTTTGAAGGAAAAAGGGTAATGGGAAAGGAATTAATTTTCCTAAACAGTATGGATGATTAGAGGAGGTTAGAAAACCTAGAAAGGGGAGTTGTCTAAGTCTGACAATGTAAGAAATTTTTAAACAGATAGAAACCCTATGGACTAAATTGTAAAAGTGCAAAATCGAGTATGAGTTAAAGTATGAATAACCAAGAATTTGGGAGTTAAAGTATGAATAACAAGAATTTAGGATCTAATATGTAATTTTATTTAGTGTGACTAATAGACACATGACAAGTGTCATTATTAGAAAAAAAATGGTAAGAATAGCCTTACTAATTAGTGAGAAAAGACCAAAATACTCTTGAAAATTTTAAAAATGATCAAAATACCCTTGAAGCTTCATGAAAACTCTTCCTCCTTCTTCTTTCTTCTCCAAAGTCATGGAAGACTCCATGAAAGAAGCTAAAACCGTGAGTTAGAGAGAGAAAGAAGAGAGAGAAAATTTCATTTGACTTTTTCACCAAAAAATAGTGAGATTTAGGCTTAGGTATAGAAGATAAAGTTGCTCCTCTCATCAAGTTCTATCACATGGTGTGTTTAGATTGAAGGAACCTCAAGTTTGGTAAGCTCTAAATGAGGATTCTTAAGTTACTCCAATAGGTAAAAATGTTATTCTCTAAAAGTTCTTTAATGTATTTTTTTTAGTTTCTTGAAATTTTGATGTTGGTGTGGTTAAAGGAGATTGACCATGGAGTTTTGAATAATTTGAGTATGTCTAATGATGTTTTGGATGTTATTATGTTGATATATGGCTTTGGTTTGGTATAAAAACAACAAGAAATCATGATGTACAAACTAGGGTTTTAGAGGCATAATGGTGTATGTATGGATTTGGCATGACTTGTTTGGAATTTGGCTAAATTGATGAAATTAGAATGATTCCTATGAATTATGGAGCCTATGGAAGATGAAATTTGGAATTATGAAAGTTTGTGTGAAAAATCCCCTTTTGAAAGCCAAAACCGTGAGCATAGGAAAGGAAGGAGTTTTAGCCATTTAATTGTATTTCTGAAAGTTTGGAATAATGTATTATAATAAAATTTAGGAGGTATTGGAATGTACATTAAAATTTGGACACTTCCTTCATGGTTTAGTGTATGTGGAGAAAGTGAAGAATACATAAAGTTTAAGAAAAATGATGGTGTTCTAATAAGAACTATAATGTGTATTTATGTAGACTAAGAAGTGACAAGTTGGAAAGACAAGAGGAGTTGTAAAGAAGTTTTTAAGTGAGGGCAAAGGAAACATCAATATTGGAAGCTTTTAAAAGGTAGTTAGCTTTATCCTTAAGTTCTGTTTTCTATTTATATGCTTTTCTGTATCTTGTGGCATTATATGGAATGTGTACAAAATTGTTGTGTGCGGTACCTATGGTTCGAGTACCTCGGGAAGACAGTGAAATGCTATATGTGAAGCCTATGATCCGAGTACCCCGGGAAGACAGTGAAATTGTTGTGTATGAGGCCTAGGTACGATTATTTGTAATGGCCATCTAGATATCTATATGAGTCCTTGAATAGGGTTGATGATTGCTGTGTGTAGTGCATGATTTCTACAATGGTATTAGATGACAATGGTATAAAATAATGTGTTAAATAATTGATTAATTGATTTTGGAATGTATATTTTTATTGGTTTAAGGATCTGGAATGGCTTGATATGTTTTTCTTGAAATAGCTAGCTACTGGAAAATCTTGTTTCTTATGTTTCTATATTGTTACTAACCATTCCAGATGATGCTTCTAAAGGCCCTCTTGACAAAGGAAAATAATGTTTTGAAGTTGTATTAAAAATATTTATATAGTTTGTGATGTTAGTATGTGATGAATATATGTTTTGTAAGTTAAACTTTTTGTATAACTATATGACCCTTGCCTATATTATATGAAATATATGAATTTGATGTATTCTGAGTTGGTTTGGAGTAGAAGGCAACTTAGTATGCAATATGTGTAAAATTGGAAATGACTAAATGAATAGTTAATAACTAAATGAACAGTAAATTCGTAGGCAGTAAGAGGAGTATGTTTGCAGAGACTTTTGGTTAAGTTTTGGTGCTCTAAAAATAATGAAAAAATTCAGGAGTGAACTTCAATTATTTACCATCCTCTGTGCCAAAATTCAGCTTAAAATAAGCTCTTCTGCTATGTGAATTTATTACACATTTTGAATTGCCCTGTTACCGTCACAGTGCTGAGTACTAATTGTAACTCAGTGATCAGAAGGAGTAAATGAATTAATTTTGACCTGAAAATTTTATTTCAAGTATATAACATGTTAATAAAGTCCCATACCAAATTTGAGCTTATTCTGAGTTGATTTACCCCCTTAAATAAGGGCTTAATTTTACAGTTGTGAATTCTGGACAGCACTGGGACAGGAACATTTTGCTGTGAGTTTTGAAAGGCCTAATGATTTCTAAATTATGTAAAATTTTTACAGGATGAAGTTAACACGTGAAATATTCATATAATTCAATTTCATGATTTTTGGAGTTCTGCAAAGTAGTTTTTCATATTTTTGAAATTGGTCCAGTAATTCTGGAAATGAGCAGAAAATTTCTAAAACTCAAAATCTGTAATATTTTATTTCGCAGAATCTTAAATTGACTTCGTAAAGGCCTAATTGCACAATAATTACCTATTTAATGAGGAAATCACCTACTTAATGAGGA
Source organism: Sindora glabra (assembly GCA_020226215.1). Taxonomy (NCBI): domain Eukaryota; kingdom Viridiplantae; phylum Streptophyta; class Magnoliopsida; order Fabales; family Fabaceae; genus Sindora; species Sindora glabra. Next base: position 31,416,132 of record CM035229.1, read on the forward strand.
TTAAAGTGTTAATAAGTAAAGGAGTTACAGCCTTGGTGGTTCATTTCTTACCATTTTAAGGCAAGACAAATTGTACTTAATTTAATGTTTTAAGGTTATGATTATCAGATCTTTGAAATTTTATAATTATTATTAATTCTTTATTTTTACCTTTGTTATAACTATTCATTCTTTCCTTCATATATGATACTAAAATAAATAATAAAAAGAAAGAATACAATAAAAAATTAGGTATATATTTGATATCATTAAGGTGAGATTTAATAATTAACTTCAATATTTATCATTTATTTTAATATTACAAATAAATAAAAAATGAATAGTTATAACAACAATAAAAATAAGGAATCATTAGTATTAGTTACAAAATTTGATATATGTGATACTTACGCCTTTATAAATGAGGGATTAATATTGTGTTTACTCTTTAACTCCGTTTGTTTCAATAGAAAAAATTTTTAAAAAAATATAGTTATAAAATGTTAAAATAAGAGAAAATATTTTATTTATTTAACATTAAATACAAAGAATTTAAACAAAATAACTTTCTATATTTCAAATAAGAATTTGCTTTTCTTGATTATCATACCTCTAAGTATTTCTTTTTAATTTTTAATACAAGCGACATATCATTCCTTCATTAATATATATGAAAATAATATTTTTCTAAAAAAATGCTTTCCAACAAAATAAATATAACCTTAATTTGATATTTAACTTAATTATCAATTTTGGTGATAACAACATATTTTGTTATGCTTAATTGATGCTAAAAATCACTTATTGCATTTGACCAAGAATAAAGCTTGAAGACTATTGAAAACATTAATTTATGATTTCATTTAACTAAGTTCAATTATAAAGGAGGAAATTATGTTCAAAATATTTCATTTAAAAATTGGAGAAAATGTTTTGAAAATTTTATTCTTGTGTGAAAATGTATTTTTGTAAGAGTTGGTGCTAATCGAAGTAAAACACTAGTTTGAATTGTATAAAATCAAGCTTGAAAAATAAAAAATGTTGTTTTGAAATGATTAAAATAAGTTTAAAAATATTTTTAAATCAAAAACTAACATTTTAGATTCATAAATTGACTCATGCCTTTTAAAAGCATTATAAAAGAGGTGAATTACTTTTAGAATTGATTCCCCTCTTCTAATGGGCTACTAGATGGTTTGAATCATTTTTGTAATTGATTTAGATGTCCCTTGTTTCAATTTTGTGAAACCCCCCCATGTGGAATTGATTCTAGAATTGGTCGACCATTAAAAAGTAAAAAAGTGTAAGGTGAATCAATTCCCACCAATGAAAATTCAAATTTTTAGGTACGATGAATCAATTCTAAATTTAATTCTGTGTCCTAATACATTAATTATACTTTTTGTTCATTGTTTAATGGACCTTTAAGGCATATAACTCTTATATAAAGCCTCGAACATGAATCAAACTTAATTTTTAGAGCTTTCACCAATGAAAACTCACTAATGTATTGAATCAAACTTAAATTTATTATAAATATATATAATTAATTTAATTAGTTCTATTTATTACTTTTAAATTTTTAAAATTCAAAATAATTATATTAAAATTATGAGAAAGGAAAGAATAAATTAAAAAAGTGAAATATAAAGATGAAAAGAGCAAAAGAAAGAAAAAAATAATTAGGACAATTTTACAACCTTTGGTAGAAAAAAATATATTATACGTAAGAGAAAAATACAAATAACTCCCACTAATTATAGGATAGTTGCATTTTACCCCATTAAATTATAAAAACTTAAATTTTATCGTCTGCAACTATATAAAATTTATATTTTACCCCCATTGTTACAAGTTAATAGAATTTGTTAGGAAAATTATCACTGTAATGTTTCATTTATCGGCAGTTAGGAACAGCCACTATATTCACTAAAGTTTAAAAAAAAATTTACACTTAGCGATGGTTTATAAACCGCTGCTAAATGATTGAAGATGATAGCAGCAGTTTAGAACTATTGCTAAGTGTTCCCACTGTTAACTTAGTAATGGTGGGGTAAAATTTAAGTTTTCATAATTTAAGGGAGTAAAATACAATCACCCTATAATTGATGGGAATTTTTTGCATTTTTCTCTATAAGTAAATGCCACATATTTGTAGAGAGCATAAAAAAAATTAGATTTTCAATAGATAAATAAATAGAGGATTTAATATAAGTGATAAATGATATCTTAAACTTTTGTTATAAAATTAAAAAATTGAGGGATTAAAATATAAAATAGAATATGATAAAAATCTTTACTTGTTATCAAAGGTATGTTAATAAAAAAAAATTTATTAAGGTAATATGTCCTACTTGTAAACTAGGGTATGTAAGTCTACACCTTATTTGTAATACAGGCCATCTACAATAATATGCAAATCAATTTTATTAATCTCATCTTGAATTATATGCACAAGCATACTTCTATGAACCTCTTACCTTATAGGATAGTTTTGGCTTAATTATTTCAAAAATTAGAAAATTAATTTGACAAAGAAGTCTAGGTGGATAAATTTAAGGAGTTGATAAAGATTTTAGATAAAAATGTCCATCAAATGTCATATTACAAGGTTGAAGGGGAGTGGAAATTTGTTGAAAGGGGAAGACTTACTACTCTTGCTTTTGCTTTGGGTGGTTTTGACTTACAACCATTAATGGATTACCTTTCTTAGTTGATTTAGTACATAAATGCTCTATTATAGGCTAAAATCCTAACTAAGTTTCACTCTTTCATAGTCAATTGAACACTCTAGAGGCTCAATTTTATAGATAGAGCACTTTTAGAAATGATAGAGATGATAGTGATGTTGTTGATGATGATGATGGCATTAATGATAGTGAGGACCAACCGATGATAATGATGGTAGAAATGGTGTTAATACCAAACATGATGATAAGATGATAGATTAGAATTATTTAGTCCTTTAGCCCCATTTTCCTTAAGGACATTGCCATATTTATGGATATTTATTTTGTGTTCCTTTTTACTACTTTGTTGGATTTTTTTTAATAGTTATTCTGAATATTTCATGGTTATTTACAATAGCATATTTCAACTTAGTTTATTATGCTATTGGTTTATTATGAATCAGACCTTGATATTATTTTATTTTTAATTGTTGCCAAAATAAGGAAAGGATTAATGAGATCAAGGTATGTTGAAGTGTTAAATTGTTGAAATTTTGTTAAGGCAAAATTGCTCAATTGTATGCATGAATTCAAGATAAGTGTCTTAGTGAGAAGGAGTTTTATTTTAAATTCAACTAATCTCAAAATAGTTTATTATCATAAAAAATGGAGAGATTGTTAACCTTAGTCCCATTTATATGTCAATTTTGATAATAACAACACGTTTTGATGTGCTTAATTAATGTAAAAGATCACTTGTTGTATTGGATCTAGGATAAGCTTGAGGATAATTGAAGAGCTTAGTTTAGAAATTTATTTAACTAGGTTCAATTGCAAAAAAAGAAAAAAAAAGAAATTAAGCTTGAAAGATTTCATTCAAAAATTGGAGAAAATGGTTTTTAAAACTAAAATTTTGTGTTAAAATGTATTTTTATAATAGTTAGTGCTAATTAGGGTAAAACATTGTATAAAATCAAGTTTGAAAAATTTAAAAAAAATGGTTTTGAAATGATTAAAATAAGTTTGAAAATAATTTTAAATTAAGAAACTAACATTTTAGGTCCATGAACCAATTCATGCCTTCCAAAATCATTTTGGAATAAGTGAATTGCTTTTAGAATTGATTCCTATCTTCCAATGAGCTATTAGATGATCGAATTGCTTCTATAATTGATTCAAGTGTTCCTTATTTCAATTGCTTCTAAAATGTGAAAAACCCCATTCTAAAATCAACTCAGCTTATCCAGAAAGCAAAATGTGTAGGGTGAATCAATTCTAGAATCAATTCCCCTTAGTGAAAATTTAAATTTTTAAGCATGATGAATCAATTCTAAAATTAATTCTCTGTATCTTGACACATTAATAATAGCTTTTTTCATTGTCTAATAGACATTTAAGGCACACAATTTCTATATAAAGATAAGAACACAAATCAAACTCAAAATTTAGAGCTTCTATCATTGCATTAATAAAGAACTCATTTCTTTACTCTTCAATTATCAAAACCTTTAAGCCTTCAAGATTTAAATTTTCTCTCCTATCTATTCATTGTGTAATCTACTTTAGAGAGTGTTGAGTTGCAAATTTATTGTATTAAGCACAAGCACACATTCCTTGTATTTTAATGTAAGATATCCCTATGAATTTCAACAATAAGGTATCTCTTGGTTAGTAAGTACCTTAAGTGAGGAAGTTGAGAAGGATATCACTGTATTTAAAAAGAACTTTGTAAGAAACTTCTTTAAGTATCTGGTTTAAACTTAAATAAATAACGAATGAGAAAAATTTAAATCAAATAAGCTTAATAATGGATGTAATTCTTGGAGTGTTGAATCTTGAAGATTGAACTATAATAAATATTGCATTTACTCTTTTCTATCCTATCTCTTTAATTTTTTACATAATATTTGTGATGGTGTGGTTGCTTATTTTAAAATTGTTTGCTTTCCAAGATTAAATGCTTATCTAGTGTTTTCAAATGTTTTGAAATTGAAAATCTTTAAAAGGCTGAACTAATTATAAAATGTGTGTAAAATTTTAAAATTCAATTTACCATCCTCTTAGGTGGAATGCTTGGTTAAACTTTTTACCTATTTTTTAAAAAATAAATAAGTATATATCTATAAAAATAAATTTTAATTAAAATAAGGATAAAACCTAAATAAAGTTCTTTAAGTCCTTATTATAAAATTCTTCAATCATATCACAAAATATACGTAATTATTTTATTTATTTACTATTAATAATTACAATTTAATAATTATGATAATTGTCAATGTGCATTTTATATTCTTTAAATAGAACAATTAACACATATATTATGAACTAATTAAAGAATATTGTAACAAGCATTTAAGGAATTTTTCCTAAATTTTATCCTTATATTAAACATGAAATGATAAACATAATTTATCTTTTAATTAATTTAATAATATTTCTCACGTCTTAATAAAATAAGGAAAGGCCTGAGGATACTTTAACACAAGGATCATGTTCCAGTACATTTTCAAGAAAATTTAGACCGATACGTATTGTTAAAAGGTGTTATGGGAATTTTTTATATTTTTTACGATATTTTCCATAAAATAATTATAATGATTTATAAATATAAATTTGATAATTTTTTTTAAAATTATATGTAATACAATCTTTTATTTTTTTTTAACACAATCCTTTATCTATTTGTTACAGAGTATCACACTACTTACGAAAACATTATCCTTAATACAAGATATTTTATAAAAATAAAATTAAAAAATTAAATTTCATATATAGGAAAGAGGAAAATTTATTTTATTTTATTTTATTTTCATCGTTTTCTTCAGCAAAGGAATATACTGATGGATTCCATCATTCAAAGCTCACCCTGTTACGCACGTGATTGCAGGTCCCATGCACCTCGGGTACTGTCCCCTGACCTTGTCCATTCCACGTTTACCATTACATTAATAGTGAAATCAAATTCCAGATATCTCCCTTAAATTCTTTTTCAGTATTTACAATTCTCCCAAATTGATGAGTAGATGATAAATTGTGAGCGTGTGTGTGTAGTCCAGTCTTTTCTATGATTTTGATAGAAAAACTAGACATCATATTATAACAAAATAAAAATATAAGAAGCATGGTTACATTCTTGTATTCTCATATTCGATTAACAAACATTATCAAAATACTTACCTAATCTGAGAAGACTAGAATGCTCCCAAATTTAAGATATAGAACTTTCAAATTATATTTGACTTTTTCATAAAATATCGTGTTAAATCTATTGCATTTGTCTCTTCAAATTGTTCATAAAATAAAAGTTAGATGTAGTATGTCACTTCTAAATAAATTTAGAAGTTAATTGTAAAAAAGAAAATTATAAACAACAAAAATAATTATTTTAAAGTTGAAGGAAATAATTTAACTTCTCCCTATTATATTATATTATATGTTAATAATATATTACCTCCATCAGTTTTCATCAATAATAATAATAACAGCAACAATCACAGAATCTAAACCACACTTTTTGTTTTGTGATCAGCAATTAAGAACAAAATGCATCAATTATATCTCAATCAACCCGACCCATTTTTTTCGGATTCGGATCACCCATCAACAACTCTTTAATGGGTTCCCACATAAGCAATCATTGTTAACAAACGACGAAGCTTCAAGATGATCAAACGGAGATCCGACCGGAATGGCTCCACACAGGTGGTTGTGGCTCAGGTCCAAGTGCCCGATATACTTGGCCGACGACAGAGATCCGGGTACCGGACCCTTCAATTTATTATATGATAAATCCAACACCATGAAATATGATTTCGACCCGAAAACATCTGGTATGCTTCCATCAAACCCATTTCTGCTCAAGTTCAGAATACCCATACCCGGATTGCTCAGCAAGCTCGAAGGTATTTGACCCGACAGTGAGTTACTGTCAAGATTGACGGTGGATAGCACCGGCATTTTTCCGAGCTCGTTGGGTATGCCTCCGGAAATTTGGTTCATGGATAAATCCAAATCCGCAAGACGGTATATTTGAGAGATTGAAAATGGAATGTTGCCGGTAAGGTGGTTCCGACTCAGTAATGCCCGACTCAGCATACCAAGTTTCCCCAAATCGGCCGGGAGCTCGCCGTAGAGTTGGTTGTTGCTGAGGTCGAGGTGCATGAGTCCGGCAAGGTTGACGATGGACGCCGGAATTTTGCCGGAGATGGCATTGTCAGCGAGATTTAAAACAGTCATTCTCTGTAAGTTTCCGATGTCGGCCGGAATCTCGCCGGATATTTTGTTACCGATGAGGTCAAGGACACGGAGGGAGGAAAGTGAGGTAATGCAGGCTGGAATCTCGCCGGCTATTCCTTTCCAGTCTGCGAGAACGAGGTTAGTGAGGTGGTCGAGCTTACAAATCTCCGGCGAGATTGAACCGGTCATGTAACCAGAGCGGCCGGCTTTCTCGAAGATTGGGTCCTCAGACTCGCCGCGCAGGTTAATATCGGCGACGCGGCTAGTGGTGGGGTCACAACTAACGCCGTACCAGTTGACACAACAGTCGTTGCCCGTCCATGAGTTGAAGATGCCCAGGTATGGCTCTTTGAGTCCGGTTTTGAAGGATAATAGCGCTGCCCGGTCTGACGGCGGGCATGAGTTAACGGCGGAAATAACGACTAGTATTAGAGCTACTAAGAATAGAAAGGAAGCCATTGTTGCGTAGTACAGTGCTGTGAATGTGTGATGAAGAAAATGTTTGAAATCGGAGTATTGGTCTGTCTGGTTATATACGTGCTTAGTGACTAAACTACCCCTGATTCAGAACTGTTATTACATTGACGTTCAGTTGAGCGCCCGCCAAAAGTCAGTGATGTCAAAGTTTTTGCGGTGCGGTTTCTAAATGGATGCAAAAATGAGGGGAAAAAAATTGTGTTCCGATTATTTTATGTGCTTTTAATTTTAATCAGTAAATAAATGATAATTGTTAATTCTATTATTCATTTATCAGTTTTTTGTAGTTTATGCATATTAAAAAACTTAAAATTTTAACTTTTAAGATATTAAAAATTATAAAAAAATAATAATTATTTATTCATTTATTAACTATAATTAAAGACATGTGATATAATTAGAGTATACAAAATTTTTTCAAAAATAAGAACTAATTTAAAAAATTTCATGATATACCACTCAATCAAAGATTGATATGCTATTGCATAGCATGTTTTAAATGAGTGCTAACTTGATGTACGACAGGATTTAATATTATATTAATATATCATTATATTAATGGTTTATTAAAAACTCTTCCTTAACTTAAGTGTAATATGCATATTATAAAATAATTTTTTTTTTATTTTTTATATTTTTCATATTTAATTTATTTTTAAAACTTTTTACTAAATTTAAAATAAATTAAATGAAAATATATTATTTCAATAAAATTTATCTTTTTTGACATGGTTAAATTTTTAAGATTAAAAACTTATTTTAATTTTTTATCTTTCACTAAAAGCTAGTATTAATTTGATCCCTAAAAATTAACTATGTCTTACATTTTATTTCCTCCATCATGAGTAGATAGAATAACTTAATCACTTAGTTGATGTGTTACTGGTAGCTCCTATATGACCCGTTAAATATTGACTAGTCTTGATGAAGGTCATGTCAATCTCCTATGGAAGAGACTAAACGCCAATTTTTAGTATTTATAAGATAAAGTTTTTATTAATTTTATCTTTCACCAATACTGATTAGTATTAATATAATCTCTAAAGATTAACTTTATCTTAAAATTTAGTTCCTCCATAAGAATTAAAAAAACTTACAAGTTAAGTTGAGTTAGCACCATTAGTTCTCCTTTATATTTTTAATAGTTATTTACAACATGATAATCCTTTCAAATATAAAAATTTTGCTTCCAAATATAGATTGCTTAATACCCAAAATTCTCTTGAATAATATCTATAAAATTTCTTTTTATAAAATTTGAAATATTCAAAATTTATGTATACTATATTTATAAAATATATATTGTAGAAACCTTTGAAAATAATTTGATTTGAAAACTTATAAAATTTGAGGCACTTGTTTTAAATGATATAAATTATCAAAGTATTTTAGCAATTATTATGAAAAATATATAAATTAAATTTTTTATATTCAAATAATTTGGCTATTAATTTTATATGCTAAATATTAATTTTATTTTGTTTTATAAAATGACACTATGATCATTTATTTAAAATATACTAGATGAAGTATAGCTTTGAAGTGCAATCGTAATGACAACAAATTTGGAAATAGATACAGTATTAATGGTTAATTTAAATACTTGAAGTATTAGTATTTCAAATATTAAATAATTATTTAGCTTACCTTATAACAAAATTTTTTATCTTAAGCACACTTAAATAATGTTAAAATTATGTTTAAGTGGATTTAATAATTCATCAAATGTATTTACTCTAATTAATTTAAATATATATTTAAATTATTTTAAAATATGTTTATAAATTTTATGGCAATCCTATTTAATTAAATTATAAAATTTATGAAAATATGTTAAAATTATATTATAATCCTCTTAGCCACTTACTATATATCAATTAAACAATCATTTTAATAATAAATTTTAATTATTATATAACACAAAAAATTAAAAAATTAATGTCTTTTCAAAAGTAATATAATTAGTTAAACTATAATTCTATTACTTATTATGTGATAAATGAGTAGTAGTAATTTTATCATTTTAGATTTTTTTTTACAACAGGTTCGTTGCCATTACTTTTATATTTAAAAGTTAGATTTTGTATTTGAAAACATTTTTAATCTGCAAATTATAATTGTAAATATTGATGGAGGACTAATGGTGTCAATTCAATTTAGCCATTAGTTTATGTTATCTCCTAATAATGGAAGGACTAATTAAATTTTGAGATAAAATTAGATAAAATTAATTTTCAAGAATTAAATTGATATTAATTAGTATTAGTAAAAGACAAAATTGACATGAACTTTTTCTTATAAGAACCAAAATGAATGTCTAGTTTTCTGGTATGGGAGACTAACATAATCTCTGTTAAAGTCAATTAGTTTTGAATAGGTTACTTAAGAGCTAATACTATCATGTCAACTAAGCCATTAAATTTTTTGATTGCTCATAATGGAATAATTGAAATTTAAAATGGAGTTAATATTAGAAACTAACTTACTAACTTCTAATGAGGGACAAAATTAATAAAAACTTAAATTTACAAAAATTGAAATAGGTTTTTAGTCTATTTTTAATAAATTAAATTTTTATTTAATTAACTATTTGGAAATAAAGTTAGGGTCCTACAATGATTTTCCTTTCATAATAGGAACAACAAACCATTTAAATATAGATAAGATTTTGTGTGTGGTGGCACTTGAGTGCTACTCACTTAACTCAATTTGATTAGATTTTTGCTAAATTCGTTTAGCTTGTGTACAAATTGTAATTTTTTATTATATTTTTATATATTTAGTATAATATATAATTAAAAATATAATTTATTTTTTAATTTTAAATTTATATTATTTATAATCATATTAAATATTATATATAATTTAAAAAAATTTATTATTTAATTAATTAAAAATATATCAATTTAAATTCAAAACAAGTTTAAATTTGGTTTGAACTCATTATGTTTTAAACAAATTATGTTCAATAAATCCAAAATTTGAGTTTACTTTATTCAATTTCACCTTTATATATTTAAACTAGTAAAATTGGAAGTAGAAAATTCAAAATAATATTGGTATAATTTAAAGATGCCGCATTCTTCCTTCTTTAATGTAGATACAACTTATGTGACTTATAAAAAACTTTGATTTCATATTATAAATTTTAGTCTTTCTTTTATATGTACTACAAATTTCACCTACAATGTATAATTTAAAATAAACCAATTAGAAAATTATAATTAACCTATTTGGCTTTTTTTTACCTCAATAACAAAAATATTTTGACATAAAATTTTGAAAAAATTAATTTAAATCCTACTACTATATTACACTTGCAAAAAATTTAAGTTGATGATTATCACACTTAAACTGGTGTACCCATACACTACCTTATCAATGGCCCTAGTTAAATCACATGGTTTAGATTAAGTGAGTTTGACCCTCTAATAGCAAGCTTATAGAAATTTATAGAATGAACCCTAATTTTTGGCAATTTTCCTTTAGCTTTTATTATCTTAAATCTTTTTAGCTTTATATTCCTAAATTATTGTTGTGATTTTTTTACTTGTATCTAGGACTTTGCTTAAAATTGATACAAAAGTTTTTATTTTTCATTTTTTTACTGATAAATAATTTTTTGTTGTCTTTAAAGGCAAGGTTTTGCATAAATTGCATCATAGGCATTGGTGATTTTATCATGTAGTAAAAGTGGTTTTTAGTTTTGCATAATATAGAATGGTTTTATCATTGGTATTTAGAAATATTTAGAGAATTTCTACAAGTTTAGCCGTTCATAGGATAAAAATAATAAAGCTTGGAAATGGATTCTAGGTTTGATATATATATAATAGTTGTGGCTATAATCTGGGTAGCATTTGACTTTATAATTCAATTAGTTATAGATACAGAAGTATCATCTAAATCTGCAATTCATTATTTGTAGTGTGCATTCTTATTGTTGAAATTGCCCAATATATGAAGGATATTTATGGAGGTTTATAGTTCTAAAGGAGCATAAAGAGTAGCTATTTAGATGTTCCTATCAAAGCTAATTATCTTTCTTAATGATGATGATGATGATGCAAATAACAATGCCAATACAAATAGAAGGATACAAGGAAGTTAATGATGAAAAAGAAGAAGAAGAAGTAAGAATGAAAGAAATAGAAGAAGATTTAAAATGAAATAAAGCAATTTAAAAGGTCTTATCATAAATATTTTTATTTTAGTTATCCATCTAACCCAAAAAATTTTAATTCAATCTGCAACATTAATTTATTAATGCATTCATGCATTTAAGTGGTATGTGTTAAAATTTTCCCATATTTCAATTCTCTTTTAAGTTATATATGACTTAAAATCACATTTCAATTATTTTAAATTGTTGATGACTTTTAATAAATTTTGTAGGTGGAATCTTATTAAAGTTAATAATGAAATTCCAATTTAAAATATAATATAAAAATAATTTTTTAAGTTGTTTGTGTTTTATTTTTATTTAAGCATATGCTAGTCCAAGAAATGGATTAGTCATGTATTTTGTTTGAAAATAAAGGAAATAAAAAGATATATCTTCTCATTTTTAATTTAGTTCATTAAAGTTTGATTGATTGTTTAAGAGGAATTTTTTTAACCTTTTTATGTTTGGAAACAATAAGAAAATTATTCAATAGGAAGTAGAATACTAGTGTATTTGATGGAAAGTGACTTCCTTTTTTAATTAAAGAAAATCATTTTTTCATATTATCTTATAATTCATAATTTCACTTTCGCTCTTTATATTTTTCCTTCTCTTTCCCATTTTTCTTTTCCTACCCTTATTACTCTTCACCACAAGAAAATAAGCTTTTACCAAGGGATATGTCCTTTACTAAATACAATAATTTTATTAGAAATTTTAATTTAGCAATGAACATTGTCCATCATTGAGAACTAGCTAAAAGTTTCTTTACTAAAGTTTTGTGATATAAGAGATGTTTCTATTGCTAAATTTAGCAAAGGAATATGATTATTGCTAATTTGATTAATTCCAATGCTAAAATTGAAATTAAGTAATTTAAATTTAAACATTTTGGGAGAAACTAATGAGGGTTAGAATCTCTCACTAAATTTAGCGAAAGACTAGAATTTTTAGCAATACCCTTATTATTATCATTATCATCATTATATGCTCTTTTTGTCCCTTATTTTTAATAACTTTCTCTTATTTCATGAGGGACGATGCATCGCAAGCCCTTTGCTAATATATACTATGAGGGACAAGCCATCGTAAATCCTTCATTATACAACCATTTTATAGACCTAGAAATTTTTATTTCATCATTACATTGTAATGGCAATATTAGAAACAAGCATCATTGAACCTATATTCAATAGCTAAAATGTGCAAGATTCTTTACAAAATATATATAGCAAAACATTCATGTCTTCATTAATGAACATATATAAAAAATACACATAAAAATACCATGTACTAATTCATCCAAAAGTAAGCATTCTGTTAGAATAGTGCAATTTCATGTAGCGTAAAATAAAGATCATCTAAAATGTCAAAATAAAGTCAATCCAAAAAAGATCAATATAAGTTCCATTATTTGTAGCAAAAACCACATTAATGGTCTCCAATGGATTACCTTCATTATTCTTTAAACCATTCTCTATTAAATTGTCATTTTTGAGTCAACCAAAGTTGTAAATCTTAAATTAGAATCAAGCCTATTTAAAAAGGGTCGAGATAATTCTGTGTGTTATTTCTCTCCTTTATCATGACCTATTGATTACTCTACCTTACAACTTTGATTACATGCTTTCCTTATTTGATGTGAGGGAATCATTCACCCAACAAATTCATCATTTTTAGCCACCATTTTATCTTAACCACATTTTTTCTTCTTGCCTAATTTTTCTGGATGAACTTTCAAATTGTAAAATTTTATTCTCTTCATCAAGATATTTAAGCCTTTCATTATTATCAGTTACTAGCTTCTGATATACCAACATAGGATAACCTTTCTTGTGATGTTTAAATCTATCACAATAAAAGCATATGGGTGTAGCCCTTTGTATTGAACTAGCAACCCTCGACTCAGTACCAATTACAAGTTGCTTTTTTAAGTGCACCTCTACATAGATTCTTGCAAATTGACCTTTTTCCTTAAGGAATTAATCTTCTTAATTTCTCAATGTGTGAAGGTTAACCTTTAAAGTTTTTTTTATCATATTACTAAACTTCCACAAGAAACATTTATTATAATACTCCAAGTGCAACTCCAGGATATGGATCCATATTACCAATTATCTAAATTAATCATCATATAGGTCAAATTCCAATTTTCATAGTTGTACAACTAGATAATGGTCTTTAATTAACTATAGCCTATTTTCTAGAACATTAAAATAATCTTCATGATCACTAAACTTTGTCACATAATAATTGTTTCTAATATTAATAATCTGCATGCACCCTTTTAAACTCTGTAGCTTTTCCAATATAGCTTTTAAAAATCTAAAATCGAATCTTTTTCAAGAAGATTAATAACAAGAGAGGATTTCTAAGACTTACACCATTCCCTGTGTGCTTTCACACTGACTTACACCATTCAATAGAGAAGGTCTTATTGATTAACAAGAACAATTAGATCTTCCTTCTTATTATCCATATCATCCTCCCATATGTCATCCTCCTCACTTTTGGAACCTTCATTTTGTATACCCTTAACATTCTGTAATTTATCCTTATAAGATAGATTCATATTAGAAGTAAGACTAATCTTCCTGAAACTTTTCTCTTTACCTTCAACTACCTTAAGATTAATTTTTTCTCTCATATACATCTCTTCTACCCCCTAACAATCATGAAGTCTTTGGCAATTTTATTTTTACTATGCTCTAATAAACCCACCTCTTTACCAAATAATTCCTTAATTTTTTTAGAGAATTTAGACTTGCCTTCCTCCACTTTTTAGATTTTTGTTAGCCATATTTAAAAACTCTCATTTCAATCAACTGATAAAAAAGTAAAAATATAGAAAGTGAAAAAAAAACTCCTTATTAACTTTGAAAGAAAATGCTTATCTCTAAATACAACAAAAAAATTAATAAAATTATGAAAATATCAAAATAAAATATGAAATCAATATGGAATTAGATAAATAAATAAAATTAATAAAAAGAAAATAAGGAGAGAAAATGCTGTAAAATCATAAAATAGACCTATCAAAATTGTCATTGTTATATATATATATATATATATATATATATATATATATATATATATATATATATATATATATATATATATATATATATATATATATATACACACACACACACACACACATATAAGAAATATAGGGCACATAATACAATATTATATTATATAATAAAATTATCATTATTTATTTTTATTATATTATTATACTAAATCATAATTATTATATTATATTGTATTCATATTATTTATTTATTTATTTATATAAAAGAAAATAGAAAGAAAGAAAAAATTATTGTGAGGGTCATTTTAACGATATATGAAATTCTTAATTAGTAATGAGATAAATAAATTATTTGGTTTGGAAACTGTATAGATTTTTAAAATTTTTAATTGTTTCACACGTAATTTTTAAAATTGGACCAGTCATTGAATTGGATAAAGGATTGGTTCACTAGTTCAACCAGTGATTCACTGGTCGAACCGATTTTATCATTTGCTAAATACACCCATTTGAACTATTGAATCTCAATTAGAAAAATATACTCCTTTACAAGTTGCAAGACAAACCATTCTAAAATCAAATAACAAATAGCAAAAAAAAATCAAAATGCAATATGAAGAGAAGACATTCTAACCTGAAGAAGGAGAGATTAACAACAGCTAGGTTGAAGAACCTAGCTCAACCACAACGCTAGCCACCAGGAACAAGGAGAAGCAGAGATTGTGGTGTGGTGGCCATCGGGAAATCGGAAAACTAGCTCATTTTGTTACTTGTCGTGGTGGATTGTTGACAATGCAAGCTGAAGGTGCGATGCGAGCTTGTGTTGTTCAAGTCCCAAGTCTGCACAATGCGAAAGGTAAAGTTTCTCTTTCTCTATTTCTATCTAAATATGTAAGTCTTTTTGTTTTACTTTTTGGTTTTTCCATCTAAAATTCTGAATCTATTTTGAGTCTTTTTACCTTTTATTTTTTTTTTGAAAAAATGATTGGGCCAGTCTAATAGAATTCGGCCAGTCCATACCAGTTCCTAGTTCAACCACTAGTCCAAACCAGTTCTCATCGGTTCCGTTGCATATGCGGTCCATTTTCATTAATCGGACTAGTTACTTGGTTGGGTCACCGGTTCTTCGGTTGGACTGGCTAGTCCAGTCCGGCTTTAAAAACACTAGTCTCACAAACTTTACTAAATAAATAAAAAAAAGGGTTCAAAGAAGCTAGCTCCAAGCAGGAAAATTGTCCATCCACTAAAGGACAAGGCAAAGGATAATTTTTTTGATTGCTTATAAAATAATTGACAACTTAAAAACTTGATATATAGGTAGATACAACGCTTTCATATAAATTGAATAAAACACATAATAATTTTACACAAATATTTTTTAAGCAGTAATCTTACCCTAGAAGAATTTTTATTTTAGAGTAAAAATTATATAAATGCCTTTTCTATTTTTTTAAAGTATCAAAAGTTATTATACTTTTATTTAAATTTATGTTTATATTTTATAGAAAAATATAAACATTTGTGTTATTAAGTTAATTGAATCATACATATTACAAAATTAATTAATTATATATTTTACTTCTATATAAAAATACTTAAAAATAAAAAATAATTTTTCACTAAATAAACATGTATTATATAAATTTTTATATTAATTATTTTAGTTTAATTCAAATGAAAATAAACTAAAACATTTATTCTAATTATTATTTTAAGTGCCTATCATATTTTTGGATTAATATTTGAAAGTCAAATAAATTAAATTTTCATTTAATATCAAAATATTATTTAAATTTCTCATTTATTACTTTAAGTAAGATTAAATTAAATACAAATAGAGTGCTTCTATATGACTTAAAGTATAATGAATATAAAAGGATAGTGAACCCAAATCAAATAATGTTAATTTCAATAAAAATTAAAAATGTTTGTTTAAAAATATATAAGGAGTCATTTGGTTTGCATAGAAAATAATTTCCTATTAAAAATTGAACTTTTAAGGAAATAACTTCCTACATAAATTTTTTGAGAATTATTCAAAATTATTTAGTTAACACATAAGAAGTAACATTCTATATTTTCTTTAGTTCAACTTTAAATATCCTAGAAAGTATTAATAAAATGATTATTATATTCTTACTATTATTATAACATAAATTAATTAATTTTAATTATCTTTAATTAAATTTAATAAGAATAATCTTGTCATTTATTTGTAAATAGCATAGGAAATAGAACTTAACTAGAGGGAGGTGAGTAAATTATTTTCCATATTTTGTAGGAAGTATGATTTCGCAGGAAGTTTTATTTCCTCTAATTTGCTAGATAATGACTAACTAAATAACTTATCTCTTTTCTATGTCTTCAAAAATAGAACTTCTCATAATATTGAGACAAATTAAATGACCTTGAAGTAATTCAATTATTAATAAGAGAAGAGAACCCTTGCGTGAGCATTAAAGTATTAAGAATAAACAAGAGGGTAATTACTTAAGTATTAAAATGTTAAAGAAGAGTATTAGTGCAAAAGCATTAAAATAAAAGGAAAATAATTTGTAAAAAAGATATAAAATGATAAAATTAAAAATAAAATATCTAGATAAATAATTCAATTAAATAAATATTTATATTATTTAAAATATTTTTATAAAAAAATTAAAATATATTGTGTTAATTATATTATGATATTTGATAATATTGATATTTACATTATAAAGGATAGAAGTGGTTAAGAAAAAATAAAGTAAACAACATGCAATTATTATGTTAATAAAACAAAGTTAATATCTCAAGAGCTTAATAATAGAAGTGATCAAGAAAAAAGAAAAAAAATGAATAACATGCAATTGTATAACGAGGTACTATTCTTCTATCCATTTTTATCCTATATAGAAGAAGGCCCTAAAAACATCTACAATAAAATACTTAATGCTCTCTAAACCATATTAAATAATCTCTCGAGAGTTCAACTTTAAAGTGATAATGGATGATCGACCTAAGAATCTACAAAGAAAATAAATGGAGGAGTAAGTTCGAACTTAATGAGTAAACACTTTAATGGTATAAAAAATAATTAAGATAAATTTATCGACTAGATTTACCCTCCTGTAAACCTATAAACTTAAGTTATACTCATCATAAAGTGATTTCCTTTAGTAACAACATGTTTGCAATAATCATCCCTACTTATTGGTGCTAGCACTTGAATATACACATTTAATTGCATCCCAATCACTTCTCACAATGCATAATCTCATATACATAAACATATCATACATATACCATAATTACATCATCATATCATACACATAGCAATAAAATAAAGGAAAAATTAGTAAATCTTTTTTGTGACTTTTAGTCATTCTCATCCTTACTAATCAGTATCGAATTTGGTATTTCATTGTTACATGTATCATATCACCCCTATCACAATTTATATATAATGAAGATAGTCTCATAAACTTTTAACACTATGACTATTTAATGAAGATAGCCTTATATAGGCTTCTAACACTATTGCATTATCTTTTGGTGAAAATAGTCTCATAACCTTCTAACACTATGGCCATTACATGAAGATAGATGCATATGGGCTTCCATTACTATTTCATTATCCAATAATTCATCACATCATCACACTACCCTCATCACATTTCCCCTTTTCTTGTCACATATCAATCTCAATCAACTTAATTTGTATAAGTAAGCAAGTACAAATCACCATTGTTAATTAACATCACCATGCCTCCATTGCACGGCCTCAAACATTTATTCAATCTCATTTAATATATATATATATATCATATTAGTAATATGGCACCAAGCATGTGAAACAAAGGAATAATGGTTAATTATTAGAAGTCTAGTGGTTGATTGCTAGCTATAAATGAGGAATCCACCTATTAGGTTAATGGTCGATTATTGGAGATCTAACAATAGGCTACTAGCTATTGGAAGTGAAATTCTCCTAAATACTATACCAATAATTGACCATTAGCTTAGGATTTCACAGAATTTCTAGTGTGATTTTTACTAATCATCACATTATAAATGTCATTTAGACTCATTTATTACTCAACCAGTCCTTACCAAATAATAAACATACCTTAAAGGAACTTTATTTAAGCCATTTCTATCATTTAAACATAATTTATTCATGATAAATTATCATATTCATCATATACACCATAAAACCTAAAAACTAATACAACTAAACAAAACTATTCAAATCTTTAGATTGGGGTTAGAATGTTTACTTATCTTATATAGAGAAAAAATTGGAAAGTTGGATTTATCATCTCTTGATCCTAATCAACCAAAATTTCATATTAGGGTTCATTTCTCCCCTTTTTGTGTTAAATTCTCAAATTCCATCAAATTTAAAGAAAACATTGAAGAATCTAGCTATCAAGGAGACCTTACCATATTAGTGTGAAGGATTTGATGAAGTTTTACTTCCACTTTATTTAATTGATGAAGAGAATTAAAAAGGAAAAAAGAAGGAGAAGAAGAATAGTTGAAATGAGGATTTGAAGAATGATGAATAGTGGAGAAAAGGGTTAAAGTTTGGTTTAATAAGGATAAGGGCATTTTCAAAATTTTGCTCTAAATTTCCTCCATACTCATATATTCTTTTATAATCACTTATATTCTTTAGTTCTTTGATTCAATTCACTTTTCCTCAACTAGTTCTTTCACGTTCTTCACTTTAATCTCACTCAAATAATTTATTTTTAATTGCCTAAAAATTTTATTAAAGATTTATTTATTTAATTAATTAATTCTCTTTTCCCATGTTTCATTCATACTTTTGTTATTAGAATTTATTTTTCTTATACAAATTTTTTGTTTGAAAAATTTTTATTGCTAAAATTAATTATTTCCATCCATTATAGAAAAAATTTAAAATTCTAAAATAACTAAAATCCTAAATAGGACATAACTGATGAACAAGCATGAAAATCACTTTTAGCAATATACATGGTAGTAAAAATTTAAATAAAATATATACACAAAAGGACAAAACATTATCTCCTTTTTTATACAAATTGATGATGATAATTGATTAGCTTTTATTAATAATAAAATAATATCATATTTTTAATATATTTTTATCAAAAAAAATTAATAATTATATTTTTATAATAATTTTTAAAATATGTTATTTTTATATTATTTTAAAAAAAATTACTTAATATAGAAATTTAATAAATTATATTTTTATGTTTTTACTATGATAATTTTCAATTATAATTTGATAATAAATTTAATACACATTAATCATATCATGTATCTTTATTATATTAAATTATTAAATAAGATATGGATTATCTTTGTGATATACATAGTTTTGTCATTAACTAATCCATCTCCATCCTTCTTACATTATTTTGATATACAAAACATAAAAATAAATGAAGTGTCCATTCCATCCTTAACTTATCAAACATAATTATGGAACTATGATGCCCTTTAGGAATATTTAAAAATAACTAAAATATCTTGTATGAGAAATATTTGTTTAACTATTATGGTTAAATATAATTTAAAATTTTTGTTTAGGAAATAATGAAGACTTATTATAATAAAAATATGAAATAACATGTTAGATTATAATTAAGGTTGAATAAGTAAGTATAAAGAAGATTTAGAATAATTTTCAATTTTTCCCGAACTTATTTCTCCCTTTAATTTCTTAACTTTATTATTATTCCTCATATTTACTTTCATTCATCTTCATCTACCTCTTGACCATTTTCTTCCTTTTTTCTCTCCTCTATCAATTTAAGACAACGATTCCTATTTAGTGCACTCATTCTTTTACTTGATTTCATTTTTCTTTTGGAATGAGAGTGGCTGAGGATTTTTGCTTCAAAGAGGGATTTTAAACCCTAAGTTAGACTTTTGTTGATTTTGCTTTATTAGAGGTAAGCTAATCTTAATTTTATCATCTATCTATCTCCTTTATACTTTGTGAGTAAGCATTCTAATCAAGTTTGGTTGATTTTGTAGGGTTTAATTGTAAAGAGTTAGATTTTCTATGCTTGAAATCAATTTTAAGGAAGATATATGCATTTTGAATTAATTTTCTTGATAAATTTGATTTAAATTATAATAAGGATGCCTTATATAGTGATTTAGTTATGGATAATAGCTTATAGGATGAGATTTTAGTAGTAATTTGCAAGTGAACTGTGCATCCAATGAAATTTGTAGAAAACCTGAGTGATAGATAACTATATAATTGACTATGGCCAAGAATATACTAATTAGCCATGTATAGTCAACTACAATGCTGAGGAATTGCTCTTTTGCCTTTAGAAGTTAATTATACAATTGACTATGCCCATATAGAGTTACTCTTGGGGATTGCGTGATCGACTATAAGCCATTAAATTTGTTCACAGCTACTCTATAGTTAACTATATAGTTAATTATGTCCTTATTTTTTTAGGAGTTCATAATTAACTATAAATTGTCCCTTTATTCTTTGGACTTTTATAGTCGATTGTATAATCTATTATGCCCCTATTTTCATGAGATGCATAGTTGATTACATAATTAAATATCTTCTTAAAGTTTTGATATTAAGAGTATTTGTTATACATTAAATAATGTTAGATGAATATTGTGTGGTCATGCAAGAAATAATTATAATGATATGATATGTGGTGTATATTAATACCTGTATTTTTTAGTGTGAGTTAATTTAGGCTTTGACATTGAAAATGAGAAATCATGATGGGGGAAAATTGATGACATATGTATGATTGAAAAGCCGGATCTGGTAAACGTTTGTGAAAGGATAAGATAAATTTCAAAATGATAAGATTGTGTTTATGAAGGGATAAGAATGACCAGGAGTTATAAGAAGATTTATTTGCCTTTCTTTCTCTATATGCCCATACAATGTTGTTGAATTGTCCTTCTTGAGCTAGTTATTATATAAGTGATGTGAATGTGTTAAAAAAGTAATATTGGGTCTACAAATACATATAATGTGAGAATGGCAAGAATTAAGTCATGCATCAAGAAGGGTAATTCAGTAGGTAAGATAATTGGTTATTTCCTATATATTGTTTTAAAATAGAATGTTTACTTACTAGGCTTCAAACTTACCCCTTTGTGTTTATTTATTGTAGATTTTCTTGTAAAGGCACCCCTACCTTTACCACCTCAAAGGTAGATCTCCCAACTCCTCAAATGGTTCGAGCAACACTTAGTTCTTTTGATGTATATAAAAATATCTCCTAGGCTTTGGTATGTATATTTGGTAGATGGCGTAGGAATTTTTTTGCAATTAAGGTTAGCTAAGCCAACTTTTTTCTATTATACTAGGATTTATAAGTAGGCTTAACTTTTCTTCTTTTAGTAAAACTAATTAAATAAATGTACTACTACATTTATTCTAATGAAATATTTGTAGTATCAATCCATGTGTGCACTTAGTGATAATAAATAGGTTAGGCTGGTAGAAATTAGGTAAGTGGGTTCCATGTTGATTGTGATTAAGGGAGGGTCATGATAGGAATGATCATTCCATTATTATTCTTATTTTTATGTATAATTCTTTTGTAAGGTCCATCCTTTGAGAGGTTAAGTGTTGTGAACATTAGATTGCCTTTAATACATTAAGATTAGTATCTTTAATTTTAACTCTTGTGTTTTAAGATTTAAAAAATGGCAAATTATAACTCCTTCCCTTAGGGTAAAACCTAAACATAATCCTCTTCCCCATTTTGTAAAATTGGTTCTGACCTCCCTTATAGCTAACAAAGTTAAGAGTTGCTAATATTAATCTCAATTTGACTATATTAACCTTGTTAGAATTGGTGCAAAATTAGGATATTCAAAAAGGGGGAAAAGATCATTCTCTACTATAACCAAAGTTATTCTTCTTCACCATTGTCAAACTACTTTTTCCCTCCATCTCACAATCTAATTCTCTCTTCACTATGGCCAAATATTCGTTAGAATCCACTATTTACAACTTCGTAGTAATTAAGATAGAGGGATAAATCATCCACAATTGTCATCCAATTAAAAATTTAAAAAGAAAATAAAAATAATAAAGTTTGAGAAATTTATCTGTAATTTCAAGAAACTGATACCAAGAGAAGTAATATTTCTAAGTAAATTTGTACAATAAACCATAAGAATAAAAAAAGGAACAATCCCCATATAATAGATACCTCAATCAAATTCAAGCCCAATCTTCAGATACTTTCATCAAGAATTGAATGGGTCATCATTGCAAGGAACTAAATTTATGCAGATTATATCCCCGTATGAATTTCAACCTCTTTTCAATTTTTCTTAGCAAAACCTCAAATTCCCACTATATCAAATAATGAAGACAACCTATTAAAACAAGAATTAAAAATTAAAAATTCATATCAACCTTACCTTCAAGCTCAACTTGTCCGAAATTACCATTACTAGGTTGCAAAAATTTCGCCAAAACCACCAAAAACAAAAAGCTTATTGTTGATAGAACCATAAGTTGAGATGGAAACCTTATTGACTTTGAAGGTGCAATGTTGTTACTCACCATCACTGGAATTATAAATACCTTTCTATTTTGTTGGCTTTGAAGGCATTTAGTCATCCCACCCATTCTTTATCTGGTCTATGGAGATGCAAATACAGAGTGAAAATTTGTTCTCCTAATCTAAATTTTCTAAAAATGGGTTTAACAATTTAGAGATTATCGTGATTTAAACAAAACAAAAAATGAAAAATATCACGCATACAATAGAAATTTAATTATAATTAAAATTAAAATTTTCATGTGTTAAAAGAGATTAAATTAAATATTTCATTAATTTATGATACTCAAAAGTACAAGAAAATCATGTTATTTCTTTTCATGAGATAATTATGTTATTTTAATGGCAAATTTATTATTTTATTTTGCCAAATTTACTAACGTTTTATTATTGACTACTATAGATTAAAATATTTACATAATTATTATATTTAGTTGCTATTTAGTGATAATTGATATAGAAAAACTTGTTTTTATTTTAATTTACTTTGAAATATGAAAATTTAAAATATTAAAAAATATTTAAAATGTAAAAAAAATAAAAAGATAATAATAAAATAATTCAAAATATGTAGAAAGTAGTAATATGGGAAAACTTAGACTTTGAAAGAAATAAGAAAATGGTGAGAGAGATACGTTTTTTCTTAATTTTAAGTTAAAAAGGAGGGGGAGGGGGAAACTAGAGTATGAAAAGTAAAATAGTCAGCAAGTTTTGGGGGGAAGCAATTAAGGTCTCACTTTACCTATTTAATGGGTCAACCGTTAGTTATACTAACGGATCTTTGATGGCAAGTGTAGAGAGAGTAATATAACAGAGGGAAAGTGAACCAATTTTGAAACATGAGGATATAGAAGTGTACTTAGACCAAACAGTAGGAGAGGGGAGAGTAGCTTATTCTTTAAAATAAATATAATTTAATGATAATAACTTTCAATATCTTCTTTTTGAAATTACCACGGGAAAATTTATAGATGGCTGCGATGATGTAGAATCACAATAATATAATTTAAGATCAAAGAAGTATAAAATAATAAAACACAAAAATTTAATATAGTTAAACCTTTAATTTACTCCATGAATAAAGATGATAAATAAAATTTATTAGGAGAAATTAAAGAGAGACATATTATAAAGTTTTTAATTACTCTTAAATTTACATCTCAAATACACTCAAAATACGTTGCATTTTTCCTTTAACTCATGGTACATAAATGGCATAATAATTCTCAAACAATACCTCACATACACCCAAAAATGCCTTATAATATATATTTTTCATTCTAAAAATCTAATCAAAATAGTAAGAGTTAACTATGAAATATCAAATAACCCTTATGGGATTTACATGTACAAACTCTCCCACCTTACATTAGATATTGGTTTTTTTATAAATTATTCATACATATTACAATATATTTATAGGTCAAAAGACTAGACAAATGAATCTTAAATTGAATAGAATAATAATTCAAAATAAGAAATAATATCAAATCGATAACAATCCTAATTTGAATAGGAAAATAATTTAAAATAAAAAATAATAACAAATTTATAATTATTAGAATTTGAATCAAATTCTAACAATCCCAATTTTATTTCATTCTATTGTATTTAATATGATATTAATTTTTTAACTAATTTCTAAATAGATCCTCATGGTTCACAAGTTTGAAATTGAATCCTTATATTTACTATAAACTTTTTCTTACTTTTATTTTTAGTTGGATATATCGCAATGTTTGTTTTGTTAAGTTTTATCAGTAATAAATATGTGTGAACAATAATTTATCAATTTATAAAATGGGATGAATGTAGCTCCAAATTTTCATGAATAATGTCATAAAATATTTTAGTTTTTCATACGCTATTTATCACTTAAAATGAAATAACAAATGGTATATAACATTTTCATTAATAATTGTTGACTTACATCAACAAACGTTGTCTATATATATTAACTACTAATAAGATTTAAGTAAAATAGTGAGAACTGCCCATTAAAAATAAAAATATATTAAAATAATTCAATTAGAAATAAATTAAGAATAAAGTAAACCATAGAGAGTAATGAAGTAATTTAACATTTTTTATCAAATTGCTAGCATAAACCAAAATAAAATACAACAAAAATTATGTCTTATCAAAATAAAAATATATATATTCATTGAATATTTAATTTTGAGGAAATAACTACCAGGGAAAAAATTGTGAAGCGCAGACAAGGTCAAAAAGAACGGCAGGGGAAAAAAGGCATTGATTTTGCATGTGTTAGCTATTATATTAGCGCCTAATTCAATGAATTAATTATTAGCTAATTACTAATTATATTAACTGATATCATTAACTGTTTATAATAAAACTAACTATTTATTATTAGTTATTTATATCTAAAATGATATATAAGGATATTTATATATATTATAATTTATTTAAATATTTTTTACTTGAATATTATTTTAAATTATAATATATTATTTATTTTATTAAATTTTTTAAAAATTATATCATTACAATTTATTTTTAAAAAATAGATAATTAGAATTTTCTAATTAGGAAATATTTGTAATATTTTTATAGATACAATAACTATTAAAATTTATTTTGTAAGTATTTTTAATATTAAATTTAAAATTCATATATTTATCATTAAAAATATTGATAAATGACATATTTTAAGTGTAAAAATATATTTTTCATGAGTAATATCATTCCATTATATCTTTTTTTCTTAATATGTATTTTTTTAATTCAAAAGACATCATTTGATAAAAAATTAATTTTTTAAATAATTTTTTTATTATTTTGTCTGAAATAAAATATATATTCTTTTATTTTTTATATACAATTTGATAAAAAGATATGATTATATTCATCTAAATATTTTAATATAATTTATTATATTTATTTATTTTTATTTAAAAAATAAATAATTATAATTTATTATATATACATATATATTAGATTTTCTCTAAGAAATAGATAAATATAATTTAGTTTTTTTCTTATTTATAAAAGAGAAAAAATAAAAATTTTATAATTATGAGCAAGGATGTCTTTTTTATAATAAATATAAGTCAAGTATTCTAAAAAATTATTCATAACTTTTTTAAAATAATTGTTTGAGGGCTAATTAATTGACTAAAATAATTATTTGTCAAACATTTAAATTAATTGATAAACTCAATTAAATAGTTAAAAACACTTAAATCAATTAAAATTGATCCAAAAATTATTTTACAAACACCCTTAAATTCATGTGTATATTAAGTATTTAATAATTTACATTAAATTTTATATTTTTTGAGATAAAAGTATTCAATTTAATGAATTATAATTCACTGATAAGATTACTTTATGAATACATTAAGTTTTATTTAATACATAATAGAATTGGACTTATAATTCGAAAAATGGCATCAAATATATGGGCCGATTTGTTTATTATTTTTAAAAATGATTTTTTATTCCTTATTTATAGAAATTGGAGTTCCTATTTTGAAAATTGTTTTCAAATCTATTTTATATTCATGTATATATTAAGTATTTAATAATTCACATTAAATTTTACATTTTTTGAGATAAAAATATTTAATTTAATGACTTATAATTCACTATTAAGATTTATTTATGAAAACATTGAGTTTTATTTAATACATAATAGAATTGGGCTTATAATTCAAAAAATGGCATCAATATTATTTTTAAAAATATTTTTATTTTTAATTCATAGAAATTGGAGTTCCTATTTTGCAAATTGTTTGCAAATCCATTTTTATAAATTGCAATTCTAAATAGGTAATTTTAAAGTAAGAATTTTTTTATAAGTAATATTTTTTTTGAAATTATAAATTTCCATTTAGCAAATTATTTTCAAAATTTATTTTTAAAAAACTGTAACTTCAAATGTGATATTTAAAAATAAAAAATAAAAATAACTTTTACATTTTTTAACTTTTTTAATTCTTGATGTCAATTTTATAATTAAATAAGATATTTTTTATTTATTCCTCTAAATACCTTATATTCTTATTTTTCTTAAATTTAAAAATAATTTTTTAGAAAAATCTAGAATAATTTTTGAAAAAAAATCCTAATCAAACATATATTATGCAGGCAGTCTATTTTGTTTTTAATGTAAAAGAAATAGATTTATAAAAATATAAGAAGTTCATATTTATAGAGTTTACATACTTTAATTTTTCTAAATTGTATTTTTTTTATTTGAAATAAGAAAAAATTCCCCCCCCCCCCCCAAAAATTGATAACATTTCTCAATATTGGGATAGAAGTTCTTCCGACACGGGGTATTTATTAACACATGGGGCTATATAACCTGTGGGTCCAAATTGCTCCTCAACAATTACTTCCAATAGGTTGTCAGTGGTCCGTACGGAATTTAAGTTCTCCAGTGGGTCAAGAAACTCACTGCCTTCCAAATGAAAATTGGTATTTCACAAATTATAAAATAAATATAATAAATTAGATTTCAAAATTTTTATATAATTTTTTTAATATGAAACTCATTTAAAATTATTTATATAAATAAATATTTAATCTAAATCAAATGTAATTTTCATCCTATAATCACACAGATTTACAATCTAGTAGTATTGATATAATACGATATACTTAGAGTAAAACAAGTTGTAAATTTTTTTTGACAATTTAGTCTCTGTTTACAATCTATTATATTTATTTTTATGTTAAAAATTTTTATTTGATTGTGGATTCAGTTTATAAAGAACTTGTGCTTGGTAATAAAAATCAATTGATTTTATGTATTTTTATTTAGCAAAAAATAGTATATATATTAAAAAATTTTAATTTACAAATTCAAATATATGATTACAAAATAAATACAATAAAGTAGATGATATAATTTTTATATCATTTTTTATAATATAAAATCTAAATTTTATTTACATAAATAAATATATGAATGTAATTTTCAATCTGTGCGTTGCACAGGCTAAAAATATATTATATATATTTTTTGACATACTGGTAGTGCTTCTAAATTGCAGAAACTTTTGTATTATTATGTACTCTTATAAATTTTACGAGAAATGTTCATATTTTCTCAAATTTTTTTACTTAATAGTTGTAACTTTTAAATAAAAATAAAAACTTTTTGAAAATTCTTGTTGCACACTTATTACACAAAAATTTTATATACACTCATAACTTTTCAAAGAAAATTATAAGATTTTATATAAAAATTGTAACTTTTAAGTTGAACTTTCATAAGAACTTGTACAATTTTCAAGTACATATCAAAATGCCCAATACACACACATGTATAAGTGTCGTAGGCTAATTGTACTTTTGATCAAAATATGACATACATGCTTGTCACTTTTAACTAATATGTTAGTTTTTCCGATTAACTCAAGCCACACTTGAGATAAACAAATGGAAATAGAGGTTTTATCACTAATACAAAAAAGAAAAAAAATTACTATGCACAATAGTTAGAAAATAACATAAGCAAGCAAGCTGAAGCAACACATATTGAGATCCAAGAATATCTCACTTAAGTAGTTTTTAGCACACAATGGTTAAGTGATAATTGAGCAAGAAGCTAAATGAACTTGTTTTTATTGATGTTGGGACTTATCCTAAATTGTGACTAGCGTAAAATATGATCTTTTAGTTTTCACTAGTCTTTTTATGCCAAGGCATTACTCCATAACTTGGATAAAGATTGTAATAACTATTAATATACTACATAGTAATCATATCAAGAACTATTATAATTAATTTTAATTAGGTTTTAATTTAACATAAAAAAGGAATTAGATTTATTTATGATATATATTGCCTATTTAAGAATAAGTGGGTTGAATTGATGCTTTTGCCACAATTATCTAATGTTTACATTGTTTGCCTACCATGAAACCTTTGCAAATCAAGGCTTTTAAATAATTCAAAAGTCAGTTCTAGTTATAGTTAAAATATTTATTTTTTGCCCAAGCTAACTAATAATAACTCCAAAGGTTCTATCCTTATTATGGTGGTGGTATGTCAACTTGTGTATTTACAAAACAAATATGAAAGAGTAAGCTTGGGGTTCAGGGAGTATATATTCTAGAAAGCAAGACATTTCATAATAAACTAAGTATTAACGATTGGATTACTCCCTTTAAACCTATTTCAGATTTCACACAATCAAACAATCGAATACATTAGTGGTGTATGCAACTCACGTAAAGAAAATACTATGAATTTATGCAACTTATCATTTAAAAACACACTTTACTATCATTTGATATAATAAAATAATAGAAAGCATATGAATTTTTTTATAACTCTTATCAATATTTATTCTTCACAAGTCCATATTTATCCCTTTAAACCATCCATATCATTTACAAACAAGTTTCTAGATCTGGTAGGAATGCCACATATTCAATAATTCTTCCCTTTATCAAATGTTTCAATAGATGTTTCCATAATTATACTTATAATTTGAATAAACTACAACATTATAACAACCAAGATAATTAAAAATGGAGTTACAATACCATAAATACCTCTTAAGTGCATACACACAGATGAACATATCATTATTAGCCTATAATAATTGACTTAATCACAAAAAGATAATTTTTTGAATTTTTAAGTTGATTGGGGAATCAGTCAAAATTTCTAGTAACTTTTTGTATGGTCTGAATCGATTGTGAAATCAATTCAAGTTAGCTAATGCAATTTTGGAGGTTTTGAATTGATTTTGATTGCTTAATTTTACTTCTAGAAGGTATGAATCAATTTAAAGCATGGTAAGTTGCTTTCTAATCTTTATTGAATCGATTCATTAATTAATTCTATTTTGGTTATGTATAAGGTAAATTGATTCAAAGATGTAATTTTTGCATTTTGGGTCTAATGAATTAGGTCTAATGATTTGATTCATGTATGCAAATATGCATCTGTTTTAGAAAAATCAATGTTCATTTGCAAATGAATTGATCAAAATTCCATCCTTTAAGCCATTTCAAGCCATACTAATACCATGAAATAAGAGGGTAATAACATATACATCAAATCTATCAAGAAATTTGTATTAAACAATATTCTATATCATTTTACACCAATTTGAGAAAACATACACAAAAACTTGACTGTACTCTAATTCACTTAAACCATAAAAAAAAGAAGTAGAATGTTTATTCACAAATTGTAAAAAAGACTTTAGTTTGTTTAGACGGAAGCAAAATGGATGTGAGAGAGAGAAAAAAATGGAAGCAAAATAGATGTGAGAGAGAGAAAAAAGAAGGTTATGTTCTCTCCTTTCTTTTGTTTAAGAGTTTTATTTAAAGGAAATTTATGACTAACTTCTTAAAGCTCTTCACTATTCAATATTTTGTATTTTTTCAAATTGAAAAAGTAGTTTTGGAATGTTATCTATTTAATTTATTATTTTAACATATTTTATTTTTTAATTTATATTTTAAATATTTTATTATTATTTTTATTTAAATAAAAATATATTATTTACATTTTTAAAGGCATCTAGAGTGTAAAAAATACATATTATAATTATAAAATTATTTCTATTAAAAATATAAAATTATCCTTGTTTTACTATTGATAGTAATTAGACATGGCAATTATGACTTATATTTATTTGTATATACATTAGTTTTAGGAAATACAAATTAGGTTATTTTTAGCCTTGTCAAGTAAGAGTCACATGAGGTCAACATATGATAATTTTTTTCACAAACCTTTCATATAAGAATTAAAGTATTATTATATGTTCACTTATAATATTATTTTTCTTAGAGAAAATTTGGATAGAGGTATTTTTTTTGAAAAATTTTAACTATAAAAAACTCATTAATAAATTAGCTTTTTTAAAAGGGTAATATTATAAAAATGTACACTAATTAGCTATAAATTTTTATTTAACTCTTCATTATCATATCTTGTATAATTTTATATATCCAAATAACGAAAGGGAAGTCATGCCTTAACACTTCATTCATTTCCTTTTCCATTTCCTCCATTCTCCTTTATTGTTTTCCTTTACTTTCCCTTCCAAACTTCCAGACATATCATAATGGTTTATTTAGATAAGGGGAAATGAAAGGAGGGAGAGGAAAGGGAAAGTTGTATTCTCTCCTTTTCTTTATTTAGGAGTTTTGTTTCAAAAAGAGATGAAATAAGAATTTATGACTAAGTCTTTAAAATCTTTCATTGTTCAATATTTTGTATTCCTTCAAATTGAGGGGGTTTGGAAGGTTATCTACTTAATTTATTATTTTAATCATATTTTATTCTTTAATTTATATTTATAATATTTTACTATTTTTTATTTAAATAAAAATATATTATCTACATTTTTTAAAAGGTATCTAGCATATAAAAATATATATTATAATTGTAAAATTTTTCTAAAAAAATATAAATTTTTTTATTATTGCTAATAATTAGACCTAACAATTATAATCCATATTTATTTACCTATGTACATAAATCCTTATAATTTTGATCGATCCAATGTTAGTTTTAGGTTAAATGTAAATTGACTTATTGTTAACCTTGTTAAATAAAGGTTATTCGGTCAATCTATGATAATTTTGTCATAAACCTTTTAAATAAGAATTATAATATTATTAGATGTTCACTTACAATATTATTTTTTTATAAAGAAATGTTTTGAGGAAAAAAATTAGAGAGAGATTTTTGAAATCTTTTAAATTATAAAAAAATATTAAGAAAATAACTATTTTAAAAAAGGTAAAATTATAAAAATGCATACTAACTAGTTATATATTTTTGTTTAGCTTATTATTATCCTCTCTTATATAATTTTAGATATCCAAATAAAGAAAGGAAAAGTCATGACTTACTCTCCATTTTATCTCATTGTCTTTTTTTTTTCCTTTTAACTTCTAAATATATTGTAAGTGATATGATTGGAGATTGTCTGGCTTTTGAATACCTTAAAATCAAAAGTTTAAGGTTGGGGCATCAAAACTTCCTTAAATCCTAAAACTCAAATCATCTAAAAGCAAAAAAAGAAGTATTGTAAGAATCATAATGTAAAATTCCTTAACTTAATTGGATTGAAAAGATAAAGAGATGAGAAGGAAGGTTAGAGCCTTGTGTTGTTAGGAGATGAAAATATAAGGAGAAGTTAAATGATTTTTTAAGAAAAGAGGGATTTAGGTGGTTTTGGGGAAAATATGAGGACTAAGCCTTAAGGGTAATTTGGAAAATTACTTTCATAAGCCTTATCCACTCTCACATACTTATACTTAATTATATTTAACCTTAAATTACTACTGCCTATTTATTCATGAATCAAGTTTCTGATAAAAATAATTTTTTTCTTAAACTATTATAACTATTATTTTCAAAATGGTTTAAAATCTAACAAGTGTAACAATTGATATACATCTTGTTATATAGTTTTAAGTATGTAGAAGCTGATGCTAAATCAACACACTTTTATACTTAACTAGTGCTATAGTAACCACTGAAGCCATCAATCATGCCCCCATTCTAAAAAGTATTTTAAATTAAAGTTAAATTGATAGAAGTAGGCATAGTTTTCTCTGAATAACATAAAGACTTTTCCTATAGTTTTGAATATGGAATTTAAGTGCCATTTCATATGGAAATGAAATATTATCCAAGTCTTTTTCTACCTGCATTGGATATGTAAACACTACTAAAATGATACAAATAGCCTAAAATGGAAAAAAATTAGGAAAATAATACATAAATTTATTTACTCCCAAATTTATGCCATATGACTTCCTTTTCATGATTGATTTTTATGTTAGGTTTCATCCTAAACTAATTATGTTTACTTATCAAATTGGCTAATAAGGCTCAACTTATGATATTCACCCCCACTGCAACTATCAATGCTTTCATTAACGTGTTAACTTGACATGAGTTCCATAAAGATCTTTTTGTTAGATCTTTAATTTTCACATGGGTCTTCAAGTTGCTCTACTTGAGCTTTTCCTTCAACTAGTCTTTACTTGTCTCCTTGAGATAATAACATTTAAGAGGTACTAATGGATGACACTTTTAACTTAACACAGCATATGAATAACCAATAGTTTATTGCTCATTATCACCTTTATTGAGTTCCTTTTAGCTTGCCTCCTTGTGTTTACATGATCGAATATTTGCTTCTTTAGTAGATTTCAGGTTATTACCTTTATCATTTTTATGTCTCTTGCATTGCTACTTTTGTAAACTCTAAGTTATTGCTTTAACAACATGTTCATGTATTGCTATCTTCACACCTTTTTGATTTATTGCCTTTGCAACTTGTTCTTATCCAATACTACCTTTTGCAATTCTTTAGAGTATAACCTTTTTAACTTATGAATGCTTGTTGCCTTTGCAACTTTTTAGTGTTATCATTATAACATAAATTTGCACTATCTTTGTAGCTTGTGTGTACACTTGGAGTTTTGGAACATTTAATTAATTTAATCTATCATTATGTATTTATTACATAGAGGTGAACATCCTATACTTCTTTTTGTGGACAAAAAAATCAAACTTTTTTCAAATAACTTAACCATTAAGGATATTTTTGTAACTTTTAATTGCTTAACATAAGAGTCTTCCCATTCTCCCTTATTCTTTGACTGATCTCAATTATTTTAGTCATATTTGATAGATTTAATGACTAATTCATTTTAAAAGTAATTATGTGGAAGATGAAAAAGGTACTAAAGAAACATAAGGGGGAAGATAAGAAAAGATAGAAAAAATAGGGAAGAGATTCAAATGTGAATGGAGATAATACTCATGATGCATAGCACTTAACTTTTCAAAAAATTTATTGTTAGAAGTTAGCACTTGATGAATAGGGTATAAACAATAAAATGGAGATAAGCAATGGAATAACAAATGAGAAGTTTTTATTTTGCTGTGTATAAAATAAACCTTCAAAAATAAAAAGAACAGAGAAAAAAAGGAAGATACATAAATTTTGCTATGTAAAAAATAAACCTTCAAAAATAAAGAAAATATAAAAGAATGGGAGAGATACATAATTTGGAGAAATTACATAATGAAGCGAATAAAATGATCCTTCATTTAAAATGTTAAGATTATTAAATTATCCTTTTTAAACAAATTGATTTCAAAATAGAAGAATTTTTTTTTTGTGACAACAAAGAAGTGAATGATATTATTCCCCATATGAATTTGTGAAGGTTAACAATTCTTATATGTGTGTGTAAAAAAAATAATAAAATCTTTATAAACATATATGCTTTTATTAATATTTGCATCATCTAATTTGTTCTAAATAAATAACATAAATAATACATATAAATAGGATTGAGGCAATTTGGTTTGAAATGTTTAAATACGAATTTAATTTTTTTTTTTGCAAAATAGGATTTAAATTTTTGTTCAAACATAACTTATAAATTTAAATTATTCGATTTAAGTCTTAATTTTTCCAAGAGGTCAAAAATTGAGTTAAAACGCATTCATTCACTCCTATTTGAGGTTAATGGTACACTCATAATGTATTACCATTTAAGTTGTGTTTTATTTTTTAACTATGATTTAAAAACCTTAAAATGAAAGTCTAAGTTAGCAGTATAATGAAAAATCTAAATACATTGTTGTAAAAAATCTGATATAGTTGTTGAGTGCCATCAATTGTATGGCATATGAACACTCAATGGTTAAAACAATGTGTGTAAGGGCACATTGTAAAAATAAAATACCATTATTTAATTATCCATTTTCATAGAGAAAGGAAATTTGTTTTATTATGCACTTGGTCAAAATTTCATTATGCATCCTTCGAAGATAAAAGATTTGTCTTTTGGATTGAAAAAGAAGTAGAAAAGCATTGAATTGAAATTATCACAATCCTATATTTTTCATATTATTAAAAATAAGTTTTAGAAATTGAAATGTTTAATTTTAAGACAATTCTAATATATCTATATTAAAAATTTGAGTATTGATATTTAAAACACTTGTCTTTCTATTCAGCATTAGATTAAAATGTTATGGATAATTCTAACATATTCATATTAAAAGTTTGGGTATAATACTTAAAACGCTTATTTTTATATTTAACATTAGATTAAAATGTTATTTAGATCTATGGTTAAAAAAGATTGATAGGAGAAAGGATTAACTTGTAAAAAATGATGACATAGTATTTTTTTTATTTTATTCATATATTTTAATTTATTTATATATCTAGCAATAATTGAAAATGAAATTTTGTAATATACTATTAATATTGAGCTAATATTCTTAGATTGGTAATAATCTATATAATAATTTATTGAGTCACAAAATACATTCAATAACGAATGCATTTAATCTAAAAAAAATTATCTATATTTGGCTAAAATTATAAATAATAGATTGTGTATATAATATATTAGAGAAAAAACTTACAATAAAAATATTTGTCCATGAAATTTGTTGTAAAAAAAATCAAATAGGTCAAAACATAATTGTATACATGATGAACGAGACCACCACAATCTTATACTTAATTATTTATACTTACAATATTTTTATCCATGTTTGTAAAGAAAAATATTTTTTAAACAATAAAATATTAAAAGTAATTTTAAAAAAAGATTTATCTATTGTACAAATTTTATTCTTAATAAATCATAGTTTTGC
This sequence comes from Sindora glabra, assembly GCA_020226215.1. Classification (NCBI taxonomy): domain Eukaryota; kingdom Viridiplantae; phylum Streptophyta; class Magnoliopsida; order Fabales; family Fabaceae; genus Sindora; species Sindora glabra. Next base: position 31,451,883 of record CM035229.1, read on the forward strand.
ATACTATAATATTTAACATATATATATATATATATATTAAATAAATTTCAATATACATATGCATTTTGCAATTCCTAATTATAAAAATATAATATTTAAATTTAAATTCAAATGCTTCAAATTTTTTTAATTTTTAGATTTAGGTAGAAAATATTTGGAAGTTGATTAAGGCAACACTTTATTAAGAGAAATAAATTCATTTCCACTAACAAAATAAATGTTAAAAAAAAGCTCAAGTCTTGTAGTTCCTCTTACTCTTTTGATTGCTAATGAAATTAGACCATTAACATTTATAAAAAACTAATCCAACATATCATTGCATTTATACACACAATAATTTGGATGTGATAATTTAAATTCATATATTAAGTTCATATCATGTCAAAGGTTACTAATAAATCAAATAAGCTCTATTCAAGTTTGATACAAATGATAATTGCATCCTATCAAATTAACTTGTCTCTAAATGTGTAAGAATGAGTCAACCCATCTAAATAATTTAATAATTTATATTAAGAAAAATTATATTATAATTAAACTTATGTATCATATTTAATTATTTAAATGAGTTGATATGTTAATCTATTTAATCTTGAGTTAATCATTTACTTACTATTCATGTTAAACAAATCCACCCATTTAAAACTGTGTAAAATATCTTATATTCATGCCTAAAATTATCACTTCTATAATAATGTGTTTCAATTTAATGCATCTTAATATTATAGTATTAGTTAGCATTTACACCATAGCATCAATAATTAGTTGATTAGAAAATATTTGAAAGTAGTAGGAATTTGCTTCTATCTTGATGATATTCAGGTGGCATTTAGCTCGTTGAATCTTTTTCATATTTTCAGGAATGTTTTAAAGGAATATCATATTCCTATATTTGATTTAAATTTTAGAAAAACATTCTCACAAATGTTTTTAACCTAATATTTTTCTAAAATATTCCTATAAAATGAGTTAGGTATCATATATTTCTATGATAGGAAAATATTTTAATGATATAAAAATATCATTTCGTCCATCCTTCTATTCGAGCCTTCTTGCTATTAATACTTTATTTTACTATCATTTATTATCATTAACCATCACCTCCCATCATCTATTGTTAACTACCACTAATTATGGGTGACTTTAGCCAACCATCACTTATTAACGATTACCATCCATTACTAGTGATTATTATTAACCGCTACTCAATGTTAATGACTACTACTAACCACCATTGACTATTAGTGACCATCATTTATTGTCATTAACCATCGCCCACCATCATCTATTGCTAACTACCACTAATTATGGGTGACTTTAGCTAACCATCACTTATTAATGATTACCATCCATTGCTAGTGACTATTATTAATCACTACTCAATGTTCATGATTGCTACTAACCACCATTGACTACTAGTGACCATCGTATACTACCTTCTAACACCAACCATTAGCTATTACTACTAATTATTGTTATTATTATCATTTGCCACCAGGTAACCACTGTTGAGCACCACCATTGCCAACATTGAATAACAATGACTACTGTTAACCACTCCTAATTGTTGATCATTATCTATCACTATCGACTATCACCACCATTGATAACTAGTGAATACAATTAGCTACGACCTATTATTGGTGATCATTAGTCACTATTACCCAATAGATTTCTCATTGGAATTTTCAAGACTTTATGCATTTAAATAGATATAATTGAAAAGTTTGATTATATATGGCTAATTTTTAGATGGCAACAGTGTAACTTAGTTAGTGATATTATTTGTGATTAGTTCTTAGATGCAATTAGATGCAATTGAAAGCAATGGTTAGTAAAACCTTACTCATTGGTAATTCTTAAATGGCAATGATAAAATATAGTTAGTAACACCTTACTTGCGACAATAATATGATTATTTGTTTATAAGATGTATAAACAATAAAACTAATTTTTAATAATGGTTAAAATAATGTGAGATTTAGAAATTTGACATATGAAAAATTTGTAATAATTTAGTGAGAATTAAATTGATATACTATAATCTAGTATTCTTAATTATTTATGGAGTGCTTAAATGGAGAAAAATTAATTTTTCATAGTGATTAGTATATTACTCTATTTAATTAGGTGATTATTGTAGTAATTTGAGAGACGTCAAAATTGAACTAGTTTGGTACCAATTAATTTGATACATTATAATTTAGCATAATAATTTATTTTCATAATCTTTGATTAATTTTTAGTAATGCTTAATATGCTACTTTATTTCATTAGGTGATAATTTTAACAAATTGATGTATGAAAGTTGCAATATTTTGATGGCAATTAATTTAATATATTGTGAATTAATAAGCATAATTAGTTATTTATGCAATGCTTAAAATACAAAAATAATTTTTGATAATGATTATTATATTACTCTATTTAACTAAGTGATAATATTAGTAATTTAATACATGAAATTCATAATAATTTGATTGAAATTAATTTGATACATTAAAAATTGATTAGTAAAATTATTTATTTACATAATATTTAAATTTGTAAAATATATTTTTTATCATAATTAATATATTACCTTATTTAATTAGGTGATAATTTTAGTATTTTAAGATATTTAAAGAAAATTATAATAAGTGAGTCTATACTTACTCTAATTTTATGAAAATTCAATGTATTATATCATGTATTTTAGTTTAAGATCAGTGGAAATAAGATACTAAATTAATGATTATTTATTTATATAATATTTAAATTTTTTAAAAAATAATTTTTAATCATCATTAATATGTTATCCTATTTAATTGGGTGATAATTTAAATATTTTAAAATATCTAAAGAAAATTATAATAAATTAATTTAAATTTATTTTAATATGATAAAAATTCGTGCATTACATCATGTATTTTGGCTTGAGATTATAGGATGTTAAATTAAAATTTATTTAATTATTTAATATTTAAATTTAAAAAATATTTTTTAATTATCATTAATATGTTACCCTCTTTAATTATGTGATAATTTAGTATTTTAAAATATCTAAAGAAAATTATATACTTTAATTTGATGAAAATTCAATGAATTACATCATGTATTTTGCTTCCAACAATAGAAGAAAGAATTGCTTAATTTAAGAAAGTTGTTCATCATTGAAGCTAACTCTATCAAAGTTATTGAAGGTTATGACAAAATATTTCAACTTTCATTGCCTTCTTAAAATTTATTTTCAAAGTTTAAATTTTATTTTAAAATTTTCAAATACATGTGAAAAAAAAAATTAGCCCAAGTCTTTAAATCTATACAACGAAAAAATTTTTTGGCCAACTTATTTTTATAAGCTCATAAGTTATTAAAAAAAGTCTTAGGCCAAAAATAAAATTATAATAAATTTAAGACTCAAATTATAAGGAATACAAACAAATGAATTACTTGAAAATCTCTTCCATGAATAGGTGTCACATATACATACTTTCAAAATAAATTCGAAGAAGAGAATAAAAATTGAAAGATTTCATCATAACTTTTAATAATTTTGACAAAATTAACTTTAATGATGAATAACTTTCATAAAATAAGCAATTCTTGCTTCTAGTGTTAGACGATTTCATCAAAGCAAAGAAAAGAGTAGCAAGAATGAAATACAAGTTATAAAATTAAGGTTTACAGAGATACATCTTGGCTAGTAGTTAGATATGCTACGATAGACATGTGGATGCTAATATAAATCTTGGCCAATGTCACATATGTCCTGCCCAAAGTCACAAAATGTAATGGAATATATACCACCGAAAAGAAAAATAAGCTTAATATAGTCTTGTTAAAGGAAAATAAACAATGCAAACTGTCTTCATTAACAATCAAATGAGTACGGGGAGATGCAAGATTTAGAGTTTTTTTAAAAATTTATTTTATTGGTAAAAATAGATTTATTTTTCTTAATAAAATATTGACTTGATTACCTTTCAAATATTTTTTTATCTAAATCCAAAAATTAAAAATATTTGGAGTATTTGAATTTAAATTTAAGGATTATATTTTGAAAGTTAGGATTTGCAAAATATATATATTGCATTTTATTTAAATTGTTAGAATTTACAAAATATATTTATATATATTGACTTTAATTATAGGAATAATATTTAGGAATCAGTGTTTGCAAATAAATATATATCTAATCTAATTTAATATATCAAATTTTAAGGATTATAATATGCAAAATTATGATTTAAATTTTTCTTAAGAAAAAAATTTGCACAATGAATAAATCCTTTTTTAAAACTACTTTTGTAGATAAAAGTATTTTATTGTTTAACAATATTTTTCTTTATAAATATGGATACAAATATGAGATTGTGGTGGCATTGTTTATCATGTATACAATTATGTCATAACTTATTTAGATTATTTTTCATAACAAATTTCACATGTGAAATTTTTTGTTGTCAATATTTTTTTCAATATATTATATATAGTTTATCATTTATAATTTTAGCTCAATATAAATAATTTATTTGTAGATTAAATATATTAGTTATTGAATGTATTTTGTAACCTAACAATTTATATATTATATATTAGTCATGATATTTTTTACATTTTTATGCCAGGTATTATTCTTATAGCTCGCTATGTATAAATTTTTCATTCTCTTTCAATGAGTACTATGCTATGGTGAGTTACATTCATGCAATCGATTTCTTCTTAATGAATATTGTGTTGTGATGAGTCATATTTGCTCAATTAGTATAAAAAATTGAATCTTTTATTTATATATAGTAATTGGCATTAGATTAAGAAAAAATTCCTAATTTATTTCTTTCATTTATTGCATTTTTACAATTTCTTCAACTTTTTCCTGATTTATTGAATTTCATGATTTTATTGAATTTTTTTCCTTTTTAGAATAATCTCTCTAATTTTTTTCTTTTATTTATTACATTTTTATAATTTTTTGATCTCTTTCCTTAATTTACTATGTTTTCTAGGAAGATTTTCTCATTTATATATATAAAAATTATATTAAATTAAGAAAAAAATTCTTAATTTCTTTTTCTCATTTATTATATTTTTATAATTTTTTAAAATTTTCCCTAATTTACTATTTTTCTAATTTTCATGCATTTTTTTCTCAAGAATAATCTCCTTAATTCCTTTCCTTTATATAACATTGATTGATTTCCATGAGCACTAATTGATTAATAGCAATTAATTCATTTACTCTAACAAAACTCACAGCTTTGTCTCCAATGATTTTCATTTTCATTTTTCCATTTCTATTTCTATTATTAAAAATATCAAACCCTTTCTATCTATAAATGTGATCACCCATTTTTCTTTTCCAATGAATGTTGACAATCTCTTTACTTTATCTTTTTCCTATTGGTTAACATTTTTTTATTTCACATCTCTCCCTCTTTCTTATATGTTTCAATCTTGAACCCTAAAACTTATTATCAGTCATAACTCCAATCAAGTAAGCCATTCAATTTCTAAGTGATATTGTTTGCTATTGATAGTACCCACTCATTGAATCATCATAGTGCCATCTTAATAGGCAATGGCTGTTGCTTTTAGTATTTTTTTTGGCTCATTACTTCATCGTAATTGTTAATCAATGAGTATTGATCTCTTTGAAAATAATTTTTTATTTCTTTAATTTTCTTCTTTGATTTCTTCTTGTATAGTAATATATGGTATAACTATGTTAGGGAATTTTTTTAATAATACATAGAAAATTTACTTTCAACTTATTAATATTCATTCATTCTAATATATCAAAATACAATATATAACAACATTAAAATTTTAATACTATAATAAAAATTAGACATTATGCTATTTGGAAACATTATACCTACAATGTTTTACTTAAAATAGTTATATAAGTGAGAACATATTTAGGCAATAGGTTTAGTAAATAGTATTCTCCAACTAGAGAAGTAAGTAAAGGACAATTCTATTTTAGCAAACAATCCTTTTGAATTCATAAACCTCTTCTTCTTGTAAGTTTTGTAGTTTGTATCAATTTTTTTACATTAACCAAATTTATTATATATGACTTGCTTCATTATATAAAGTCAATTATTTTTTTTTACAATTCTAAATGTGGCATGAGGCTGATATGCATTTATTTTTTCAATGTAGGTTAAGATGAAAGACCTTTATATGCTCTATATTGAAAATGTATGTAATGCAATTTTTTTATTAAAATTGAAGTATATATACATTTGAATTTTTATTAAGGATGATGTATATTTATTTTTTTATTATAGGTTGAATTTCAATTCTTAGCTGCATTTAGCATATATATATTTATATGTTTGCATGATAGCATTCAACTTTTAGAAAGAATAATGTTTTTGATCAATGAAATATTAAAGTATTTAAAAAGATTATTTAGTAAATTAAATAATATTTATTTTTTATTATCTATCACAGTTTACTTTTATATTAAATTAAGGATGGATATACATATATACATATTTAGTTTCATATAAATAAATATTATTTCTTTTATTTTTATATATAATTTTATTTGATTTTTCTAAATTAGATTTGTTTTAATGTTTAAATGTGCATGTATCTTTCTAATTATGGTAATGATTACTATTAATATAATATTACAATAATATGACAACTTTATTAATTAGTAATGAGTTTAAAAAAATATAATACATCCTCTTACTTAACTTGAATATAATTATATGAATTTTATAGTTATTTAATTGATATAAACATGATAACATATTTTACATTAATTATTTGAATACCTTATAATTGAAATTTTAAAAACTTAAATTTATATTATAAATTATTATCAATTAAAATTAATCAAACTCGTGCATCATACGAGTTAGAAGCTAGTTATCATATAAATTACCTAATCTAATAATATTGGCTCAATATTGACAGTATATTATAAAAATTTATTTTAAGTTATTACTAAATAAGTTAAAATATATGGGTAGAATAAATAAAACATTATGTCATTATTTTTTTTCAAATTAATCCCTTCTCCTATTTATCTCTACTAATGCTAAAACTAAATAATATTTTAATATACCATTGAATATGAAGACAAATGTTTTAAGTATATTTGTAATTTGGGTATGCTAAAATTTTCCTAATATAAAAGTGAGATATTCACAATTTTATGTTTATAGATTCAAAATCCATTTGAAGAATTTGAAACATCGTAATCAAGAAGAGTTCAATTCGATATTTTAAAAAAGATTACTTACTAAATAATTTTTATTTAAGAACATTTGATATTTTATGGAAATTTTATGTCTTTTCTTTTCATCCATGATTTATTCAATTCAATATTTTAAAAAAAATTACTTACTAAATAATTTTTATTTAAGTAACATTTGATATTTTATGGAAATTTTATGTCCTTTTTTTTTAATCCATAATTCAATCTTTGATCTATACATGTGTATCTAATGGTTCAATTATTTTTACTAAAAAAATTAATTACTAAATTTTTCTTTTTATTACTTTTAATTAATTATTTTTTTAGTAATTTAATTCAGTTATTTTTTGAGAAAGTCAAATGCAGCAAAGAGTTGTGTGTCAAAAACAGAATAGTTGTTGGGTTATAATATAATATACTTATTAGTTACGGGCCTAAAGTATAATTTATCCACTTTATTATTTCCCCTGTTTTTGGTTCCAAACCTCATAAATAAACAAAGAACAAGCTTGCGCCCACTTTTACCTCCCGTTGCTCTTTCGTCTGCACCTCCCGTGTTATACGCTATCTAATTCTATTTGATTGGATCCCGTCTTTTCTAATCGAGGATAAATCTTTATCTGATGGGTCACTCGGAAGAAGATCAGGTTTTCCGAATATGATCAAATTTTAGAAAATCTATCAGGTTAGTCTATTTTACTTCAGCCATCAAAATCTTGTTGTAATTTATATTCACTTTTTTGTTGGTTCTGAGTTCATGTACTTCCGTTGGTTGGTATTGAGAAGAACTGAAATTGGACATTACTAGGGTTTGTATGATGGGAATTTCTTGTTTGATTCACTTGGGTGATAGGAGCTCATGAGATTTTGATTTAATATGTTTTCTTGCTTGTTAATGCTTTAATCAATTGTGATTGATCCTTTCGTATCATTGCATTGTTTTGTTTGTTGCCGTCAGATTACTGGGTTGGTGGGACTTAAGTTTGATCTGTTTGATGGTTGTGTGTAGATTTCAATGCATCAGGCCCGAAATTTAATCAAGGAAAATCTTCTTTGAAGCTTTCTTGTCAAACAGTGAGTTGTTGCAAACTGTATTATTACAATTTGCCCGTTGTAATGGACAAAGGAGTGCCATCTAGCCTTTTTGTTAATGATGGTTCATTTATGGAGAGATTCAAGCAACTACAGCAAGAGCATGATAAAGAGAAGAGTGCCAAATCTGAGGATTCTAAGCCTATTAAAATTGTTTCGGGTCCTTTGACTCCTAATCCTTCCATCAGTAAGACTAATGATAAGATGAAAGCTTCGCAGTCTGGTTCTGGTGGCAAGCTTGCTTTTAGTTTAAAACAGAAGTCAAAGATAGTACCGCCACCTGTAAAGTTAAGTGCTGGTGATGATGAAGAAGAAACAGATACTGGTGATGCTTCAGGTGATATTCCTTCAAAAAGGCAAAAGTTGGGTGAAGCAGATCACACGGAGCAGTCATCTAGACAACTTGATGTTGGTAATTGCTGACTATTTGAACTTTCTACATCTACTTGGCTTCTGGTCTATAGTCCCACTAAATGCAGGTTTTTGGTTTCGATCTGTAGAGGAACATTAAAGAATGACTCCATATTTGTGTATGATTTTTTGAGCTAAGCCTTCCTTGTCATGACGATTTTTGTTTTGGATTTTGGTTGTTTTGCAATATTTTATGACTTGTTATTTGTGCATTCATGCATAATACAAATTTGATCACTAACTTCAACATATTTATGATTGATATTTCATTTGTTCAATATGTTTTAGTTGCTTAATGTGATTATGATCAAGATTTCATCTGCTTATGGATTCTCTTTTTTCTCTCATCTGGATTCTCAGTTTTTATTTCAAATACTGTAATGGTTTTTTCCTTGCTCTTGAATGAGAATATGTTTCATATTGTTTGTGCATATCTTCAAGGAACTTTGGCATGAACTATTATTTTTAAAAGACCATCTCTTTATACGTATTATCTCATGAATATCATGTGGTGTCTTACTTAAGGAAGGAGGAAATAAGTATGAGTTGTAATAGAAACTAGCTAGTTATAATTATTTTTCTGATCAGAGTGAGAAGATGTGTTTGAGGATAATGTTTGGGACTTGCCTTGAAGATATTTTGTTTAGGCTAAGGAAGAAGTAAATTTGTCTTCCTTTCTTCTCAGCCAGTTTAGGCATACATTTGCAGTTTTGGTATTCACCTTTCCATTTTATTCTGATGAAATTAGAGTTGTTCCCTTGTATTTAGCATGGTTCATTATTGAAGTCATTTTGGTATATTTCTTCTTTGCTCATTGGAGTGGCATGTAGCAAAGAGGAAAAAATGTCCTCAATATCATTTGTCTCATGAATGTGTCCTAATTTATTAAGTACCTATCAAGAGTGATGGAAAGAGTTTTTCTTATTAAAAAACCTATGATGGAAAGAGATTTTCAATGAACAATTTGCAATATTTGACACAATGCAATAAGATTAATTTGCACTCCCTTGCTCATGCTTTTTGGTATTAATCAGTTTTTTAAGCATGCAGCGCCTCCTTCCCCAACTGATCCTACAGTAAAGAAAGTTGCTGACAAACTGGCAAGCTTTGTGGCTAAAAATGGAAGGCAATTTGAGGATGTTACACGTCAAAAAAATCCCGGGGACACACCTTTCAAGTAATATTGGATGAACTCTTTGCCCTGTTACGTGAATCTTAAGTTTTCTTTAAGTCTTCAACCTGCTTATTGGCAAAACCACTTTAATTCTGAAGAGTACCATAAGTTTATATTCTGTGAGCTTAAATTTTTACCAAAAAATATTGGTTGCTTTAAAAATTATAATTTTTTTATTACAAATGTTAATCATTGTGCCTTCAAATTGCAAGTATTGGAGATTTTTTTTATTTACCATAAAATGTAAAAAATTTAAAGGTTACAGGAAATATGGATGGTTATTTCCTTTTAAACTCAGGATCTTTCTTAAAAGAGATTTGAATCTGTTGTTTTTTGTGGCCTCATGATGTTTTAAGTTCTGGTTCTGCTATTCCTCCACTTCTATGTCTAATGATGCTTATCACCTTCCCTTTTAGTGAAAACTTTGATTATGCTGATAGAATTAATGATTTATGCATATACGATGTGAAGTTCAACTCTTATAATATGTAGCTGCAGTTTGGAGAATTAAGTGCGGTTGGATAGCTATTAATTGAGATGAGAAAGAGCAATGATAATTCATCTTTTTATAATATTTTCTTTTTCTATATTTTAAAAAAAAGAAACCATTTTTTTAATAAACTATTTTTGTAAGCATTGAATATGTTCCAAATTTCATGGATATCCAAAGGATTGATTTTCTCAACAATGATTTTCCAAGCACTCTATTCTTTAAAGTGCTCCCTGAACCTTTGACTAGCTGAATCTGTACTTGTGCTGTTAGCATTTGGTCTATTAGTATTTGTCATATCAAGTAAACCTTGATTCTGCATATATAAGTGGTGTTTGACTTGCAGGTTTTTATTTGACGAAAAATGCACTGACTACAAATATTATGAATACCGGCTTGCTCAAGAGGAAAGGGCTCTTGCACAATCCTGGGAATCACAGGGATCTCATAGTGGTTAGTATTTATTTATATATAGTAATAATCATCAACAATAAAACTGAACTCTTCATCCAGAATTTGGATATGTTTTTGGTATACCTGGAGTTGTGTGCAAGTTACAACATGTTCTGTCTTGTACTTGTGAGTATTCAGTAGCAAATTGCGATCACTGTATCCAGTGTTTTGTAAGTGATAGGCTTGAATAAAAGAGTTAATTACTGGTAGAATTATTTAAGTTCCCAAATGTAGGCAGCCACTGGGGAGGTTGATGTGGGATAAGGTCTAACATATAAATTAAAGGTTGAACTTAAATTATGGGCCTGGAGCTTGCCTTACTTTTGAGAATTTTGACTTTTAGGTTTGATACAATTGAAGGTGTTTCTGCAAAACTTGAAAATGCAGAAAGTTTTTGGCTTTTATGCCTGATCACATATGATCAAGTTGCTACGTTGATTTAGAAACTAGCATATTTAGCTTATATGATAAATAACGGAAGTCAAAGAAGTATTCAATGCTGCAGTGAAGACAATAAATGATATTGTGAGATGTATGAGGCTTTCTATCTATTCTGGGACTAAGACATGGTTTGGATCATTGTCAATCTCATTTGTGGGCCTTATGTTCAAATATCTTAGGCTAGTTGATAGTTTCTATAAGTTTAAATCACTCTGCTACTCCCTGTAGTTTCACTCAATTTATAGTTAGATTCTTATAGTTTAAAAGTTTTGAATTGTATCCTTATACTTATTTTTCATTTCTAATTCGATACTTTGTCATTTTACTGTTATATTTTGTCGGCAGTTCACTGGCATCAACAATACTCTATTAGTGATTAATGAAGTGAAAGACAAATGACTTATTATTTCTTTGTAAAAACAAAATTAGTTGATAGTATGTCCTTATTTTTTCTAAGTCATTTTTTGTTTAAATACAAATGGAAATGTTATTGAAGCCTTGCATTAATAATCGTTAAGCCACATCACAAGAGCATTGTCCACATGTGCTGATTGCTCACAAAATCTAACATGGAAATGATAGGAAGTGTCCAATTAAAAAAAGTATAAGGATCCGATTTAAAACTTTTAAACTGTAAGGATCTAATTAAAATTTGAGTGAAACAAGGAGCAGCAAGGTAATATAACCATTTTATAATTGCATTTAGGAACAATTATGTTGTAATTTGGAGTTTTTCTGTTTTGCTTTGCAATTGCAATGTTGCTAGTTTACTGGGGCATAGTGTGAACTTAAATTTATGCCTGTTTCTATATTTTACCATTTCTGAGCTATGGGCATGGTTAAAGCATACTAGCCATAATCCCCTTAGAAACATTGCTTTATAATATAGATCTTCTAGCATGTAAATATGTGGCCTTCTGTCATCTGGTGATGGTTGTCTTTAAGAGGCTCTTGTGATACATGGTGCATCACTTTTTCTTGGCATGGTTTCCTTTCTTCCAGGGTGGTAACAATGAACACTTCTGTATGCAGGAGGCAATAGCACTTCATCTTCAAGACCAACAAACAGTCCCCATAGATTATCTCAGCAGCGTTCAACTTATCAAATCCCGGCATCTGCTTTGTATGAAAGTTCTGGTCATCCTAGGGCTACTGGAGCATTAGGAAGTACTGGTAACGGTTATATTAGTGATTCAGTGCCACAATGTTCTTGATTGTGCTCAGAATTATAACTCTATGCTGTAGCAGAGGCGCTTACAATTGAGTTTGCACAAATGCACACACTGACCCTTCAAGATGTGTACAGTATTAAACATGCATCGACTAAATTTTGAAACTTGACCCCACTTAAATATGCAAATAATTGACCCATGAACCACTAAAGTTTGCCAAGACAGTCCAAAGCTTGGATCAAAGTGTCAAACTAATATGTAGTTATTATTTTATAGTATGTATATAAAATTAAGCAAAAAAAATAGATTTTATTTGAAGACTCTTGCCACCATACACAACCTCACTTCTCGTTGCCCAGCAATACCTTTTATGGAAAAGAAAAAGCTACTCCCACAAGTCCACAACCATTCCCTACCTCTTGTTGGATTTTGTTTTGGAATGAAATTGTGTATTTTTTATTATTTTTTTTCACAACTTGTGGGAGTAGCATTTTTTTTATTTAAAAAAGGAGGCATTCCCACAACCATTTCCTACCAGTAGTTGGATTTTGTTTTGGGATTGAAAAATTGTATTTTTCCAAAGCTTGATAATGCTATTTATCATATTGAGAAATGTCACTAATTTTTTATTGTCCATGTTTATATGTTAAAGAAAGGACTGCACCCACTGGCAGTGACCACCGCTGCATCTATGATCTTCGTTTAGTTGTCAATTTAGCAAAGGCCTGAATTTTGTGTGCAGAGGCTAAAGATCCATAAATCTGTTCATGTTCATATACTCCAAAGAAATGACAGATCTAAAGAGTGTCTAATCTGATGCTTTTCGGTATTCTAATCTCTTCTCACGAACTGCAATTTTTTTGATGTATGTCCTGTTTTTATCTGTTGCAGACGAACCTGGCGGGTCATCAAATGCTGATTCTTTAGCACTAATGGAGTTCTACATGAAGAAAGCTGCACAGGAAGAGAAGAAGAAACCACCTAAGCAGTCAAAAGATGAAATGCCCCCTCCTGCTTCTCTTCAAGGTTCATTTTTTGCTTGTCTTTGTCAGTGGTTTTAATTGGTCTAATAATTAATCAGTTCTCAATGGATTACTTTTCTTTCCTTTTGGGATAACCTATTTATTTCTTACTTTTTAGGGTCTAGAGTTCCTGCAAAACAAGGTCACCATATGGGTGATTACATTCCCACAGAAGAACTTGAGAAATTCTTGGCTAGCTGTAATGATGCTGCAGCACAGAAAGCTGCCAAGGAGACTGCAGAGAGGGCGAAAATTCAGGCTGATAATGTGGGTCACAAGCTGTTGTCTAAGATGGGTTGGAAAGAAGGTGCTTTTCTCTGTTTTCTTGTTTTCAAGCACAAACACATTTCTTAGAAACAAGCTAAGAATTTGGCCCAAGCTCCAACTACAATCTATTGGCATTCCTTTTTTTTTTTAAAAAAAAAAATCCTTTGAACAATTATTTAATTGCTTGCATGATGAGTATATGGTTGTTTGGAACGAATGAGTGCTTCCAAATTTGCTGGAAGCTTATCCTTTATCTGAGTACCATAATCTATTTAATATTGGCATGAGAAACTGTTTGCTCGATGATGTGACACTTGTCTATTATCATTCCTTTTCTTGCGCTAACAATCATCCGAAGTTCAGGTGAGGTTCTGGGAAGCTCTAGAAAAGGTATTTCAGATCCAATCATGGCAGGTAATGTTAAGAAGGACAACTTGGGGGTTGGTGCTCACCAACCAGGGGAGGTGACCGCAGATGATGACATTTATGAGCAATACAAAAAGCGTATGATGCTTGGCTATCGTTACAGACCCAACCCTCTGGTATTATATTCTTCTTTCTGTTTCTTTTTTTTCTCTCTCTTTTCTAAATAACTGCTGAATGTTAAGTTAGTAATGTAAGTGCCATTGTAACCTGGTATATTTCTGTATTTCTTTTACAGAACAATCCTCGCAAGTCATACTACTGAGTGCTACGAAGGAAGATTGCTTGTCAAGTTTGTTAGGTAAAGCTGGCCTTCTGTAGGGGTGGATGAATTGCGCTGGTGTGCTTCATTGGGTTTCGCCTTTTATTGAATTTCGAATTTTCTCTTCTTTTTTTTTTTTTTTTGGGGGTTGGGGTTTGTTTTCAAATGTTTAATGTTAGTTGAGACCATGTTGGTCCACAAAAGACAATGTTTTGAATGCTAAATCAGAATTTGTTGTCTTTTCTTATTTGAACTTTGTCAGTACTGCTAATGCATAAACCAATCGTAGTTCTAAAATATAAATGAAATGCTGATATAACATAATGTAAAAACTGCCCGTCTTGTGTACAGGTTGAATCCGAAGAGGTGGTCCAGGTAAGTAAGTGTAGTTTAAATTGAATTGTGACATGTTGTCATGTTGCATAGTGACAATTTTCAAATTATTTTTATACCTAAATATAGAATTTGTTAATTTAAAATTATATGTTTTTACCATATCTTTTTTTGTTCGCTAATGACTAATAACACCCCAAACAATGGAGCTTTTGAAATTGAGCTGGGCTCACGGATTGATCCGTTTACCTGAAAGAGGTATGGATTAAGATTCATGAATTATGGTATGCTTAAATGCGGGCGTAACAACTCTTGTCCGTTGGGTCTATGGCCCACACGTGTCAGACATAACAGTTTCTTACATTGGTCCGCTTTAATATCTGTTCGACTTTCAGGTCTTCAACTAGTACCCCTATATTAAATTAATGTCCACTTTAAAATTCGTTACCCACTTTTCACCCCCCCCCCCAAAAAAAAAACTAGCCTATCCAGGCCCACGAACTTACTGGGTTTGAAATTAAATGCAACATAAGAAAAAAAGCTAAGACATTAACAATTACTAATCATGATATATGAGCTTGTTTAGTAAACAGCTTAGAGTAGTTTTTGGCTGTTTGATCAGAAATTAATTGGTTGATTTATTAAATAAATTATTTTAAATGTTTGGTGATTATTTGATTTGATCACTTAATTGCCTTCTGTTTAAGAGATGTTCGGAGACCCAGCATTTTGAAGTTGGCTAATTTATGAAAAGATGATTTTGTCCTTCATTAATCTCATTATTTTCCATTTTGTCCTTCCAACTATCTAATTTCCAGATAATAACGTGGGCCTTTAAACTGTTTTTTTTAAAATCAATTTAATATAATTTAAAAATCTTTTGCCCTAATGAGTTTTCCGGCCATTTAATTTGTTTTCTACTTCTCTATATACATTACATCATCCATTTAAATTGGGAAAATGAATTATTTGATATATACTTCTAAATAGACACATTTTTCCCATCTAAAGAGCACCGTTAAAAATTATAGATAAACTCATTCACCAAAAAAAAAAATATAAATAAAATTAGGTAGGTTACGTTTGAGTAAATTTTTGTAAACTCAGTTTAAAATAATTTAGATTGAAAAATTAGTTTAAAATGGATTATTTTGTATGATTGAGCTTCATGCTATATAATTTGCTAAAAAGTTTTATATAAGATTTTTCGATGTTATCAAAAAAATTTAGATGATAAATTACTAAAAAAATTATATAATTTTATGCATTATTTTATTAATTACAAAATATATAAAGGATTTAAATTTGACCCAATGTCAATTTTAATCAATTTTACATTATCACCCAGCTATATATTACCATTTTAATAAAAAATATTAAAATTCATTTACTACATTTAAATTTTTTTAATTATTATTATTTTTTAAAGATATACCTTTTTCTTATTTCATTGTTAGTATAAAATATTTTATACTAATAGTAGATTAAATTTAAACTCATATATAAATAGTATAAAAGCTTTTTATTTTTATATAAAGTTTAAATTTAATGTACTGTTAGTATAAAGTATGTCACACTGTTAGTAAAAAAAATGTAATTAAAAAGGTACAAGTAATTAAAAATTTTTAATCACAATAAAGAAGTTTTAATAATTTTTTATTGATATGGTAATATATAAGTGAGTGATAGTATTAAGTTGATTTATAGTAACAATGAATTAAATTTAAATTCTTTTATATAAGGGTAACACTATGGGAAGTTCCATTTGCTAAGAAGTTTAGTATTTCTACTATTAGATTATATTTAATATATTAAGATTTATATTTTTAATTTTAATTCAATTGGTTTGAGTTTTTAAAAAATAATTTAATGGTGAAATAAAAGAATACTATTAAAATATTATTAAAATAAAAGAATATTCAAATAACTTATAAAATATATTTGTATTTTTATATATTATTTTAAATACAAACAACTAATTATAAACAGTTAATTTTACTAAATACTCTAACTCAAATAATTAATGTAATTAATTGGTCAAATTAACTAATACAACTAGTTATCAATTAATAGTTAATTGAATCAGCTGATTGCTAATATAATTAGTTAATTGCCAAATAAGGCCTGTACATAAGTGCTTGAGTTTAGGATTAAGTTTTTTATATACAATTGCATAAAATATAATAATTTAAGCTTGATTCATTTAATTCTTAAAAAATTTGGTTCAACTTGATTTGAAAGTCTAATAATTTTTATTTTAATTATCATTTTAAGTAAAAATAGATTTTTATATAAAAATATACATTCAAAAAATAATAGAATATTTAAATATATAAAATATTTAATTATATTAAATTAAATATTCTTTGTATTAAAAATAATTAGATATAATTATATTATTTAAAATAAATTTATATAATTGAATTGAGTCAAGTGAACTTGTTTTTTATAATTATAGTTTGAACTTGACTTGAACATTAATTAAATCATAAAAAAATTTAATAACTATTTAGATCATAAAAAATGATTTTCAATTTAATATTTCCTTTAGATCAAACCTTTTAAATTGGGCGGTCGTGCAATCCATGTGCAAATGCATCAGTCACACACACTTCCCAGACTCAGTCGCCCTTTACCCCCATCCTTCATTTGGTTTTCAACTTTTCAACTTATATCTCATCTCAGCGGTCTCACACTCACCAATCCCTTTGCGCCCTTCACAGCTGATACCGATAGTTACACATCAACATATTGTAAACATATGATTTTAAACACCCCCCCCCCCCCCTAAAAAAAAAACCGGTTATTTATAGATTTTTTGGCATTGAAAATATTGTAAGTATAGTATTTAAGATTTACTATTGTTATTTTGAAATCAAGATTATTTAAAAATGTTGATTTTTTCTTCCAGAAAATGGAAAATGTTCGCAAACCTTTCTACTGGACCTACGGATCCAATACCCTAGAACTTCAATTGTTAGTTTGACAAATAACAATTTTTGCGGTTCAATCTAGCTTACTTCGTTTAAGATGGATTTGCACAGGCCAGTTCGCATCAGCTTCAGCTGTAGCTCTAACAAGAAATATTCACATATATTATGTTTGCCAATTCTGCCGACTCATGAATCATGAAAAGAAATCTAGGCACAGTTAGAATCCAGGTTTGGCACATGATGTTGATTTTGTGTTTTGACCCTGGCTTTAGAGACCTGCCGTCTCTACATTAACTTTCACATTGTCCAAATTGCTCTCTAACCAAACATAAATATTTTAGCTGTACTTTTAATTCCCTTCGGGGTAGATTCCATTATCATAGTAAATTAAAAGATAAATTTAGCTTGCATGCCTTGAATGTTTATTTAATTATATTCACGCCCATCAATTTTTAAAATATACACTAATCCTTATATATAATATTTACCTCCATGCTCCTTTTATTTAAACTTGTACCTACCTTTTCTACCGTAAAAACTAAAAAGATGAATGAATATTTTTAAAATAGAAATGTGTTGATGTAATTAGTCAAAATCTTAGAAAAGAAGAGTTTTATTTATCAAATTAAAATGCTCATTGGAGAACACAACAAAAAATTGCTGAGCATTTGTCCAATCACAAGGCATATCCTGCCTATCACTTTAGTTAAAATTCTGCAACTAGTTCTACCAAACAAACCAGAAACAAAAATTTAAAGTTGTGCAAGTAGTTGAAAACGACTTCAAATCAGAGTCATTAATCTACCGAATGACATAATCTGGGTTATATGATATCCTCCTATCAACAAAGCCCCAAAGTTTTCTTCTCTTTGAATACTTCAAAAAGTCTTCAATATAATGGGAGACAGCAATACAACAACAAGAATTATTTTATGCGCAAGAAGAGTAGGCAACAAAGTGAATAATAGCCGTTTGTATATAAGAAAGTGATACTTCACAACTTTCTCTATCAGAACCCTTTCATATATATTTTGGGCAAATAGAGCAATTTGTTTCATTTTTTTGTACATTATGAGGTCATTCTTTAAAAGACTGCTTTATGTAAAGAATGTATAAGAGATTGTACGAAGGTGAATTGTACCATCAATGTGTTTTGAGTTTGAATATAGTTGCACACTAAGGATCCGTGCAGGAATTATCATGTTAGTGATAAATAAATCTCTCTCTCTCTCTCTCTAAAATAAAAATAGTAGGATGGAGAGATTTTCTTAATCCTATGATTGTCAGTAGAAGTTTACTTTGATCTTATTATCAAATCTAATTTTCTAATGTTAACAAATACACAAATGATAAATACACGTTTTTTTTAAAGATGCTTAAATCACATCTTATTTTGATGTGGGTTTTTCACACTTGTATAAAAGGTGTGAAATCCAAAATAAGATTTAGTTTTTTTTTTATTTATGAAAAAATATAGATAAATGAGGAAAAATAAGAGAATGGAAATTATATTTTTGATATTTTTCCATCCAAATTTTGCACAATCTTTCACAAAGCACTGGATCCTAAAGCGGATTCAAATTGCAAATATAAAAGGATGTAGATGTTTGATGAAAGTGTAGCGCTACTTTAATGAATAGGGAGTTATGTTTCGGTGCATTCTTAATTAACACACGTACGCATAATCATAGATATGAATTTAGGATATAAGAGGAGTATAAATTTTGAAATAATATTGAATGTCAGTCAGGGGTGAATGTAGAAAAGTTTATTAAGGGAGTTAAATTTACATACATATATAAGTGTTATGAATAAAATTTTCATACTAAAAAAAGAATTAGAAATTAAAAAAATATAATAAAAATGGAAATTAAAATTTTTGACATTTCTTGATTTGATATTTATAATTCAGAATTTTCAAATTAAATATCTACAATTATATCAATCTAGTTTAAAACATTTATGTATAAGTATCCAATATGAAATTAGATAAAATTATAAAAACAACACAGTAATATAATTTAATTTTAATTAAAGAATCAACTATTAAAAAACAGAAATATCAACACAGTGACTTTATATTTAAAAAAGTTATTGTGTTTTATCAAAAATAAAAGCCAAAAGTTTTATTCAATAAGAATCTTCCTTTTTCTTATTATATTTTTACAAATATATGTTCTTGTTATAATTACGTTACGATGAAATGTATTAATTTCCTTATGTTTTCTTACTCAAATATGAATTGTTGTAAATTATAATAGTATATTAACAAAATGCATAAGAAAATAATATATTCATTATGAAAATATCATACACAGTTGTGCACACATAATTTAGTATGTTTTGCTAAGAATTATAAAATTTATTTTAATAAATAAAAAGCATTTTATTTAGAAAATACACTATATTTAAAGAGGCCAATATTTAATTTTTGACTAAAATTCTATTTTGGTTCTTCAAGTGTTAGGTTTTTATCAATTATGCTCTTGAAGTAAGATATGTATTAATTTGATTTTTGAAAATTTAACCCTAAGTCCAATTTTAATCCCTATCCTAGGTGGCTAGAATTTTAAGAGGAATTAAAATTTTACTTGGATTTAAATTTTCAAAAAGCGAATTGATACAAAATTTATCTTAAGAATGAAATTGATAAAAATTTAATACTTTAAGTACTAAAATGAAATTTTAATCTTAAACTTTTGAGAACCTTTATTAATTTTATAATATAATATATGAAATCAGATGATGGTCAAAGGCCGTTGCCCCCAAGCCAATCAATTCGATGCTGTACCATTGCACTGGTAAAAATGCCGACAAAACCTCCATATTTTTTTCCAGGTAATACAGGAAAGAACAGGAATATAATGCTTGCCATGAGTGGTAGACACTTTTTCTGCGTGCTGTGTCAAGATTCTTGGAGACTTTGTGCTTTTTTCTAACTGCAATAATGGGACGAAATGCATCCGAAAGTAATGTCTAATCAGTGACATGACAATCCAATCTGTATGATGTTTCAAAATAGGAATTGGATCTCCTCCAATAATGAACTCGATTCTGTACTATAAAATACTTGAGCATCCAATATTGCAGCAATGACCCTTTCTCAGCCCCACTCCACCGTTGCCTCCAATGCCAAGCACTTTTCATTGTCCAATTTGTGGTTCCCATTCAACTTCTCCGGGGACCAATATTTACAAAAACTCCATTACAAATTTTGTACTTAATATGTTGGTAATTGTTATGCTAAAGTGTTTTCTTATAATTTCAGAGTTTGTGTGCATATCATTGGATTTCCCCCCAAACCATCATCTCTTCCCCCCCCCCCCCCCCCAATGTCGATGATTAACACAATGATTTTACTTTATACAATGATTTGCGGTAGCTGAGAAATCTGTACATAAGATTGAAGTTAGTGGGGCCTGATGATATTCTTCCAATACTCAAGTTAATATATATGACTTAAGTGACAGTGAAAATATAAGTGAATATTAGAGTAAACCTGTAACCATACCATACCTTCAAATATATATGTATAGTATGTAATAAATTAAATGCAACCATAGGGTCGAATAATAATTCATTACTATATAATACGATGGAAGGAATTATTGTTCCACGGAACATAAATGGGCCTATTTATTATAGTCAATTTGTGATTAGATTATTTTATTTAAAATTCAAAGTAGCCAGCTCAATTGATAATAACGATTATGATACTATTTCCATGGCTATATGATCGTTCATAGTCTACCACATATAAGATCGTAAATATTGTTACTTGACCATCTGTTTGGATGAAAGATTTCAAAAAAGAGAATGATATTATAAAAACGCATTTGAGTTACTGGATATTTAAATATTTTATTTGAATATTTCATTTAAAATACTAAGAATTTGGCTAGGGTAATTCACTGCATGAAATTGAGGATTTGAAATTCTAACTACAGTAGTGAAATTTGAAATTCCAATATATTTTACAGTACCCTGATCTCTTCCAGAGATACAAATCAAAGGCGTTTTTCTCTTCAATAGTGATACAATAAAACTTAATAATGTGAAATGGAATTACATTAATAAAAAAATTAATTGAGTGTTTTAATAAAAAATTGATATCATAAATAAAATAATATTTTCATAAATTATATATTATGAGAAAAATAAATTTATTTAGTAATAATGCTTTTTTTAGTTTTTTCTTTTTTATATTAATTTGTAAAGTACAAGAAGATTAAAAATTTCGTCAAAACAAAACAAGTTATCCAAACAAATGATTTTTTGAATGTAGGAAATTGAAATAAAATTATTCAAAAGTTATGCATTTCAAATTCTTTTATACATATAAAAGATTCATCCAATCACACCGTAAAAGATTTTGGAAGCTTTACGTAGGCTTGCAGAAAATTTAGAAAGTTAAATAAAAATTTCATAATTTTTCAGGCAAAAATGATTACAATTTTATAACAGATCTTCTTTTCCAACCTACTTTAAACTGTACTGCAGAATTCAGTCAATTCAATTACCTGACTCGCAATTTGATTCGAGTTTGTTAAAAGAAAAGAAAAATATTATTGGCACTTCGCATTCTTTACAATACTCAGCGCCTTCCATAGCATGGGGCCTTTTTTATGGTTTTTTTAATTTATTGGATAAGAATGGTATTTGCATTTTGCTTTCACATCTTCTTGTAGATCGCTACCTAAATTAAATTGACTCTAATTGTTTGATTATATTCTTACCTTTTATCTTTAAAAGTATTCACAGATTTTCATTTTTTTTTCTTATCTAAACCTACACTCACCTCTTTCGTAAAAAAAAAAAAGAAGAGAAATTATTGTATATTTGTTTTTTAAAAAAGAATGCATATGTAATTAGACAATTTCAAAAGAATTAAATATAATTCGTCCTCTTTATGTTTATTTTCCATAGGAGGATAGAATCAGAATTGGAAGCAGAAAGTAAGAGAAGTTTAATAAATTTGAATGTTTCAGTGGAAGTAAAATTTGAAAATTATTGAGAATATTTTAAATAATATATAATTTTATGTGAAATTTTAAGAAAGTTAGTGAAAAGATACGCTTAAATAAAAATGAAGAAAACATTCCACTGCTAATAGACAGGACTTAACCCGGTGAGGCATTTAAGGTTACCAAATCATGTAAAAATGAATATGATATTAATGTCCTCAATTAAGGATAATCAGAAAATCAAATTGGGGGAACATAAGTAGTGGGGGTAAAAGATATTATGCTGCTTATCTCATAAAATAGAATAAAGAAAACTTAGTAGGTCGTTCCTTTTATTTAATATTCCTTGGTCTTATATTAAAGTGTCAAATTCGAATGCAATCTTCGGCATTTAAGAACAAAGAATTTATCTGATTCTAATGCCAGAGTGAAAGAAAGAGACAGGAATTCTAGTGATCCAATCAAACAAATTCTGCTTTTCACCAAAGGCACCTAACCTTATCTTCTACACTCTTCGTTCTAATGGAGGCTATACTGTAAAGTTCACATTAAAAAATGCTTTAAATTGATAGGTGCAAAAGTCCACTACTTGGTGGGCGGGTGGGTGTGTTAACAATGGAAGAAGACAAGGAAAGAGAGTTACTAGTAGAATTCACTCCCTCATAGGTTGAATTACAATAGCTTCGAAGTTTAAATTAATTAAATATGTATTTATTTATTTTTAAAAATATAACGGGTGAGTATATATTTAAAATAGAAGAAAAGAAATATAAATATATGTAAAAAATAGAAATTGATATATATATTTTTTGAACAATAAAAAAAAGGCGCAAATGTAATTACACTAAACTTCAATGTAATAAGTTTAATTTATTCTTCTAAATATTGGGTACATAATTTATTTACACTACTATACTCATCAAAGTGAACAACGCCAATTACACAATTTTTTTTTTTATCGAACTCACTACATGCAGATAATAGGCCACAAGCAAGTAGTGTCCCATCTCACTTTTATGCGTGTGATTTTAATGTGAAGAGAGTTATGCAATAAAATTTTTCTATGCTAATTTCTCTTTTTAAACTTACTTTTTTTTTCTCATTTTTCTTTCTAAGAGAGTATAAAATATACATTTTAAAAAGATTGTATATGATATGCTATTAAAAGAAAAATATATTAAGCATAATTCCTTCTCTAAACTGAAGAAGAGGTGTGAGTGGAAAAGCAGTGGGACTCAAGCTATAAAACTAACCTCACTTATTAAAATAAACTGGATTTGTTTTAATTAAATTGTATCATTAATACAAAATATAAGGACGTTGCAAGAATAGATTGGGGTTAGGGTAGCAGCGGAAGAAAATTAGGGTTAGTGTCACTTTTCAAGAAAACAATAGGGTTATTGTTCCTAATATAGGAATAGGATCAAATAAACATAATATATAAGCTAGTGTCATGCCACCAGTTAGAAAGCCAAATTCTACATATGAAAAAGTTGTGCTCTTCACTACAAATATAATTGGAAAGATATGAGAAATAAATCCAAACAATTAGTTAGGCCGCCCTTTTTAGTGTATAATAAAAAAAAGGAGGAAAAAGATCTACCTTATATTATGATTTCTTTTAGTAGTGCAGAAAGATGATCGAAGATACAAGAGATACCGGTGTTTGCAACTATCTATTCAATTAGGACAATGCCAACAAAAGCATTGAGCGAAAAATATGCTAAAGTTTTATCTGTTAATAAATAAGGATTTCAATTTGACAAATAATTTTTATTGAAGGAAAAAGCTCACACTACTATAAAAGTGTGATACAATGTTAGCTCATTAATATTAATTAATGTAAAAATTAATATATGTAATAGAGCAATAATATTTTTAAAAATATGAATAATTTTACATGTCAATTTAAATAAAGAATTGATGTTGTAACACTTTTCTACATTGATACATTAACATCGATTAATAGAGAATTGGCATTGAAAAGGAAGGGAAAAATTAATTTAAAGATTTGAGATATAGTTGACACGACATCTAAAGTAATGCCAACCATTGGTATTGAAAAATGAAATCACTTAAGTTTAAAATAAATAACTAAGTTATTTTCTTATTGTTGGACTTTAGGAGTTGATTTTTAAAATAATTGATATCTAAAATCATGACAATAGTGACATTTTGAATATATGAGGAAATTTTATATGTTGATTTTCTTATAAACAACTAATATATTTTTTTATGCAAAACTTTAAATATTAGTTCATAAAATAACTAATATTTAAGGTCATAAGAACAATGATATTTTTGCATTATAAATAAAGTCTTGTATTTTTTCTCATTATTACTTTTATTCTCCATTTTATTTATTTTCAAACCCATTCTTTGTTTCTATGTAGTTTCCTCTATAGAACCCTAAATCTCATTTTGTCATTTACCATATATCATTGAGTTACTAATACTCTTTCAACTAGTATCAAGCATAAAGTAAGTTTAAAACATTATATGTACCTTTCTTATTTTTATTTTTCAAATCTTTATCTTTTCCATTTCTCTTATTTTTTGTGTAGGCTTTTTACAAAATTTTTGTTTATATTTTCTTTGTATAACTTCTGAAGTTGTATATAAGTTATAGATGCTTATTGCATATTTAATAAAATATTGCAACAGAGAATAAAACTAACTAAACAATGATTAGAGTTGGAGAAAATGTGAAAAAAGTATATGAAAATGACTATTTTTCACAGTTATACTTTTTTCACATTTTCAAAAAAAGCAAAATGCTTTTGACTTTTTACAGATAGATAAATTTCAAAAAGTTATATGAAATTAATATAAAATTTACTCCAAACAAACAATTAAGTGCTAAATTATGACCTTCAAAGTTTCTTAACTTAAAATACATATTTTTTTATTGGATGTTGTGTTTATTCAATTTAGATTATAAATATTTTGGGAGAGAAGCAAAAAACCAACATTAAAAATTATTATATAAATATTTCACATCAATTTTTTAACTAAAAACTAGTGTAAAATACAAAAGAATTTAAAATATATTTAAAAGGAAAGATGTCTTCATGTAAAAAATTTGATGTTATTACATACATTACATTTTGATTTAAGAACCAACATTGAATATGCTCAGCATACAACAATGTCCGTATATATGTCAAATAATAACTGATGTCAAATGTGATAAAAAATCAACATTAAAAAGTAATTTTATAGTAGTGTCATTAATCCTCTAATCTACTTGAGGTCAATATACTTTTTACTAAATTAATTTGATCCATCAAGCTTGAAACTTACATACTTTTGTTTGAACAAATGCTTAATTGATTAATTCTACAATAAATTTCTAAAACTTGAGATATTAGGATATGAATATAAGAATTTGTAATCTTTTTAAATATGTTCAGGACTGAATTTTCCTTTAATTTAAGTTAGATTAGTGTCCCTTATTTTTAAGCAAATGAATGATGCGTCCAAAAATTTTAGGGGTTTGTAAATTAAGCTTGTCTCTTAAATTCAAGTCAGTGGATCTTTAATGAGAACTGCCTAGCAAACCGGAAGTCGCGAAACCTGATTTGGCATTTGCTGGGGGATTGTTCCTCCCTTTGTTTTATCCCTCTCTTGTGTAATCTATATTTGGCTCTCACAATTGGACAAGTTAAATAATCATAGAAGGTATGCTTGCTTGCTCACTTCCTTATCTAGGGCTTACGCCAACTAAGACTCACAGATGACCGGATTCCACCTCATTGCTTTAGCGGTAGCGATCTGAATTTCAAAATATTTTAAATTTAAAAAGTTTTGAGTTTCATTCTTAAAAATATTATTAGAACGAGGGACTTATTATTTATTATTTATATTTAAAATAAATTTTATACCAAAAAGTATAGATATATTTGAATGGGAAAAGATAAAAAAATAAACTTAATTCCTTGTGTGACAAACATCAGAAAATTCTGTGCTGAAATTGAGCTTTATACTTCGCCTAGTGGCAAATAATACCATAACACTTTTCGGAGATTCCGGTTCGGTACTCTTTCCGTGGGTTCCAATTCGTGTCTAGCAGTTCAATCAAAAGTAATAACATCCCACTTGAGTTGCATTTGAATTCGACTCGGGTAATAATTATATTGTAAGAATTTATTTATTAAATATATTGAGATAAATTAATTTAGTTAATAAAATTTATATTATAAATTTTTTATTAAATTTATTTAATGCTTTTACTCTAGATTAAATATTTTATAAAAATTTCTTATTATTTTACTAAAGTATAAATTTTTTTTATTATATATAATTATTTATAATTTAATTATTAATTATTATTTATCTTTAAATAATATGTTTAAAATTATAATATAGTTCTTTAAATAAATTGCTATGATATTTCAATTAATTTTGAATTAATTTTAGCTTATCTATTTATTATTTATATTAAACAACTTGATTTGTTTATAGTTGGAATATGTGAAAATTCAATTGGAATTTTTATTAAATAATTTGTATTCATGTCAAATTATTATATGATGTCAAAAATTATTACCCCACTTATTACTCTAATTGCATCCCCCAAGTTTGGGGCTTTTTTTTTTTTTTTGTTATGTTTTCGATTAGTTTACATGGATTTTAACTAATTTGTTTTTACAGACAAAAAATCAACTTGTGAGATGTAATCTTGAGGGATTAGCTAGTAAGATGTGAATCTAAAATGTCTAGAGAAATATAATTTGCTAGTTCAATTTTTACAAAATGCAAAAGTTACTATTTTGGATCAACTTGTGAATTTCCTAAAGTGAAGTAATAGATGCCGTTAGAAGGGAGGACAATGACAACATCGATTCTCACGGCCGGTTGGGTTGCTTTCTAAAACTTTGAAATAAAGAACTTTGCTGTAAATTTTATGTAAAAATATTATTGATTTTCAAGTGCAAATAGTTTAAGCCAAATTGCACTTTACCTTAAATAGGCCAGACTTACTTTTTAATTATTAGTCTAACTTGACCTATTAACCTGTATAAGGTCAAAATTCAAGCCTAACTTAAACTATTAAAGAAGCCTGACTTAACTTATCAACATATTTAAAAGTCTCTTTATATAAATAAATTTTTAAATTTATCAATAGATTAAAATTTTTTAAGACCCAAAGTTGTTCAATGGTTTAATTAGGCCTAGATACATATATATATATATATATATATAATATTTATATTATTTGCATGTATAATATATATTATATTATATTATTTATAAGTATATTTATAATTAAATAGACTGGTTTGATAGGCTTACAAAATTGAGTTTAAAGAAAAAAAGTGTAGCCTATTTATCTAAATAGATTAATTTATTAACTTAAGCCTAAGTTATTTAAATAAATAGATTAAATTAGACTAGGTCTTAAATAGGCTATACAATAAGCCCCTGGGTAGGGCGCTTGACTTGCACTTTTAACTGTTAGTTTCTATGATCGGTTCTAAATTAAGTTCTAAAATTTTTAAATTTATTAAATAAAATTTTATGGATTTATTTTATTATTTCATATTTAATAATAATTATTTATTTGTATTCATTATTTAATTTTAAATTTAGTTTTTGGTATATATATTGTATTATTGATTTTATATACATCGGTCAAAATGGCATGTCTTTTATTTGTACATGAATTGATTAAGATGTAAGTAAATTAATTTAAATAATATTAATAGCTAAACCTAAAAATAATAGATAATAAGACAACCTTTTACGATTTTATCGTTCTTTTAGATTGGGGCGCAAGTAAATGAAGTTAATCGTTTCAAGTTGGATTTACAAAAAAATTAATTTAGATTTGATTGTAAATGTGCCCGGTATGAACTTCATATTATTAATTTGACTCGAATTATTTATGACTTTAATAACAAAAATATATATTTTATTTTTATATTATATATCAATAATATAAAATATAAAAATTTAATTACATTAATAATTGTTAATGTTGCATTAAAATTTATGATGTTTTGTTAAAATAATTAAATTTTTAGTATTTTACTGACTAGCAAATATAATTATTGATATTATTGGATGGTTGTGTTTGCCCATATATTATAGATTTGACAAATGTTGAAAAATATTCGTTGAAAAGTAAAATAAAATGAAAAATTTAATGTTTGATTTATTTGTGAAAGATAAATATTTATATGCTTTAAGTTGGTGAAACAATGGATTATTCATATAAGGTTGTATAATTTATCTAGATTTATATTTGTTGGAAGTTTAAATTTAAATTCAAATATTTCAAATTTAATAAGAAATTTGACTAAAGAAATATTATTCCAATAAATTCATATAAATTGATTTAAGTTCATTCAAATTTGAATTCCAATTTAAATTATAATTGAAATTGAACTTGTTTATAATTACTGAATTTAATTTTAAATACATAGATAATCAATTCGGTTCAATTTGTTCACACACTATAGTTCACGATCATATAAAATTGAAAATTTAATGCATTTGGAATAGGGTTTACGTATAAAATTATTTAT
Source organism: Sindora glabra (assembly GCA_020226215.1). Classification (NCBI taxonomy): domain Eukaryota; kingdom Viridiplantae; phylum Streptophyta; class Magnoliopsida; order Fabales; family Fabaceae; genus Sindora; species Sindora glabra. The sequence goes on from CM035229.1 coordinate 31,481,048, forward strand.
AAACCTATTTTAAATAATTGAATTTCATTTATGATTTTTATGGAAAATTACAGTCTCGTTGGCTCTATCTATATCTAATAATATTAGAATTCGAAATCTTTTCCGCGATAAAACACTGTTTTCATCAACTCAATTATGTTTTTTTTTTAAAAGAGATTATCAATAATTTAATTCGTACCAAAACTCGTATGCAAAAATGTCGGTGGTAAGACGGTGATTAAGTGTGAAAATTTCCGACGCTCTGACCTATTCTTTAACTCCTTCGAGTTGTTTTCCAATTATTCGCACTGCATAGCTTCCTGCAGCAGCGACGACTTTTGCAGAAGACTTTTTATCCATGCAAGTCTATGCATTACCGACCCAAGCCAGTTTATAAGTTGACATTAGATGTTTTGAATTTTTATGAAATAAAAAAAGTCAAATGTTTGACAGAGCCATGCAACGCGGGATAAACATGTCAACAGTTTTCTGCAATTTGCATGGTCATGGTCAAGCTTTGACTGCTTTGTTTGTTAATAACTTCTTGTGAAGACTGCGTAGCAATAATTTTATTGTTTAAGTATCGATATCTTTGTATGAAGACTCTGATTTTAATGTAAATATTTGAATAGTATCATTTTTAAAGTGTTAATGAAGTTTTAGCCTAACTTTTTTGTGTGAGTTTAAATTTTCATGATTCGTTGTATAGTTAGGTATATAACCTTTTCCCCCCTCTTTTTTAAAAAGCCCAAACATTTAAAAATTAGTTGACTTGCTGTCTTTCTAGTTTAAAAGAATTTGGCAAGAACCTCTGTGCATAGATCTAACTCTGTATTTCAGAGAATAAAGTAAAATATTGTAACTTAGATGAAAATATTAAAGGTTTAAAATTTTGATAATTACTAAATAATTAAAAATTAAATTTATAACTATTCACTTTCTTTTTTTCATGAAGGCTGTAATATTTCATTTTTTATTTTAAAATATAAGATGTATCTTATATTTTAAAATAACCTGACCATTGTGCATAATAACTTTCGAGTAAACTTATCTCCAATATATTATCAATGTCTTGTTGGATGAAAGAAAAGCAGCCCTTACTTTCTATCATTTTTATGTAATAAAAATAAATTGGGGCACAGATAACATAAATTCTTTAGAAAAATATTTCCATCTTTTTTAAGTTTTAATAAAATGATATAAAATTTTCCTCTAATTCCAAAATTTATTCAAACCTATTTTGAAATATAAAAAAAATGCTGCATTTAAATTTAAATTTCACTACTCTAGAAATATAAATAAATATTAGGCATTAATAGAAACTACGTCGATTTTTTATCAACATCTTAATGAGCATTATTATATACAAGTGTTGATGTTAGTTATATAATTGATATTAAAAACAATAATAATATTAGTTATTATCTCGAAAATAATTAACATCGTCTCTTATGGACCGTTGTAGGAAATAATATTAAGTGTTGGCTTTATTTAAAAAAATGACATGCAATATCTTATATACCACATTAATTTCATTAAGTAGTCAATGTAGTGCTCATTATTCCCCTTGTACACATTCATGTATTAATTCCTCAATTCCCCATGTGTGCACCCTTGTATTCCTTATATAGCCTTACATATAATCTTAATTGAAATTGAAATAACATCTTATACAATACTACAAAATTCAAATTTCAATAATTTTAAATAATAAATTGAATGAACAAAAGCATAAAGACAAAGGAAGGTTATTTCTAATTGTTGATGTGTGTCTTAGGAGCTAATCATAGAGATGATTGTAATATTACACGATGTATTATATTTCATTTTGGCAATATAATTATCATATTTTGTTTTATTTTATTTTGTACAAATTATAACTTAAATATAATAATTATCCTTGGAATAGTTTTACTATTCATAAAATACCCCTAATTAAGTATTATTGCAAAAAGAACAGTAATAATACATCGAGACTAGCATGTATAGTGACAGATGATTATGCATCATGGATATATGATATCAAGTCAATATATGAGTATATTGTTAGTGAACAATGTACTGGATTGACCCACTATGAGAATACTATATAGATAAATGTGTCATTAATTATTTTCATATGATCACAAATGCGTATAGTCCTTTAACCTGAAGTCACTACGGTTCTCTACATGAGCAATTACACACTTTGATATCGTTATATGTCACCTTTAATTAGGATGACGAGTATGACGTTGATTGGGTGTGTCACAAATCATACAGAGGGAAGTAAGTGATGTAGATGAGATTTTATTACTCTTGTATAAAAGAAAAATATCCTTGGGCCCCTTGATTGAGTGAGACTTAGAATGTTTAGTCATGCTCAATTAGATCAATATGTGATATTGATAATTTATTTTAAGTCTACTCAGTATCAAGAAATATAAATTTAACATTGACGAGGATGACACACTCCATACCTCCAGTTCGATTTGGATATTGTTACAAAAGGGATTATGATGCAAAATATTGATAATATATTAGGTAGATATCGAATCATAGACATTCTTATTACTTGAGTGGTAGTGATATATTGCTACATACTGCTCACTGTTTATGGCCCAAAATGAGTCACTATTAACGTAGTAAGAACCTACAGGGTCACATAAAAGGAGTATGAATGAGATAATAATTAATTAAATTTTAATTAGACTAAAATTCAATTAATTGGACTTATTTTTATACATATATATTATTAAGATAATATATATTTTTTAACCTAATATATATTATATATTATGTGATATTATTTGATATTAAAGTAATATTAGATAATTATATTATGAGGTAATATTATTATTATCTAATATTAGATAATTAATAGATAAGTCCTATCTTTCCTCACTCTTTCTAGGATAAGGATAAGGTGATAGTTATTTATTGTGATTAGGATTTTGAAGCATTATCCTAGTGAGATTAGGATTTTGATATGCCTTAGTTCTATAAAAGGATTTGAAGGTAGCACATTACAAAAAAATATATTGGCTTCAATCAAATCCTAAATCACTCTAGAAAATGTCTAAACCCAATCCTAGTGAGAGAAACAATCCTAGCAACTTCTTGTAGGGGAGAAGTCGTTATTCATTCCGTGTAGATACTGTAGAGATGTTGTACCTTTTGGTTGGCGTTTGATTCATCTTGGTCTCTCAAGGATTCATTCAGAAAGAACACGAGCACAAATAAGGTAAAACCCTAATACTGGTTTATGACTATTGCATGGATTCTAGGAAGATTTTGAATTAAAATTTTAAAATTCTACTGCGTATGTTGATCCCAATCTTAACACTAATACCATAATTAAAGATAGGTACATCCAAAATCTATCTTCATATTCATCACTCAATAGGTGTGGTTATCAATCCCTAGAAAATCATTCTTGAATCTAATGCTTACAAATGGGATGAGCATTTAAAAATTATTATAACTTGATGTATGATATTACATTACATATTTTACATAAATAAATAGTAGATTATACCTCAAAGGCCAAAAAAAGTGTGTGTGAAATTAATTTTTTTGCCTATTAAATCTGCATCAAAATAATAAGTAATAAAATATAATCAATTATGAAATTAGAAATTAAATTGCAAGTACAAAACATAAAACCCAAGCAAATCCCTATATTTATATGTTGTATTTTTCTAGGGAGGTCATATACTCACATATTTAACAATAGATTAATAGAACATTAATTCTACAAAATATTTAGTGAGCTTAAACATAAAATCGAAGATTTTACATATGAGCATGCCTCGTTAACTAGAGTATCATCTTGAAGACAACGTGTTGAAGGATAGTATCTTAGGGTTCAAAAAGTATGAAATCTATGATTAAGGTTAGTGCTTTACCTTTTTTTATTTTCAACTCCTATTAAGGGCTTTGTAATGAAGTTGTTAAGATGAGGTTGTTTTCATTTAGATACGATTTTCTATACAAAACTAACTTCTAAAATGGTGATGTCTTTTATTCTAGATGGCAACAAAGGTTATAAATTAGAAAATTAACATCTAAATGTCAACGATGTCATCTTACTAAGAAACATCAAGATGTAAATTATTTATGAAATGAACAATATGGTATGGTTGAAATTCTATGTCATATATTTATTAAAAATTGACGTCTTATGTATTAAGATATTATTTGTGATAAATAATTGATGTCTTTTTTATAACTCAATTTTTTCATTTATAGCTATAGGAAGAACAAATACCTTATACAATTGTTGGAACTTTTATATAAATTTTTTAACTTTTATTTGCACATCAAAATTAACAATAACACTAACGAAAAAATGAAGAAAAAAAAGAAAACTAGAACCATGTTGTTTATATAAAGAGCATCATTATAAAATATTATAACTAGTTACAATCTATACCTATCACTACATATTCAGATACATAGAACCAATTCTATTCATTCTAATGCAAATTTGGCCTTAAGGAGATACCTTACTTAAAGCTTTTGCACTTTATCAATTTTATCTTTAGTGTATAGTTTAGTGTTGCATTTGAAGCACTATAATTTATATACAATTAATATGTTAGCATTGAAACCAATTGAGGTAAGCTTGTGAGAAGTTGTAACTAAATAAAAATGATTATTGTAGGTGGGTTTTGTCGAATATGAAGCATATTGGCCATATATTACATGACTTAGTAGCCATAATTTACATTGTCAGTTTGTATAGGGTAGTATATTAAATAAAATAGTAGATTAGTTTCATCTAATTGATGCATAAGCTATTATTGTAAAGATTACAATCCCACTTTGGAAACTTATTGTCATTTTAACCTATTTTACATTGCCTTTGTTTTTGGTACTAAGCTATGCTTATAGTATAGATCTAGAGCATAATTGAAGACCTTCCTTAAGGTCGATTGTGATCCTTTTCCCAAGGAATTTGGCCAATACATGAGCTTTTTCCTTTAATACATCATGACAAATACCTAATGATGCCGATAATATAATGATATAATAAAATGTCAATATTTATATGTGAAAATCGTTCGATCATAACTAATGCATAAGTGAGATTTATCTTTCGTGGTATAGTGCAAAGTACCATTATTTCTTAGGCTCTATTATGAATGTATCCTTTATGTATTCCTCCCTTTTACTATTATTCTAGGTTTGATGGTCAATGTCATATGGATGCAAGAATCTATAATAGGCTTTCATCTTTCAAGTATGCAATGCTTGTAACAATACCTATAATAAAAAAGCATGAGCTAAATGCTTATTTAAATAATAGTTAAAACTAAAGAATGTATGTTTAAAGAAGACTAAACAAACTCACCTCACCAAAGTTTGATGCATGAAATAATGAGCTCTTTCATCCTTGGGAGTGACAAGATAGCATCCTTTTCAATGAATAGAGGATAACATGTTCTACCATCTTTGCCCTCATAATGATTTAGACTTAGGAATCGGTAGCCTTATTGTTATCAAGCTTGAACTGTAGTATGGTTTGATAATAATTATAAGGTTATTGAAACACAAATCACAGGTTACTAAACTCAAAAGACAAGACTAATATAAGTTCAATTGTGTAAAAAGTGGGTAGGAGGATATATAATGAAACCTCCATTTGGAATTGAATAAGAACCTTTTATTATTTAACAAAGGTTCTATGGGCTTCATCCACCTTTTGAACTCCATCATTTGGCATCTGTACCTTAGCCCTATAGTCTAAGGGCTTGTTGACTACCACCTTGACTTGATCATCATCATCCAACAAAACTAAAAATGTATGTTTAAAGAGGATTAAACAAACTTACCCAACCTAAAGTCGGATGCATAAAAGAATCAACTTTTCCATCCTTGGGAGCAACAATATAGCATCCTTTTCAATAAATAGAGGATAATATGTTCCTATCATCTTTGCTTTCATAATGATTTAGACCTAGGAATAGGCATCTTAATACTTATCAAGCTTAGATTGCAACATAGCTTGATCAAGATCACAAGGTTGTTGAAACATAAATCATAGGTTACTAAGCTCAAAAGATAAGACTAATATAAGTTTAACAATATAAAAAGTGGGTGGGAGGATATATAAGGAAATGTCTACTTGCAATTGAATAAGAACCTTCGATTATTCAATGAAGGCCCTATGGGCTTTGTCTACTATCTAAAATTTATTGTTTGACATTTGTACCTTAGCCTTATATTCTTAGGACTTGTTGACTACCACTTTGACTTGATTATCCAACAAAGATCGATGGTGAATCTCATAGCTTTTCAAGGTTCACCTAATTACCATCTAGCATATAAATGGTTTTGCCATCATCAAAACACAAAGGGCTCCATTAGTTGAAAGGGCCAATGCCTCTAACTTATCAATGGCTAGAAGGATGACTCTAATTGAGCTGTAGTCACAAAGGTAGGTTAAGCAATAATCATAATAGCCAATTCCTTTAGGTAAGCCATGGTTGAGTGTATTGGGCCATTGGTAGATGGTTAGGCAAGCACCTTAGACTTATATAGTTTGCTAGGAGGAAACTTTCCTTTTCCAAGCATGAAGCTACTATTGCTACATCTACTATTGCTCTAGAAAGGTGTTTTATATCTTTGCCTCCAAATCTACATAGAATTGAGTATCCGTACTATAATTGATCCTTGTAGTGAGTTCTTTTAACTTGGAGTTTAAATGTTAATAGAACTTTGATATGCAAAAGTAGCTCTTGAATACCACATCACATTGAATACCTTAAACATAATCGAAATGTTCCTTAGATTTTAGTGCTATGGTAGGATATCCATCTTCCTAACCATTTAAAACTCATTTTAGAAGGCTTGTTGGATAAGACCATCTTATAACATTCAATAAAACCTTAAATTATTAGATTTCGCATGAAATGGAAGATTGAAAAGTAAATATTATGTTTTAAATAAACATTAAAGATTTACAATCCTTTTCACAATGACCTAACCCTTTGGGGTTGTGTGTTATTTTTTTAAGTTAACTTTAACTTACTTCCATAATAGTCCTTGATGTCATCACAATCAGTTAATGCAAGCCTTTTTTTAACCAATTGTTGCTCTAACTTTACATAGCCTTATTAGGAGAATGTATATGGATACATGTTCTTCTCTTACCTTTTTCAATTCATTACATTTAACTCTTAATGACAAAAATATGTATTAGTTCACAAGTGTAAATGACTTATATAAAAGACATCAAGAAGAAGTGCTCCTAGAATGTCCAAATTTACTTAAAAATGCTTGATCTAGCATTATTCTAGAGACTTTTCTTATCATTATTAATTAAGGAAGTTGAATTCCTCAAGCAAATTATCTTTTGCCTTGGTTTTAAAGTTGATGTAATACCACCTTAACCTTATCTTGAAATCCCTCCATTGGTCAGCCTTGGCATTAATACTTTTTGTATACATTAAGGTGTTAAGAATATTGAAGGCAATTTAAAAGGAAAAAATATATAAAATAGTTAGATGTAATTATTCTAGGAATATAGTTTTACATATATTTAACACAAAGTAAAATAATCAAATATACATACCAAGACCTCTTCCCAAATGTTATCTTTTAATGCTAAGGGAGACATCTCAAAGCTACAAAAGCTATGGATATTTTGCTTCGTGCTACCAAACTAATATAATTGCTCAGTGTTGCAATAATTGGCCTAGTTGGTTACCTTTTAGAATTGAACTCAATATGTGTATACTCATTCCAAGTGCATACCATGTTAGCAGGTTTCAATATTGTGGGACCTCTCTTCGTATTTTAGTTAGGAGCAATTGCCTTTACCAAAGGACATATATTTTAGTTATTATAAAAAACTAATGTGAATAATGTATAATGATACATAGATAAAGTTAAAGGTTGAAATTACTTAATGATAAAAAAGTGATAATTATATAAATTATACTCACAATAAATGCTATCTAGTAAGGATAATAAAGTACATAACTTGTATGACAAACAATTAAATTTAAATTACAACAATCATCATACTTTAGACTTTTTCACTGATTTACATAACCACAACTCAAACAACATTCATTTTATGATATAATAACACAAAACCCTCCAAATATAACAAGAACATGCCATGGCAAATATTAATAATTTAAAATGGCGAAGATATCATTGCTAAATAGAGCATCATCATAACTATATACCTTGAGGGTGACTAAACCTAACAAAGTATATAAGATTGAACTTAACAATGAAAGAAGCTAACAAAATATCATTATGTACACATATACAAGCCTCGATATATCTATATATATATTGTAACTAAATAAAATTAAGTAATATATCATTATTAAAAAAGACAAAGAAATTGAAAACATACTTTAAAATGGCAATGATGATAAAAATGATCAAGAAGTCCATTGTGAATGAAATTGAGAATGTAGAGGAGGTTTGGGGATCATAAAAAAAATGGTGAAAGTGATGATTATTGTTGGAGAATATGGGTTTCAAAATTATTGCTTTCAAAATGTAAAAGTGAAATAAAAAATAAAGAACAAAATAAAAGTTATGTAGACATAAACTTTAAAGATTAATTTTTTTAAAAAATAATCGACATTTTAAATAAATAATATCAATTTTATATAAAATAAACATATAAAGTATAACTTAAAATTTCAAAAATACCATTATTCGCATTATTTTCAACAGTGGTCCTTCTATAAAAGAAATCAAAGTCTAGATATGGTATATTTAACATGTTAGTTTCTTAAAAAAGATCCAATGTACTAAGGTTTTTTAGAGTTATACAAAGTAACCATTCATATGACTTTATGTCATGACCTAACTAGGTTGTGATTAGCTTGAAACTCATTTTTCAATTTCCATAGCTAATTTGGTCTTGGAAGTTGGCATTACAAACTAGTTGCTACAAATTACAAAACATATTTGATAAACAATATACAAAATATTTACAACTTAGTATTTATACTATTTCATGTTTAATTGAGTTTTACAAGACTCGAAGGTGTTTTTATTTACAAACAAAATAATTATGGCTTCCATTTACAATGAAATTTGCTTTAAACTTCTGTTAGTTCATATAAAAAGGAATACAATTAAAAAAATTTTCTAAGATTCAGTAAGCAAACAATTTACTTAATAGAAAATTCATACAAGGTGTGTGGAAATCATAACACCCTTTCCAACCACATTTATTCTCACTCTTAGCACAATCTCATATTTAACAATATTAATAACAATAATTAATAAATGGAAAGCATATAAACCTCTTTATGACTTCTAATCAATCTTATATGTTCACAAAACTAATCATGTTCCTCTAGGGTCAAACTCATCCCTTCACAAACAAGTTCCTTAATTAGATACTATTCATATCATATATTGTTTCATTATCCCTCTTCCATATTCATATCATAATTTCATCCTATGTAAGGATTTCATCATTAAAATTACTTAAATTCATATGTGCAAGCTCAAAATAAAAATATAAGATCCATATGAGTACTATACCATAACTATATATGATTTCCATAGCTTTTACAAATTTAAAAAAAAATATCACACCTATATATTTTATCATAACATTAATAAGCTCACTATATTAGTATCATACATTTAATTTATCCCAATCACATTTCTTATCATATTTTTATCTTAATCAAGGATTTCATCATTAAAGCCAGAATCAATATCATTAACATACAATGACTAATTCCATCATAAAAATCATAAACAATAGTATCAACATATTTAATAGGTAACTATTAGAGCCATATGAATATATAAATACCTTAAAATCCTATAAAATAAATAAATTAGAAAATATAGTATGATACTCGATTATATACTTAATTATAACACCCAAAAAGTGAATCTTAAGCCTTATAATTGAGTGTAAAGTAGAGTATTAGTAACCTAAGGTCAACTCTAGATGCCATACTTGACTATAGACATTCAAAGAGCACCATCTCTGGGATACTTGAGTATGGATAATTTGAGAGTAACTTTAGGTATGATACTCATTTATATACTTGAGTATTAACTCAAGATTTGAAGAAATTCTATAGAATTACTATTCATTTGGTCAATTTTCACCAATTTAATCCTATACACAACAATATACCAATTCTCAACACATCAACATCACTTATGCATAAACTTTAACCACAATATAGTAAAAACCTTTTCCTTAAACATAGTTTGCATTATAAATCATCAAAATTTCTAATATTTAACATTTCAACCGCAATAACATGAAATGTTACCAAAATAGAAGATTTAAATTTACTTGAGTATGGAAAAGATATGAGGAGATTAGAAGAATGGTCAACTTGCCTTATTTAACACCAAATCAAGCAAAATCAAATTAAAACTTTAAATTCTCTAAACACTCATTCTCAAGCAAAACTTAAGAAAAACATCAACCAAAAGCTTGGTATTAAAAGGAATTACCTATTTTGAAGAGAAAGTATGTATGATCACTTGAATATGATAGTTTAATTCTTGTTGCAAGTTGAGAGGAAGGACTTGAAAAAGAGGGAAGAGAGAGTCAAAGTAGGATTAGATAGAAATGGAAATTTCACTTTTGAAGATATGGAATTGGAATTATAAGGTGATTTGATATTTTTAAGGGCATTTTAGATATTTAGGATATTCTTAAGGGCAAAATGATTTTTTTTAAAATCTTCTCCATATGCACATACTTAATTCTAATTATATAATAACTTTTATATAGTTTAATTACTCATATTCTTATCATAAGTCTCTTATTTTACCACCTAATCTATTTATTTCCAAAATAAGTCTCATCTTAAGCACAATTAGTGAAAATTAAATAAACATTCTTGAACATAAAAATATTTAAAAATAATTCTAATATTCTAAAGGATGTAATATTATATGTTAGCTTAGTAACAAACCAATATCTAAAAGTCATGCTTTATAAAAGATGTTGATTATATGTTTGAACCATCATTTTAAGTTTCTTAATAATAAAAAAATGTCACCATGTCCACATAGACATCAATTATATTTATAACATGTCATCTTAATTTTAAATAATTTTAAAATTATCATTAAGTTAAAATAAACATTAGTGTTAATGTCATAATTTACTTGACCGTGACTTGTATGAATCCTATTGCCAGTATCTATAAGCTTACCTAACCTATCTTAATATCATCACATAGCTATTAATAAATGATTAAATTAAAATACTTAATTTTTATAAACAAAATGAGTATTTATAGGAAAAGTCATGTTATCACATATACTAGCCAACTATATGCCTAACAACTAATCCTATTAACATTTTAATATAATTATGGTTGCTTGACTGCAATTTCAAGAGATTTATGCACCTAAGCGACTGGTGGAGACTAAAGAGCTTCAATTAGAGCATTTAAAAACCATTTTAATGAAAAGTAGTGAGACTATATCTCCAGAAGCAAATAATTTACATAATTATATCATTTAATGATCCATATTTCCATATTTATTTCTTATTGTGCTTCTAACATTATAAACATCAATGTTTTCAAAAAGAAAATCAATAATCACAATTAACTTCACACATATCAAAATAACAAGCAATCTATCTTGTGCTTTTTGATCAACTTTATCTATTTATAAACCCAATCTTGTTCCTCTGCACACCTTATTTGTTCACAACTAGGTAGCTAAATTTATTGTGAATATCTCAAATTCATCATTTCTTTTTCATTATTTTTTCCCTATATTATCACTACTCATCATCCATCATTTTATTCTTTTCCATCATATATATTCCAAACATAAAAATCTAATATTTTCATGAAAAATCTTAAGTCAATGAATTCAACTCATAACTAAACAAGCTTGTAAATATAATATTTACTTTATCTCAACACTTCACCATTTAGTTCAATTTAGTGAAATAAATCTAAAGCATATGAGTATGATACTCAAGTATAGACTACCAGCTAAGAGGACATATTTGAGTACTAGAAGATAGAAGCAAAAAAAGGCTTTAGTTTTTAAGTATGATACTCGAATACAGGGCCCTAACATCAAGCTTGTATTTGAGTATCATACTTGGATACTTGAAGGTAGAAAGCAATGTACTTTTAAGTATTCAAGTAGGATACTTGAGTACTTGCCTTTTCCAAGCAATACTCGAGTATTGATTTTGGAATTTCCAGAAACTAGCTTAAAAATGCATAAAACCTAATCAAACTTCACTTGTAATGCCTTTTTTGCACCATACATCATTTTCACATAGCAATAAGAAATATTTCTAACTTTCATCATCAAAACTATCTCAACAACATTTAATTAACAAATCACTAATTAACATCAACTAAACATTAAACCAATAACTTAACTTTGTCATTTAGCTAATCAAGTAAATTATCTACTTACTTCAAATTTGGAAGAGGTTAAAGGAGATGGAAATACACTAGAAGAGCAATTGACTTCTTCAATTTAACTTAGAATAAAAAAATCTTATTTATATCACCATTTCTTTATCATTCCTTTCCAAACCTAACTAAAGAAATTAGCAATCTCAAAGTATAAGAACAAGAATAATTACTTTGCTTTTGACTAAAATTTAAGTTGTGAACTCTTGAATCTTTGTTAAAAGTTGAGAGAGGTTGAAGTTTAAGGATGAAAGAAGGAGAGAGCTAGTAGTGGGTTAGCTAAGGAAGAAAGAGAAAATGCCGAGAAGAGTGAATGGGTTGGGAATATAGGGCAATAAGGGTATTTTAGCTGTTTTAAGGCATTTTAGAAATTTCTTCTAAATCTCCTTCATATACCCTTACTTAATTCTAATTTTACACAATTTTATAATTAACTTTTTTATAGTTATTTTTATTATAAAATTGTATATTCTTTAATTTAAACCTTATCTTAATCATATTCACATTAACCTTATTTATTGACACATGTATATAATTGATAAACAAATAATTGCGATAAAATTTTAAAATATTAGGGGTGTAATAATTGACTTTGACTGACATCTATGTGGTGAGATGTATTTGCAATTTTGAAGTATTGTTTTAATTTTTCTTTGATAAAAATGACAAAAAATATTATTGGTTAAATAAGAGATTGATGATCATCCCTATGGAATTGTAATTGTGTATAGGTATGATATTAGTGCTTGACAACTGAACCTACTAAGATGCTTAGAGTGTCTTACAAAGGCCCTTATGCTAACTTATGGCATATATAAAAAAAGGGCTATGTACCACCAATATAATGAAAGTTGTTCTATGGCTAGTAGTTAAAATTTCTAGCCTAGTGATAAGTGTTTAATCCTAGTAATTAGTATCAAAGTAAGAATACAAGTTCAAATCCCTTAAATGTTATGGGAAGAGATTGTTAGTTGAATGGGAGATTAGTGAATGCTTTAAGGATTTGTTGTTGTGTATAGGGATGATATTGGCACTTGATAGCCTAACTTACTAAGATGCTTAGAGTTTTTTGTAAAGCCCCTCATGCCTATTGACAATACATATAAAAGTGAGGCTATGTGTTGTTAATATAAGGAAATAAAGTTATGCCATAACTAAGTACTATAACTTTTAGCTTGGTGGTAAATGCTTGATCTTAACAAATATGGTTATAGATTTAAATCAAACACTATATAATAATTTATGTATTATGTCATCAAATATACATTTTTGTGAAATTCAAACAGTTAAACAAAACATGATGCATACATTAAAATTTGGCATGTTCATTTGTTATATTTTAACTTTTTGAGCTTAAACAAAGTATTTTTTATCATAAAATATTTAGAATATCTTATATTAGTATATTTGAATTGCATAGTATCTTTTTTCACCATTTCTTGATGAAAAATTCAAATTTAAGTATATGATTTTTTAATGTTTTAAAAAAGATCTAAGTAGGCTTTGAAACTATAAAAGATGTTTATGTAATTTTATTAAAATTCAAAGGAATTCAATATTTTTTATCTAAATTTTATTTACATTGTTTATAAGCAATAATGTATTATATTATTAAAAATATTAAGTTAAATTCACTAAAAAAATCAAGTTAAGATTTTATAATTCAATTAATGAGAGATTAATTGATTTATTAATATATGATTATTGACATATGGAATTTATTAATAGGATTTAAATTTGATCAACTGTTAATGTAAATTAACTTTATACTATTACCTCCTTATGCATTTTTATATCAATAAAAATTATTAAAACTTCTTTACTACTACTAAAAATTTTTAATTATGATTATTTTTTTAATGATATATCTTTTTCTTATTCACTAATAGGTAAAACATTTTGTACAATAATGTATTAAGTTTAAACTTTTATTAATATGCGCTATTATAGTTTTGCCCTATAACATCACTAGATTAACATTAGTTAAGGTGAAAATTATATATATAACAGCATTGTGACATTTTTGCAATTATAAGCAACTTCTAATGTTGACTTTATTAAAAAATTGATATGATAAGTTAGCATGGTGACATTTTTGTAAATAAGAGTAACTTACCATGCTAGTTGGAATAAAAGACTAATCTAAAAAGTCAAAATGTTGATAAGTTAGTACATCAATTTCCTATAGCCATCATCTAAAAGGTATTCGAATTGTTTAGCTAGGAGATATAAAATGTTTACATAACTATTTTTTAATAACTAACATCTATTATTTTTTACACTATCTATAAATTTCTTTTTTATTCTATTTTTTTATTCAAGTGACATAAGAAGACAACACCCTATTCTTGTTGCACATTTAAAGTATTTGAAATCTAATGATCATGACTTTTCCATCAAACCATAGTTATTTTTTGTTGGGATGAGATGCTTATGATCATAAAATATATATGACTTGATAGGAACCATACGATCATAAAATTTGATGCATTTCTAATTGTGCAGCATCGATCGTGTGTATTATCCTCATATTTTACTTGGTATTACAAGGAATGAATGACTAATCTACAAAATATAATGGTGCACTTCAACATGACAAAAACAAATTAAATCTTTTTAACAAATGAGAATTTGTAGTAAGAATTTTAATATCTTTAACATGAGAAATGGATAGCTATGCTGTAAACTATATTGATGATATATTATAATTTTTATGTAGGATGTTATTTTATAAAAAGTATATAATGTACAATGATTTGTAAATTTCATCAAATGATTGATTATAATATTATTGTGCAATTTTTACTAATTAATATTGATAATATTGTTAGAAAAATAATTTATAATCGATATATGTTATTATGAAAAATATTAGAATGTGGAAAGTTAATAATGTTGTTTGAGAAAATTAGTATCTATTATTAGAAAAATATTGGGATACAAAAGTTATATTAAAATAAATAAAAAAAGCACAAATCATATCAGTTATTTGTTAAAAAAATAATGTGGCTTGGAAAAATTAAGGAGAAAGATAGAGTTAGATAAAAAAATTTGTGATGAAGTTATTATGTTAGTTTTTTTTAACATAATTAATGTATAAAGGTATAACATTGATCATTTAACTTATAATAAATGATATGTATTTACCAAGTTTGGTATTTATAAGGTTATGGGAAAGTAATGTCAGTTAAACTAAAAGATCAACTTTAAAAGTGAAAAATTAAAGGTAAGGACATTGATTTTAGTTTAAACCAATGTTTTGGTTTTTCATTTTATCTATAAATTTCTCTTTCACTTCATCTTTACTTTAGAAGGCATAAGAAGATAACACACTTAATCTTGCTATGCATTTAGAAAAATTTAAGATCTTATGACCATGAGCATCCTATCAAGCCACAGTTATCTTTTACCTATAAATAGATGGTCGTAATACAAAAGATATCCATGATTTAATTCGATTGCCATAATCATAAGATTCGAAGACGGTTATGATAAGATGTCTATGATTTGATATGATTGTCATAATTATAAGATTCGAAGCATTTCTAAGTTTGTAGCATCAATGAGTGTATTGTTCTTATATTCTACTTGATACAACAAGGAATAGATGGCTAATATTTGTAAAAAATTTTAGTGTAGTGATTATATTATAAATTGTATTAATTTTACTTCAAGGTTACATATTGATTATGCTATAAACTATATTGTGTAGTTTTTATATAGATTGTTGTTAGAAAAATGTAAGAATGTAGAAGTTGTATTAAAAAAGGAGTAAATAATGTTGGTTATTTATTAAAAATTAATGTTATTTGGAAAAACTAGATGCAATATTGTATGAGAGAATTTGGAAGCAAATACTACGTCATTTTTTTAGGATGTAAAGATATACCAATGAATAGCAATGTGTAATAAATATTTACTATTGATGGTATTTATGAGATGTAAAATTTATGTTAAAGATAAAGAGATGGGTTAGAAATTTGGTATAAGTTGCCATATCAGTTTTTAATTATAACCAATGTCTAAAACATGTATTAAATACTAAACCCATTTATTAGT
Source organism: Sindora glabra (assembly GCA_020226215.1). Classification (NCBI taxonomy): domain Eukaryota; kingdom Viridiplantae; phylum Streptophyta; class Magnoliopsida; order Fabales; family Fabaceae; genus Sindora; species Sindora glabra. The sequence goes on from CM035229.1 coordinate 31,497,481, forward strand.
AATATGTATCGAGAAATCACTTAAAATTATGACATTTCAAGGTATATAAACAGTCAAGCTATATGAAATAAAACATACATAGTACATTAATTTTAGTTAATGATCGAGTCTAAAGCTTTGTATGTTGTCTACAACTTTCATTTCCACTATTTTTTTGAAACATCTAGGTGATGTCTTGTTAATGATGGAGAAATTGATAAGAAATTGTAGTGAGAAGAAATAATATGACTACTTTTGCATTGGAAGCCATGATTTCATAGTAAAAATGTTTATATTGCTCCTCCTTATTATAATTTATCATTAACTTGCAACCATCTTTACCTTCTAAAGCCATCTTTATTGTTCAATTATAGCATTTGGCTTCCATCTTAAATAGCACATTTACAAATGTCAAGAAAATGCAAAGATGAGGAAATTAATGAAAAATTATAGTAAGAAGAAGTAGTATAATTATTTTTGCATTGGAAGTCTTGAGTTCATCACAAGAATAGATATATTGTAAATTCTCATTATAATCTATCATTAGTTTGTAACTATCTATACCCTCCAAATTCATCTCTATTATTCATTTAAAATTATAGTATTTAGATTCCATCTCTAGAATGATATTTAGAGATCTCAAAAAAATATAAAGATGAGAAAGTTGATGAGAAATTTAGTGAAAGGATGTAAAATGACCATTTTTGCATTAGAATGCTTGAATTCATTGTAAAATTAGTTATTTTGTTTATTTTCACTATAATTTATTATTAGTTTTCATCTACATCCTCTAATTCAAAAACTCTTAAGTAATATAAATGAATTACAAAAGGAGGATACTCACTTTTTATTTCATTTAAAATTTGTTATTCATTGTAAATTATAATTTTTATTTCATATATATTGATATATTAATATGGGATAAATAAAATGAGAAAACACCACTTCCATAATGGATCATCAATTTCTCATTTATTTTCATTTTCATTCAATTTATTTTTGCTTTTATTTGTTTAATTATATAATTAAAACATCATAATGTGCAGAAAAACAATTTTAATAATACTAACTTCACTTAAAGTAAGTTAAATTAAAAATAAAATTTATTAGTTTATAAAATAATGTCAGTACTCTTACAAGATTTATACTAAAATTATAAAATTATTGGTTGAAAGATCATAGAAAAAGTTAACCAAACAATAGATTTTGGTTTATTATGTTATGATGCTATTTTTTATTTAATAATTAACTTGTAAAATTCTATAGTAGAACAATGTTGATTTATTATAAATATTGGGTTTTTTTTTTAAAATAATTGACATGTAAACTTAAAAACGTGCAAAAAATAAGGCATGAGTTGAAAATAAAAAGTTAAAATCATGGTATTATTTACAAATTTCATCTCGAAACTTTTTTAACTTGAAAATTCTTTTTCTAATGAGGTATTTTCATCTTTTAACATTAAGATAATTCTTTTTAATTTTATATATATACTTACTAATTATTTTGTAAAACTAAAGTTTCATTAACTAGTGACAAATTATATAAGAATTAACACTTATTGAAAAAAGGTAGAATATAAATTAAAGGATTTATTTTACATTTTGTGTTTGCTGTTACAATTTAGTTTTTAGATTTATAATCGATTATATTTTATTTCTTTTTATTTTGATGTAATTTTTATAGGCTTATATATGTAAACTTGATTTTATTCATTTTCTTTGACATTTGGTAAAATATCATACATGAAGTTTTAATAAATATTCATTATATTTGCATATATTATATTTAAAATTATTTTTCTAAGGAGTGCTAACCTTATAGCTGGAGTAATGTGTACCTATAGTGAAGTGCCTACCTCTTATTAAGGTAATCTTTCACCATTTTTAATTTGTTTATTAAAATTGAGATGGAGATATTGATATAGTTAGGGTGTGGAAACATGAGGAATAAGGAGAATGGGAGTATTGCAAGAGGGGGTTAAAGTTTAGGGGAAGGGTTAAAGTTGGAGGAAATGATATACCACGTCGGTTATTTTTATTAATCTAAGTGGCATATAAAATATAATGTTAGTTTTTTATAAAAATTAATGTTAAATGTTATCAAAACATTTGTATTTCCCACAAAAAATGATGATAATTTTATATGTACAAAAGTCAACTTTTTTTACTCTTTTAAATTGATTATAAAATTAACATGTAATTGTCTGACATATAACAATGCTTATATATATATATATATCAAGTAATAACCAACATTAAATTTATTAAATAATTGACATTAAAAAGTAATTTTGTAGTGATGTGATAACTTACATTTTATTGACGATGTAAAACTCTTTGATTAACATTAAGTTTATGGGTTTAGATTCGATGCATAGTCAGTGTAAATTAATTTTATACTATCACCTATTAATGTGTTATTATATTAATTAAAAGTACTTAAAACTCCTTTAAATTATTAAAAAATTTTATTTATTGTTACTTTTTTAATGACATACCTTTTTTCATTTACTAATTGCATATAATATTTTAAACTAATAATAGATTAAATTTAAACACTAATTTTGTATTTATTAGGGTTTAGATTTGATCATCTCTTAATATAATTTTTTTTACCATAATGTTGATTGTCATGTCATTAAAAAAAGCTCGAATAATTATAAATTTTTATTAATAAAAATAAAATTTATAAACAAGTAATAAAGTAAAATTAAATTATACTTACAATTAATTAAATTTAAATCCTATTTATTAGGTAAGTGTAACGATGAATTTTTGGACTTATGTTTTTTTTTAATTTTATGGACGGATTTAATTTTTTTATGAATATATTCTATCTTATTTTTTTTAATTTAGAAAATTCTTATTCCACCAAGATATAGATATACTCATGTAAGGGGCCAATCTATATTATCAGGATTTATATATTTTTTATTTTTAAATTTATATCTATCTTGTTTTGAAGCAAGAAAAAGTAAAAAATTTCTCCTTTTTATGAGGAGACAGGCCATTGTTTATCCGACCAATTTATAAATACATTGATGGTTAATGGCTAATTTTCTTTGTGGATTTGCTAATTAGTGGGGGGTTCAAGAAGTCCGCTTGACTTTGCCCCGATTTCTTTGACTTTGTTCATTTTTTTTATTTTTTTATAATTCAATTGAGAGGAGACCTTGGCTCTATAAATAAATAAAGAAAAAAATGTAAAATATCCGTTCCATTGTAAGTGATTAGATTTTGTTCTTTTCAATTTTAAAAATAAGAAAATTATTTCTAAATTATATAAAATTTGTAATTGATTAATACATATCATCACCTTAATTCACCATCTTTTAAAATTTTATATTTTTAATAAACTTTTTAAATAAAAATTACAATACTAAGATATGTTAGTTTATATCATCATATTTTTTTACAAATAATTTCTATTTAATATAATTAATAGAATTGAAATTAGATATATAAAATTTTAATTAAAATACTTCAAAGTGAGTTTTGAAATTATGTGCAAAAAATGATGTAGTAAATTAATATATTATAATATTTTGATTGTTGTCTAAAAATTTTATGAAAAATATATAATTTAATAAAACAATTAAGTGAATTAATGATGAGTGTTAATTCTATATTTTACATAATTTAAATGGATAATTTTAAAAATTTTAAATTATGAGAAAAAAATATAACCAATCACAAGTTAAAAGGTGCACTTTGCATTTTTCTCAATAAATAATATTAATTTTTAGTTTTAATGTGTAAATATATATATATATATATATATATAGACGGAAATTTTCACATACTTTATCTTTTTAAGATTTTTTCCGGGTTGTGATCGAAAAGGCACTCTAGATAATTTGAATTGGTATATATTTTTACAAATTATGTAAAAGAAAATTCATATTTTTTATTACAGTTTTGTTCAAATTTGTAGATTTTATACAAGAAAAGTGTTTTAAAAATTTATAATACAAACTTTTAATGGTTGGGTTGTAACTTTTTATATACTTATTAAAATAACCTATATCAGTTTTAACTATTTATAAAACAAATACAAGATTTTATATAAAAGATTATAATTTTTGAAACTTTTATATTACATTATTATGAAAACTCATAAAGTTTTCGTGCTCAACCATTACCCTTTTTATATATTATCTTTCTTTCGAACTAGGCCTTCATTTTTTCATATGAAAAATATTACATTTTCTGCTTGTGCATATGTCAACAATGTTTAGGACTTGGGAAAAGTGTGAGAAGGAAAGTGAATCCATGTTTCTCGAAAAAGGAAGGAAATGGCAACCATACAAAACCCTAGACGGAATATAACCTATGAATTTAGTTCCATTTAAAATGTTGAGATTCAGATTTGAAAGATTAGTTCAACATTTGAGGGATAGTATGAATTCCGAAAAATATAATAAAGCGTGAGTTGTAAATTTATTATTTATAAATTACATATATGCTCTTTAAGGTTAAGTCAGAATATAGTATCTTTCAAAAAGTAACAATATTTTCAAATGAGTATAATTGCATTGTTTTGTTAGTCTTGCAGCAGTGACATTTGAACTTTTTTCTTGGAGTTTTTTTTTCAGTGTTCTTTAAATTTAAATTATTATGTATGTGCTAAATTATAATTATTTTTATTAAAATATAATTGAATTTTGCATTAAATGATATTCGAAAACTTTGTCCTCTTTTTCTTATAAAATAATGGGATACTATTTTTTTATACAATAATACTACTTTATTTTTATTTTCACTCATTGACACATTTTCTCACACAAAAAATAATTTTAACATGTTTTTAGTTTGACACCTTTTATTAGAGAATATAAAAAATCCACATATCTATTAGATACTTAGATGAGGAATGCCAATAAGAGAAGACTATGATCCTCATATTTGTTACCATTCAAAATATTTTGCTCTTTTCTATTCCATATTTACATAGAGAGGGTTTTCAATACCCATTTCACTTTCCGTCGAATATCTGAATGTTAGTATTTACCTATTTTTCATTTTATTTAAATGATATATATTGATTTATATTCTATTATATTTTTTAATAAAAAATAAAGATATTTAGTTATTTTTATCTTATTTATCTAATTATAATTTATCTATATATTGATTATACCATATCTATTTATATCTTATTATTTTTAATAAAATAATAACCACTTAAAAATTTTAATAATACTAATATAATAAAAAATAACATAAATTCTATAAAAATTTATCCTAAAATGCTTTTTATTTTATATTTAAATTAAATGACTTTATACATAATTTTTGTTTTTTATTATATAATAAAATATATATTTATTTATATTTTATATAATATGAATATAAGGAGCATTAGACAATACAATCTTATACTCATACATGTATTGGTTAAAATCCTTACAAAAAATTTCTTATTTGCACTCATATCTATTTTTAAGATCTTGATACGGAGTAAGTAAAAATTAAAAATAACTATCGAATGTAGGTTAAAATTTAAACTCCAGCTCAAGTGCGAATTAAACATGTTCGTTTTACATGAAAAATGTTGTTAGATGCACATAGGGCATCACAGAGACTATTATAAATTGTAGGTTCATAATTTCGCAAGCCTTGCAATGGGTTACAGAAAGTACGTTGTACACTCCTTCTGAAAGAAAGACTTCTATTCCGTGAAGACACAAAACACAGAACTTAAAGCTCGTAAAAGTTTGTCTTTTACTACTAAAGGAAATTTATACTTTAATCGAAAGAATAAGGCTTCTAATTGGATTTCCTTAATCTCAATATATTATATATGAAAGCAAACTTTATCAATCCACTTCCAAACTTTAACCATATAATACTTCATTAATCCATATATTGACATCTTTTGAGCTAACCACTACAATACAAACAAACAAAAATCTTACGATTAGAAGTGTCACTAAACTTATCTACAAGTTCCTTTCCTTAGTAACCATTGGTTCTTTACAAGAAAAGGATGAATTAAATAAACAAAGATTTGTTTTAGTTAGGTTATTAATATATATGCATGAACCTTAAAAGCTAGGCTCTCAACCCTTCCTAAAACCAAAGAACACCACTGTACGATTAAGCTCTTTGAAATGTGTATATATCGAGAAATTTGTATATTAGTATTAAAATAATTATCACTCCTATTATTTAATTATTTATTTTACATTATTAAAGTAGGGTTTGGTTCCTTGCCGCATGGCATCCTGCAGTGATTGATTCATATCACATGACATTATTTGATGAAATATTTTTCTATTTCTTTTAGTTATCTAATATTTAAAAAAAATTAAATTCTCTAGAATCAAACTTATAACCTCTAAGATAAGATCATAAATTGATACCATTAGATCAATTATTTTGATGATTATTTTATTCTCTAATTTAATATGACTGATGTGGTCAAGTATTTGAATTGAAATTTTATATCTTCCTACTATAATAAATAATATATATTTACTATTAAATTTGAAGAGATAATTATTTTATAGATGAATGTTAAAATTGTTGATTAATATTAATAAACATTAACTTTAATTTCAATCTTACTTGAATCAATAAAAATTCAACCTCAATCTTATGAAATAAAAAGAAAATATAATTTTAAGTGGTTTATATAGAATTTTTTTTATAACATCTAAGACAAGATCATGAATTAATATCATTAGATTAATTACCCTAATGGTTGTTTTATTCACTAATTTAGTGTGACTAATATGGCCAATTACTTGAATTACAATTTTGTAACTTTTGAATACAATAAATAATATATATTTACTATTAAATTTAAAAAAATAATTATTTTTTAGATAAATATTATAATTCTTAAGAAATATTAATAAATATTAATTTTAATTTCAATCTTACTTGAATCAATAAAAATTCAATCTTGATTAAAATGACATATTTAATTGTAAGTAGTTTATGCAGAATTCTTTTAATAAAATAAAAACATTTAAAAATTTCATTTTCAAATGAAAGTCACTCATTAAAATATATAATATAAATATGAATTAATATAATTAAAAATTTTTAGTTAATTATTAAGATTATAGTTAATATTTGATCCACTAGATATATTTTACTATTTATATTATCAATGAATAAGAAAATAACATATTAGTAGGAGGGTTTTAACACTAATAACTAATTAAATTTAAATGTTAGTTATCGATAAATATAGTAATATTAATTTATGAAATTCATATTCATTATATAAAATTTGTCTATCGATATTGCATAATAAAAAGGTAATAATATCATATTATTTTCAATTATCATGTAACAAATTAATTAAGGAATAAAACTAATGTGATTAAATTCAATTACAATAAATAATTATACATGTGTAAAGATGAATATCAAGAAGAAATTAAGGATCATACATATAATAATAAATGCATATTAAAAAAATAAATTTTGCAAATAAATTAGTATATTTGACCAAAAATTACTTAGTGGTCTCTCTTTCTTAAATTTACATAAACATATATGTATTATTATTAACACTAAAAGGAATATCTGGATTTGTTGCACTAATTGTTGAATTACAATGTTAATTTTAATAATTTTGTATTAGTTACAATTTTAAATTAAGAAATAATATATCAATAGATTAATACACAAAATAATTAAAGAAAAATAAGTAAAATGGAAAGACATAAAGATACATAAACTTAGTTATTATTATTCATTAAAATTTTTATTCTTATTTCACATTTTGTTTAAGATTTTTATAAATGCATACATTTCATTCTAAGAAAAAAATAAAAAGATATTATTTTTCAAATTTTTTTTTCTAATTCAAATCCCCTGATTAATAGGTTTACAATAAAATCATTTTTAATTTACTCATGTCTTTATCTTTTCTTTTAAAGGCTCTAAGGTAGTTGCTAAATTTATTATGTTAATATTTATATGCAATGTGTGATAATGTATATTTTTCTATAATATTCATTAAAGGATCAAACCAATAAATAAACATTAAATAATAAATGAATGTTGACTTAAATTTCATTTTCACATGCATTACATAATATAATATTATAGGAGTTGATAAAAAAATTAATTTTATTTTTATAATCATTACATAATAATCATAATATATAAATTTTAATCAATCTAATGAATTAAATACTGACCCGTCTAAAAATGTTTGCAAACAAGAAGACTAAAGAAAAACAATTTTTTTATGTATAATAAACTTGTAAAGAAATTCAATATTCATATATATTTTTTTGTAATAATAAAAGTTGTTAAACCATTGCATATACATATACAAGAATTAGGAATTGAATCTTGGATAGAGTAAAATGTATAGAACCTTTAAGAAACATTGGATATCACTTGAATAAAAGGCTTTTAGTATACATACATTTTGTTTATACATAAGATATTTTCACATATTTTGTATTCAGTATGAGATTAATTTTTGTTCGGAATAGACTTAATAAGTAATAAATCTTTTCTAATAATAACACTTCTGATGACCAAATTCAAAATCCTTTACTAAATATAAAACGTCAGTAAATGCAGGATCGATGTCAAACTTCCTATCGAACCAGAAATGCCATAGTGCTCGCCCTGGATAACTAGTTGTTGATAAAAAATGATTGAAAAATTAAAAAAGAGATGTTTGAAAAAATGATTGGACGGCCACCATCAAACCAGAACCCTCTTGCTGTCACCCAGAGTCGCCAGGTTCTTAAGCTGTGCCTCCAATTTTTAAAGTTAATTAGTATTTATCCGACCAAAGTGAAAGTTATTTAGTACTTAAGGTTGCATTGTTTTTGCTCTAATTAATGAATAATTTATTCTTTTATAATAACACCGTATACACTGATAGTAAGGGTCAAAATTAGATTTTGAATATAAATAAAAAACTGTTAATTAAATATAAGATAATTGGATAAATTTATAAAACTCAATTTAATGTATATAAAAAATTTGAAATTCAATTTTAGATATTACTTTGAGCATATATAACATTTTTATTCCTTTATTCATGAACAACCGTTCAAACTCCACTTTGATATTAAGACACCGTATCGATAAATTACTTTATTTTTTTTAATTAATAAGAAGTACTTTGAGATCATTGTTTTTTCACGTTAATTCATAAATTAAAAAAAATGATGAATACACTTAATTTTGTATAATTAAGGGCAATCATTTGAATATATGAGAAATATGGCTAATTTAAGTTGAATTCTGTTACATATATAATTAATGAGAATTTGTAAAAGAAAACAAATGAATCATACATAATACTTTACGAATTTAAAGCCTAATTAGCATAAATAATCTACTTACAAAATTCAGTCTGCACAACCATTTCTTATACCTCAATCCGACTGGGTAATTTTGACTCATTAATAAAGCATTGTTTAGTCAACGGGAGGCAGAATGACGAAAATGTATCACGGGCCACAGCATGTCATCAAGGTTCTATCATTATAATGAGGAAAAACAAGGGTAATTAATGAACATGTTTGTACATAAATATGTCACCTGGGAATGGCAACAACAACCTTAGATTTCATCTCTGCGACCACTTCTTCGTTTCTCTTTCTTTGCTTGTTTCTCTGTATTTTGGAATTTTATATCAAACCCAGAATTTTAAAAGACCTGAACTTCCGGATATGAATGAGCCAAAAGCTTGAGTAGAAGGTATACCTCTTTATTTCCTTCTCTCTCTCTCTCTCTATACATACATATATATATATATATATATATATATTATATTTGTGTCCCCCCTTCCCCAATTTTTCCTGGTCTCGAAAGCTGCTCTATTCAAGACTTGCCATTTCTTTTGAGACTCCTCTTTTGGTCACTCCTGGCAGGTTTTCACGCTTGAATTCTGTTGAAGTTTAACTCAGTTTCTCTCTTTGAGTATCACTTATTTATCATAGTCGTTAGTTTGTTGGTAGTACGTCTGGTTTCTTAATATCAGGAGGAGGCGGTCTGACCCCTAGTCCTTGCATGTCAATTATTGATTATTATTAGTTTTGCTTATTTTGGATGATTTTTCATTTTTCAGGAATTTGTAAAAAGATCATGAGTGTTCTGTACAGTCCTTCTCTTAAATATTCACAAGAGCTAACAGGAAACCCAGAAATGGATCCAAACATTGGCCACCCACAACAACATTGTCACCAGCCAAATTTTGGGCTATTAAGGTACCGGTCGGCCCCGGGCACATTGCTGGCAAGCCTTATGGACAACAGCCATGGCTGTATTAGTGAGGAAGCTTTTACAGCTGTGGATAATAAAAGCTACCTCCCACCTTCAAACACAGAAATGGAATCCATGTTGGCCAAATTGATATCAGCTAACATCGGATGGAGCAATTCGGAGTCCTCGAACGAGTATGGAGGGAAGCCTGTGAAGCAAGAAGCAGGGGAATCTGTTCCAGAGCAAAATGCCTACTCTTATGGTTCTCATGTAATTTACCAAGCTCAGCAAGTTCAAGGCTTGGCTAATGCTAATTTGAGTGGTGGGAATGGCTTTGATGGCTCACTTGGTGTCATGAACACTATGGCTTTGGAGAACTCCACTCAATCCAAAGTGGGTCCCAAGAATTGCTCCAATCTTGTCAGGCAGAAGAGTTCTCCGGCTGGATTCCTCTCCAATTCATCAATTGAAAATGGTTTGTCTTCTTTCTTGCTATTTTGAATATGTTTGTTTATGACTATTGATGCCTTCTTGAAAGGGTGAAAATGATATGGGTTGAACAATTTTTGAAAAGCTAAATGAATTAAGGAGTAGTGCAACTTGCACCACCTACTCTCTCATTAATCCTTTCACACACTTCATACTATACAAAATATGTTTAAATCTTAAATTTTAAATTCTAAATTTTAAATTGTATTTATTTTAAACTAATGGAATCAATTTTAAATAGATTGTGACATGTGATAAGATGTTAAAATGTTAAAATCATTGTGAAAAAATGATATATATAAATATTATTTGTAAAAATATAAGCAACTAATATTAAAAAATGGCTGGACCTTCTCAGCAAATCAGATTCCTTATTTTTCCTGGTATATCTATAATTGTACAAGTCCAAGAAAGTTGACTTTCAAGTGATAGGATATATAAGTTGCTTCCAGCTGCTCATGATGATAAAAGAATTCCTAGTGGTCTGATAAATTGAGTAAATTGCAGGTTTTGCTGCATTGAGTAGAAGTGGACAATCTCCATCAACTACTGGTTTTAGTGGTCACGTGAACTTAAGGCCCACCTCTTGCCCGAGACGGATGCCTCAGATTGCAGAAAATGGAAGTGAAGGGATGGAATCAAGTTGTGTTCAGAGTAAAAACCTGGGAAATGACAATAATAGCAGCAGGTATTATATGCCCAGTTTCACCAATGACTTCTGGGAGAATTCTGCATATAATGCCCAAAAAACAAGTGCTAACAATGATGACCTACTGTATTCTACTTCAGAAGCATTTGAAATTCAGGTATTTCAGAAAGTTTTGTGATTTTCAGTTTTTCCGCTGTCCAATAAAGTTTCCTTCTTTTTTCGTTTGAAAAAAATGATAGTGGCACTGTTTTAGTTATTCACAACTCACCTTACAACTATAAGCATGACACAATCTAATGGCAGCCAGATTATCTTAGATTATGTCGTGTGAGTAGTTGTGAGAGGATTTGTGAATGGAGAGAGCGTAAGTAGATTTTACTCTTACCTCCTCTAGTAACAATAACACAGAAAACATATATTATCAGAATGCAGAACTTGGATATCAAAACCTTGGTTTGACTCACCATTTGAGCTTGCCTGGCTCTTCTACAAAGATGTCTTCCATGGAGAAGTTTTTGCACATTCAAGGATCTGCTCCTTGTAAAGTTAGAGCCAAAAGAGGCTTTGCCACTCACCCAAGAAGCATTGCAGAGAGGGTAAATTATCTCTTCTGTCTTCTACAAAATCAGAATAGAATAAAATTATGTGTTCGAAAATATCATGCTGATCACAACAAGTGACAATATTGAAATTTCAGATAAGAAGAACGCGAATCAGCGAAAGAATCAAGAAGTTGCAAGAGCTATTCCCAAAATCAGATAAGGTGATCATCTCAATCTTCCTCATTGGCTCATCACATGTTTTTTAAAAGTTCAAAATGCAGCTCAATAACTTGATGGTCCCTTCTTGGCAGCAAACAAGCACAGCAGATATGTTGGATTTGGCAGTTGAATATATCAAAAACCTGCAAAAACAAGTCAAGGTGCCAAATAAATATAATTATTTCATAAATCTCGAGCGACAATAATCGTCCTTAGTGTCTTACCAAAGTTGTTCTCCTGCAGATACTCAGTAATACCAGGGCTAGGTGCACATGTTCAAGTAGTCAGAATCAGAAGCATTATTCAAGATAGAAAATGAAGGAGACAGATTTTCTTTCTTTCTTGTTTCCCCTTTTTAATCTTAATCGATGGACAAATAAGTGACGGCAAATTTGATTAGCAATTGTGAATATTTAAAATAATACTGAAATGCCTGGCGTAACAACTGGATCTAGATGGACTTTTTTTTTTCATAGTTCTTTTCAGTTTTTTTCCCTTGTTCGTTGCTTGATTGAAGTATCAAAATGTACTTGCATATTAGTTTAGCCTTTGTTTGTAATTTTCAATAAAGTTATTGGAAGCCTAATGGTATTACACTGCAGTAAATGTAATATTTGACATTATCTTTAAGAGTTTAATTTTCCTCTTTAACAGTTTGTATTATAAAGTGTTTAATAGTCAACTTTGCATGTGTAACTTTGCATGTATATCTCTGTATGAGAGATACTGCTTAGTGCTCTAAACACGAGTATATAAAACATCAAGGGTTAATTTTTTATGTACTACGAAAGCATTTTCCATAAAAAAATATCATTTACATATATATATATATATATATATATATATATATATATTAATAAAAAGATAATATATTATTTATATTGACGATTAAAAGAATAATATTTAAAAAGCTTAGAAATGAAAAAAAGTAAATTCTCTTTTGAAATAAGAGAAATTATTTTTTTCAAACTCTTCGTATTTAATATTAAATAAGTAAAATACTTTTTCTATGTTATCATTTTATAACTATATTTTATGAAAAACCCTTTCCAATGAAGAGAAAGCAATTTCTTTTATTTTTAAAAAAATTATTTTCCTCAATTTTCAAGTTTTTAAGTATTATTTTAATTATTAATATAAATAGTATGTCACCTCTTCATTAATATATATATATATATATATATATATATATATATATATATATATATATATTTTATGAAAAATAATTTTCAATGAAAGAACCTAAATGTAAAAACCTTTTTCACTCAAAGTAGTATATCAATAAAGTATTTGGAATCAACGAAGAGTTTTATAATGTAAAGCTATAACGTATGATTGATTTTTAATGAGTGTGTTATTTCATTTTAATTTCCAATGTAAAGCAAATTTTTTCAATATAATGTATTATAAATAAATCGAAATACCTAATATTTATTTCATTGTAGAATTTGAATCCTCTCATTATAATTTTAATATTTATAATAATAATGCTATATAGATAAGAAAAGATAAATCCAGAATATAATTTAATAATTATTATTAAATATAGAATGGCTAACTCAATCCAATAGATATAAATAAGAATTGTTATTAAATAAGAGATTAAGTATTTATATTATTAAATTATTTTTTTAATTTTAAAATAAGTAAATTAAAATTTAAAATAAAAATTAATAATAAAAATATTCAATCTTTTATAGAATTAAACTTCTTACAACATTATCTTAAAAAAATTAAAATTCGATTTTAAATCTTATTCATTCTGAGAGAGTTATGAACAAGATATGACAATGGAATCGTAAGTGCACCATTATTGTTACCATGTGAACGCCATGATCAGTTGTCGCAAGTACTAGTTAGTATTTTGTGTCAGAATGCTACATGAAACATGGAGGAGACACGGACATAAATGAAAGAAGCAGCCAGATATGAACTTCGTTAGCTGGCAAACCTACCAGTAAAGCAGAAGAGACAACGTCGGAGGATAGGAGGGACTGTGAGGCGTTCATCAAAAGATATTATTATTTTTTAAACCACAGCCGCAGTCAAGATTTCCATTGGCTTCTATGTCCAACTCTCAAGTCACATTCGATGTATTTTAAAATTTTTATATTTTTTGTAATATTTAAATTTTAATATTTAATTTATATATATATATATATATTTAGTAATTTAGCTACTCTTACAATCATATTAAAAAAAAAAAAAAGTCATTGTCGTCATCCGCACATTCAAAGCTTCAATATAGTAATGAAAAGAGAAATTCAATTTTCACGTGGCCTAATTTTTAATCATAATAAATTTAAATTCACATAATGTTTATTTATTGCCGGTTAACTCATCAATATTTTTATCTGTTGTAACCATTTCTTATCCTTATCTTATCTTTATTAGCCGCAGCCATTCCTTATCCTTATTTTATATTTTAAATTCAAAAATTTTTATTATCATTTTGTTATTTAAAGATGTCAAATGAATAACTATTTATACTTGAATAATTCAATAATGCTATACAGATTTTCCAAACTCACTATACTGCTAGCTTCTAAGATCTTTTTACATGATATCCTTTTATGTTAATCCTGACAGACTTTATATTAAATCCTAAATTTTAAACTCTAATCCCGACAGGCTTTATCTGTCAAAGGGGGAAGTTCCAATTTTGAAAAATGACTTTTATGAAGAGGAAAAAAAATCCTTTAATGTTGTAATATCTAGAGTGATACCGCTATACCGCTATTGTAGAAATTTATACTGTATTTTTATCTGATTAATAATAACATGATAGATTTTTCTTTTTTTATGAATTAAAGGGGCTTGACCAAAAAAAAAAAAGAATTAATGCACTACAATATTGAGTCAACTATATCAATTTTATCAATAGTATTTTAATATAATTATATCTTTTAATTTGTAATTAATTTCCATGTAATACATAACATATGAATTTCTCATATGTGATTGGCAATCCAATATCTCTTAATACATTCTCTTCTTCTGGCAATGCCGAAAATAAATATTTATATCCTTATTGTGGAATTGGACTTTTTTAAAGTACATATTTAGAAAATAAAGTATTTCATCATAAATTTTGATAAAAAAATTAAGGATTTTAATTTTATAAATAATAATAATAAATGATAAAAGTAATTTTCAAATCTATGATCGTTTACTTCTTTGATTTTCTTATCAATAAATATAATGATATATTTTATCCTCTAAAGTGAATATTGCATTTTAAAGAAGTTAAATTCCAAAGCCAAAATTTTTATCTTAGGGCCAATGGTAAATGAGTAAAATTATATTTGAATATGTACATGTATATATAAAGTTACAATTGCTTTTAAAAGAAATTAAAATAATTTCTATAATTTTAATGCAAGATATTGTAATTTTTCAAAAAATTAAATATAAAATTATGAAAATTATAAAGTCCATTTATAAAATTCACAACACAAGTTATTCACATTTTAATGAAAAAATTCCTATAAAAATGTATAAATTTGTAAAAAAATTAATTTAATAAAATTATTTATATACATACTCTTTTTAGACATGTATAAATGATTTAATATAAAAATTTAGGATTGATGAAATCCAAATGGATAACAAGTACATGACAATTTTGGTGCAATTATATTATGTATATAATATAAATAAGTGTAACTAATTTTCATAGATGCATTACTTTTCTAAAAATAAAATTACAGTTAGCTAAAGAAGTTAGACAAATATTTTATAGGGCATGTAAGCATTTTTTTTCAACTAAATATTTGAAGTATATTTTAGGAACAATACAAGAAAAGGTGGGGGGATCATATTTAGCAGTAGTAGAGAAACACAAAAATAAATTAAATTATAAATTATATAGTATTTTTAATTTTAGAAAAACTATGATATTACATTTTGTATTTGTATCACTATCTCTTTTGTATTTTTTCTCATATGAGTGTTTAATTTTTTTTCAATCATAACTATAATTGTTCTAAAGTTTTAGTGCAATCGAAGTGTATAATATACGCATATAAAAGAAAGTATGAACCTTAGAGTGAGGGCCACCTAGCTCCGTTGCCTGCTTATGGAATATTCGAAAGTAATTAAACGGGAAGGTAGGTTTTTAAAACTAAATAAAATATTGCTTGGCACGTGTTAATTACTAATATTCATTCCCCTTTATTCACAGCAATTATTGGTTTTTAACTATCATATTGTCTTTGGGAAAATTAATATCCAAATTAAACTTTGTATTTTACTTAGTCAGAAGTTATGAAAGTATCTTCATCGATTGCTTCTTGAAATCAATTGTTTTCAGTGATAATTTCAGAACAGAACTCAGGACGCAAAGATAAAATTTTATTTATTTATTTTTAAATAGGCATCATCCGGCATTCGAGCGGGATGTTCTTTTGTGAAATCAATTTACCGTCTATATATTAGAACCTTTCGAGCTTTTATGCTTAAGTCTTTGATTTTTTTGTTTTTGGGACCTGTTTGGACTCTGGATTAATCAACCTGTAAAACATTGTTTGGGCCTTTGGTAAAAAGAATTGGACAAGACAATGACTTGGCCCACGCGATTGAGACGGCAATATCCAATGTTAAAATTAGAATCGATCCAATTAAAAGAGACTGGATAAATTAATCTACATTCTACCAACATCTTAAATGCGTAAACTTATCTTTCTAGATCAATACTTGCTGTTTAATTTTCACCTAACTCGCATTTTATGATGCTAAATTGCAATTATATCCTTAATTATTTTGCTAATGTATTATAATTAGTAGAGTTGTGTTTCTATTTTGAGATTTCTTGTAAGTTACGAAGTGCCTACAATGCTAAAGGAAAAAGATTTTGCTAAATGTCACTGTCAATTTCAAGCCACATGATTTCAATGAGAATGATTTAAAGCCGGCCATATGTTGAAAACATGCATACCAAACTTGCAAAGTCTCCATGGAAGTTAAGGAGACCTAAAAATTGTTAATCTACTTTTCCTAATAGAAGAGGAACAAACTGATATGCAAAAAAGAAAGGATCTTTCCATACAAGGGAGGAAAAATCATCTAATAAATATGGGTAGAAATCCGGCATAAAAGTTTGTGTCGTTCAAACCTTAAAGCCATGAGTGACAATCACAAAATATCGGTTAATGTTTAAGTTAATTTTTTTTTTCTTTTTCTAAGAAAAGAGAGAGGAAAGACAATCAACATCAGTTATTTTTTATAAAAATTATCATATAAGTATTTTTTACTATAAAATATTTAGCTTAAGTTATAATTAGCGTTTAAAAGTTAAATTCACTACTATAATCCTACTAAAATATTAATAGTTCAAAGGATTTTTTTTATTCCTTTATTGATTACAAATGCATTATATATAATTTTACCATAAATTTTTATATACTTATTTACACATAAAATTGGTACATATTAAAAAAATTAAAAAGTAAAAATTAATAATTTTTTATAAAAACCAGCGAAGAGAAGAAAAGTGGGGTGTGTGTGGATAGAAGCATTAACCAACCAACAAATATGGGTAAACTATTTCATTCTTCAAACTGAACGAAATGCTTGTTAGAACACGCTACAACCTTAATCCTCTTTACCCCATTTGTTAGTTTGTTGCGGTCACCCAAATAAATAAATAAATAAATAAATAAATATATATATAAATAAATCAACAGGCCCTCAAAAAATATCATTCCGTTGTGTTTGTTGAACATCCTATATTCCAAATGCTTATATATATTAATGAAGTTCTTGGCAAGTTACAAAATCACAAACTCCAACTTCCACAAAAATTAGCATCTTTTATGGCATTCAAACACCTTCCCATTCTTCTTTCTCTCTTTATCCTCTTCTCCTTCTTAGGTACTGAGAACCGCACCTTCTCCTTTCACTTTATTTATTTATTTTTTTGGCCCCTTTTTACAATAAATATATGACCATTCCTTTCTCATTTAAGTTTATTCTACTCGAATTTTTTATTATTATATTTATTATAATTCATGCTATTTGGATTCCTTTTTTCAGGAGTTGATGCAGCAATTTTTACCTTACAAAACAAGTGCAGCAACACAATATGGCCTGGGATTCTAACAGCAGCAGGAAAGCCTCAATTAATGGATGGTGGGCTTCAGCTAGAACCTGGACAGACCATAACCATCACAACTCCGAAAGGGTGGTCCGGCCGCCTTTGGGGGCGGCGTGATTGCTCATTTGACAACTCTGGCAAAGGAACCTGCATCACTGGAGACTGCGGAGGCAAGTTGAAATGCGCTGGAGCTGGTGGTGCACCGCCAGCTACATTGGCGGAGTTTACACTGGACAGCCCTGGAGACTTCTATGATATCAGCCTCGTTGATGGTTACAACATGCCAGTCTCCATCTTCCCCTCCGGCGGATCCGGGGAGTGCAAGGCAGTGACATGTCTTGGGGATTTAAACACAATCTGCCCAAAAGGGTTGGAGTTGAGGAACAATGATCAAGTTGTAGGTTGTAAGAGTGCATGTATGGCGTTTAACAGGCCAGAATACTGTTGTACTGGAGCCTTCAATAATCCCAAGGTTTGCCAGCCAACTAGTTATTCAAAGGTGTTCAAGACATCTTGCCC
The DNA here is from genome assembly GCA_020226215.1 of Sindora glabra. NCBI lineage: Eukaryota > Viridiplantae > Streptophyta > Magnoliopsida > Fabales > Fabaceae > Sindora > Sindora glabra. The sequence goes on from CM035229.1 coordinate 31,516,168, forward strand.
TCAGGCTTACAGTTATGCCTATGATGATGCAACTAGCACTTTCACTTGCCAAGGAGCAAATTACTTGATTAGGTTTTGTTAAAAGAGCCCTGAAGACAATAGAATTGATCTGATTCACTGCTGGGGAGATTGCATTGTATAGTCCTTCTAGAAAAAGAGAGAGATCATACAGACAAATGTTATATGTACTTACTATTTTGCACAAACTATCATTAAGTGTATAAGTGACAGAATCTAAGCATATATATATAAAAGGCAATAAAATTGATCCATTTAAATAGAATTGCAGCATAATATAGTCGACTAGCAGTTTTAAAACAAAATAAGTATACCTAACATAACTATGGAGATGTGATGTGTAGCAAAAGGAATGTAGTGGAAATCACAATTAAATTGTGACAAATCTATGCTTGATTCATTATTCAATGGTTGCAGATTCTGATCAAGACTTGTAAAGATACCAAACCAAATAGGTCATCAAAAGCAATGGCATTCTTCAATAAAGACTTATAATACCAAGATCCTTAGCTTAACTCAATATATAGAGATGAATCTAGTGCATGAGGAATCCAAGCATCCACTGGAGATATTAAGCAATAGATTAATTTTAAAAGAAATATAATTTTTTTTTTAAAAAAAAAGGCCTGCCAGGTACTTCCTTTCAGTAAAAGACTTACATTGGATACCAACATAAGAAATTTCCACCCATTTCAGAACCTGGCTTGGGTAAAAGATCTCGGATAAAACATTGTTTGTACCCAGTATTCCTATTATGTATAACTGCAACAATGACATTCTATTTCTGTTCTCAGGAAGTGCTGTCTAATCCAGCTGAAGTGAATGGATAAAACTTAAATTCACTATATCATTTTTGAGTAAGCAGCTGAGTTCATCTATATGCCGATCAACCTTACAGGAAAGTTTGGAAGGTCACTAAAAATTGATCTACTGAAAGAAAAAGTATAGTCTAGTGGCAGAGAAATCATATGAAAGCGAAAAAAAAAAAAAAAATAGCATGGGGAGAGAAGTGAGACCTTAGATACCAAAAAGCAATCCACATGGCTCAAGGTAAAGGTAATCTAGAAAAAAATTCAACACTTAAATATCCTTTTAGGTACTAAGAAAAATTTAATTAGGTATGTTAAAACGGACTAACCTAATTCTATCAGGCTAACCCAATAGATAGAATTTGTACGTTGAGTTAGTTTCAGATCGGGTTATTTTTTCATCAGGTTGGGTTTAGATTGGATTGTTATAGTATCAGTATTAGTTCCAATCTCAAGTCGATATTTATCAAACAGGTTCAGGCGAATTTTTATAATATGTTATATTTTATTATTATTATTATCATATTAGATATTTATTTATTATTAATTTTACGTCATTAATGATTAAAATTTATTATTATTATTTACTAAATATAATAATAATATTATTATATATATTATATATGAATATAAATATATATTATTAAATATATTTAATGAAATAAATATATATTATTAAAATCTAATAAATATGTGAATTTGCATTTAATAATATATACATTTAATAAAATAATTTAAATTTTATATTAATCAAGAATTTTATATTATATATTTATATATTATATTTAATAAAATAAATTTATATTATATATTTATTTTATTTAATAAAATAAATTTAAATTATTAAATATATATTGATCAAGCTCAAAGTATTATATATAAAAATAAATATATTTAATAATTTATATATTATCAAATATATATAAATAAATACCAATACAAATAATATATTAATAAAAATAATTATAATAATTTATCTATAATAATAAAATATAAATAATAATGTATTATATTATATATATGTATATAATATATTTAAAATTAATGTGAAAATTATTTATTTAAAATTTTTAAATAATTCAAAATTTTAATATTAAATTACTAATTGAAATTTTAATATAATTATTTATTTTGATAAAATTATATAATATATATTGATAATATTAAATATATAAATTTATAATTTTAATATTAAAAATTATTTTATATTGCTCATATTATTTTAATATTTATATACAAATTAATATATAATAATAAATTAATTATTTATTATTTATTATTATTACCTAATTAACAGAGTAATCTAATAATTCGACGAGTTAACACTTATCAATTTCAATCTTTTACTAGGTCGGCTAACTAGTCATAATTCCTTATTAAATCAAGTTACTATTATCACTTTCCGTACTAATCCTAATTTCAGGTCAGGTAAAATTATATTAGTCTCAGACTAATCTGTTAAATCCAACGCATCTTAATACATCTAAATTCAACACTTAAATATGCTTTTGGGCAGTAGGATTATTTTTTTTCTGCAATATACTAGCAAGAACAAACTAGCAGCAATCTTTTCAAAAAGGTATGGGCCATGGTGGTTGTGTGCCATTGATAGCCCACCAATTCACACCATCCTAATCCTCTATTTTAGTGACCCCACCAAAAAAAGGTTGTAGGACCCACCAAGATAGGGGACTAGGATATAGAACTTTTTTTTTTCCTTTTCCGGTGAAAAGATTTAGAGCTATTGATAGCTGTAAGTAATATTTCTACGGTAGTCTTCCCCTAATAAAATGCTGTAGAATTTCCTTTTCTGAACTTCATCTATTTTTGCCATTCTATAGATATCAAGTAGCCATTGTTGTTTATGTTTATATTCCCGAAAGCTTGAAGGACTTTCCTTTGTGAGCTAGGCTATAATCATTAAGTTACTGCACCAATTCTCTGTAGGATCATTTTAACAAAATTATTGATTTTCATTTCTTTTCAATTAAGATCTGCATTATTTAATGATTTTTTTCTAATTAAAACAATGTGCTTCTCTAACTATTTGGTATTGCGACAAAGTAGATTGGTTTGTTAGCCAGATTCCTTATGGTACACAGAGGATTGCAACCTAATCAATACCCAATATAGTCAGCGTTCAGCAGGCAAATCATTCATGTACTACATTTACTATTCATAGTAACCTCTAATCTTTGCCACATAAACAGTAGTTTCTGAATTATCAAGAAGTTGGAATCATTAATTCAACTCCATATATATCCCTTGAAAAAATAATTAGAGTTTAGGAAAATGGAAAAAAGTAGAAAGGTTAGAGACAAATCTGTCTATTTAAGAACAAATTTCTTATGTCATCCCTTCACACTACTCTCCCATATGCAAATTTGATAAAAATTGAGTGAAACTGACCAACGTATTTTTACTGAGACACATTTGTCTCAAACTGTCTTTCTGTAAATTATACAAGAACACTAATACAGGCAAAGTTAGTAGAGATACCACAGGTAAAAGAGGTGCAGGCCAAATGATACTTTAAAAATATTAGTCCAACACTAATACTTTAAATATATTAGTCCAACACTAATGGTTGGAAAAATCAAGCATCTATTCTTTGATCGCCAGTGAGAACAGCTTCAGCTTATATCACAATGAAGAGTGATTCCAGTATGCCGCATGAATAAAAGAAGATTCTCATCCCACTAAAGAAGAGATAAATTCAAAAGTACGGAAAGTTAGAGACCCCCCTTAGAAAAAATCCACGCCTTCCCTTACCACTTGTATTTTTTTCTCTTCGGTTGGAATAACAATTTTCAGTTGTTCATTGTGTTAAAAAATTTTTCCACCGCAAAAATGCTCAATTCATCAGTAACAGATTATATTTTCAATTAATGCAGAACTGAAAACCACCCACTGCTGCTAAACATTGGCTTACATGCAGCATTCAATGTTTTTCTCAGAAATATTTCCCATCACCTCATTAATCAGAATACTGTCATTCGTAACAAGGAAAGAATGTTCTGTAATTTGTGACTATGCATCTGACTCAATTTATCACAAGGTTAGAATTGATACAGGTACGAATTTTTTAATACTAAAATGTAACAATTAATGCCCCACAGTACCCTAATACAAGATTTATTAAAAGATTATTAGTCATTGGCCAGATGGAGTTTTTTTTTCCCCCCCAAAAAAAATGTTCCTGTATCAATTGCCTGCAATCTCTGTGCTCTGTGCATACCTAATATCTATCAACCTAAAGTGAAGAAAAAACATGTACTTGTTTGTACCCACCACTCAAAAATCTTATTGAGTAGAGCACAAATAGGTCAATAAAACCATCTTAAAAAAGAATTCCAACTAGTCTATCTTCAAAATTTCAAGCTCCACTCTTTCCCTCTGATTTTTGTTTCTTTGCATCCAATGATGCCAAACCTTTGCCCAATCCAACTGGAGCCTTTTCTTCTTGCCCTGGTGTTGATTGGTCCCTTTCGGCATCCACGGGATTGGGTGAAGGATGGCCGTTTGCTTCCTTCTTTGCTGCATTAGCTTCCCCATTTGCAACAGCAGCATCAGAAGTAGTGTTTGAATTTAGAAGATTGAGAAACTGGGAAAGAGGTGCCAGTGGTTTTACTGGTACACTTTGTGGACGTGCCAACAGGCCCCTTGCTGCAGCCTTCTTCCTGGCTTCAGCGGCTGCACGTGCAGCCCTTTCATTGATTCCTCTTCCTCGTGGAAGTGATTCGCCCATCATTGCAGCATTGAGGGATTTGTTTGTAGCTGCAGCAGAACTTCCAACCCCTCCAGCAACCGCAGCAGCTTGGAAGGCATGCATCAAATCAGGATTTGCCTGCAATAATACAAAAAAATTTCCAGTTCTCAGCAAAAACTACACCAAGAAAAAGATGCGGAGAAGTAAAATATCAGATAACCTCAAGCTACAATCCTTATCCTCTCAGTGCACTAGCATGAACTATATTTTTGCAGTTAGTGGTACAATACCATCAAATAATATTGCAAATGAACCAAAGAACACAGATAATTACCTTCAAAATGTCAAAAGCCTTCTGAGCAGAAGCAGCATTCAGAGCTTGACCCTTCTGCTTTTTTTCATTCATCTGTCAATATAACCTGCTAATTAGAAAACTTGGGAAAATTTCTTCGAACATATCAATAGATGCCAGAAAAGTGATTAAATATGAGAAAGTATGACTCCATAAACCAAATATCCTCGAGTGATACCGTACTACCATTTACCTGTTGTTCACGAATCTTAAATGTTTCTATCCAGCTTTGTGAGTCTTGTGTCCTTTTATCATCTTCCCCAAGTTGTTTGACAAGTATATCATATGTTCTCTTCTCATGCTGTCACACCAAATGCCAGAATCAGTCAAACGCCTATTGACAAGTGACAATACCTGGAACTCAACTTCACCATAATGCATACCTCTTGAGAGCGCTTGAAAACACCCAGACAATTAAATGCAATAGCAAGGGCATGGTAACAAACAGCAGTCTGAATATGTTCCTTTCCAAGAAGCCTTTCATTTTTCTTTAAAGCTTCTTGAAGATAACGAAGAGTTGTGTTCATCTTTCCAATATCCTGATACATCATTGCAACATTAATATAAGTTGCAGCAACATCTGGATGATCTGGGCCCGATGACAAACTTAATAGGAGCAAAGCACGGCACATGTGGTGTAGGGCAAGTCCTGTTTGGTTAAGTCCATGGTAGAAAAGTGCCATATTGCCATAACTGCAACAACAATGTTATCGATCAAAAAATGTTCCAAGGGTATACTGTTTTGTAACATACAAAACCCAAATAAATATGAAAAATCAAGATCACTAGAATGGTAAATGCCTGTGAGCAGTGTCAGGATGATCTAAGCCAAGGCAGCGTTCATTTATAATCAGCTCTTTGTGTTGTTGAACAATAGCCCCAGCCATGTCTCCAGCATGATACAAAACCATGGCAAGATACCTAAAATTGTCATAAACAGAAACATTAAGATAATCACCAAAAATTTTCATAACAATGCATGAGAAATAGTTGCACATGTATTACCCCAACCAAAAGTTGCAAAGCATGCAGATTATTAATCATAATAAAGTCAACTAACAATCATGCATAACATACCTACAGCAATTAGCAACCTCCCTATGCATTGGACCAGTAACCTGTAATACAATAATGAAGTCAGTTTATGCACAAAAAACTCTTGCCAAAAAAATTCAAGTGGACTGAATTCATGCCTGCTGTAAAATTGAGAATGCCTCCCAAAACAAAGTATAAGCTTCGAAGAGCATGCCCTGCATCAGAAAGAATTACAAGATTTAGACAATTCTGTCAAATACAACAATAAATTGAGCCCCTCAAATTTCCACAAATTTGCAAATGTCCTCACCAAGAGCCACAGCAAATTCAACAATGAAATTCCCCACATTTATCCATGAAAAATAAGTTTTCTATAAATAATTTTATAGCAATAAAACCGTTCAAGAGAAAGCCATCTTCAGAAGTTAGTTATTTCAAGAGAAATGCACGACAACAGAGGAACTTTGGTACAGGTAAATCACTGCACAATTTCTGCCAAAAAATAAAATTAAAGCTATTGGTGCTCACAACCAACATTGTAACCTGAACTTATACATACATAGATACAAGACTATGCAGTTTACATACAATATATCCCCACATCACTATATTTATAATCAATAAAGCACAGATAATACCTCAGCCAATTGAAGTTTTCCTCTTTCCACAAGTTCCTTGGCTTCTGAACTCACAGGTACAGAATGCTTGACCACTGGACGCAGATCCAAGACATCTGATGTTTGGAAGGGTATTGTGGAATTGAGGTCATACTTATGAGCTGCAATGGTTATGCCTGCCTGTAAACCAAGCATTGCGTAAGCATACTGAAATGCACTACCTAAAGCTTAGCAGAATTGATGTTGAGAATAATGGTGAGCAAGTATGGAAAAATTGCCAACAAATGGTCACATCAAATCTAATAGTGGATAACGTGTTCTGAACTTCTTATCAATAAATATTCACAACTCAAGTATTACCATTAGCAAACAAACAATTCATGAGCTCACAAAACATCATTTTGTCATAGCAAGTGCAATATATTGCCAACTAATTAGCAGAGATAAAGGGAAATAGTATAACTAAACTGGTAATATAAATTAGAGACAATCTATGTTATTGCTTCAAGACAATAAAAGTAAACAACAGATTTATAAAATCATCCTTTTATAAGCCAAGTAAGAATAATATAGATTAAAATTTAAATTCATGACATCAAAATTATTATAACAGAACAAAGGTCAGACAATGAAAACACAGTCAAATCCATTTGCAACACCAACAAATCCAAGTAGGAAGAAAGGAAAAACAACCAGAATTACCTTTTGACAGAGATTACGTATAACAGAAATTTTCTTCACACTCGACCTTGCTTCTTCTGGCAACTCAAACTGCATCAAAGTGAATTGTAGTTCAAATTAATGCCAACATGATTAGGGTTACTGGTGAATAATAAAGGAAACACAGTGCTCATAGGTCGAACAGTCCATTGTAACTACACATGTAACACAACTAAAACAAAATTAAACACAACAAAATATAAGTTCAGACAAATTATAAATAGGTCCAAACTTTGAACCACTCAACCCTCTATCCATATGAATTATATATGTAGGTTAAAATATAATTGATACCTTGTACTTGAACATTGCAAATTCTTGAATGTCAGACCAAAGACCTTCAGAGTTCATACTCATATATGATGGTTGGCTCTTTCTTAAAGATGCCCTGCCTTTCCATCGTGCTTGACCCTTAGGATGTTTCCCTGAAGATTGATGCCCCCCATGTTCCTGTAAATTCTTGAAATTAAGTTGGAAAAAAGCAAGGACTTAGGATTTGTCGTGGGCATAACAAGGTGCATAATCCCCTAAAGATTAATTTCCTTTTAAGGATTGAACATTGCGTGTGCCCTGTGAACTCAAGGAAACATCACACAAGGTATTTCTTTTTCAATCAAAAACAGATTACAATCCAACTACAGAGGACATACCTTTTTAGGATTTCTGGACTGTGTACTATTGGCAATTGCTTTTCCACCAAGGGCTTGAGGACTTCCAAAGAGACAGTTAAAGAAATGAGATATTGCTGGTGCAAGATCATGATCTTCTGTATCCCTTAGCACATCCTGTAAAGGAAAAATGATTTTAGAGGAACCCTACTACATCAGAGGCACATATCACGTGCCCTGGAAAAGCATGCATGGCTGCTTTCCCAATGCAAGTGGTTTAACAAGTATTTAAAATTTCAAAGAGGTGTAAATGAAATATTGTAGTGGTGAGATAGAGTAATCACCTTGATAATGTGCTTAGCACATCTGACAACAATTTCATTAGTACAAAGATCCCAAAGATGAGGTAGATGTTTAGTCCCTTCAGCCACCTAGTACAAAAGTAGGGCAAATCAGAAGCAGCATAACCAATATCAACATAAAGAAATAAATGTCGAGCAGGTTGGCACTTAATTGGCCTTAGTTTCTACTTGCACAATATGTGGCCAAAACCAGTGCTTACTTTTCCAATATAGCGAACATTAATTCCATGAGCATGGAGTGCTTCAGTTAATGTCTGGCCATCCATGGGTGAAACTTCAAGTGTGCAAAGATCTTGTATAAACTTTGGAAGCACAACATCAGTAAGATAAACACTAACTTTCTTCACATTGTCTGCATCAGCAGCTATTTCCTGGTGAGTATGATCAAATATGAGAGCAACATAAAAAAATAGTTAAAAAAGAAGCATAGGCCATAGAGTACATATTTTCACACATAAAAAGTACGTGTATCCAATCCTAGAGAGATGAATCAAAGGATTCAAAGATGGATAGAGAGAAACAGAAAAAAAAAAATGTTTATAAGCATGTAAATAAAGGGAAAATAAAATTCACAAATAACCTCTTGACTCCCAGCCAATTTGAACTCAGTGAAGACATTAGGGTTAAAAGCAATTTTAGCATGCTGATCAGCAAGTGCAGAAACATGATCTTGGGCATCCACAATTGTCTCTTCCTCGGCTATAACCTGCAGAAAGTACTCAAATCACATATGGCCAAGTCAAATTGTTTGATGTGAAACTGAGCTTGAACAGAGAATATTATAAACCCAAAAAATATAGTGCTTACTCTCAATATATGGATCTCATAATCCAAGACATTGAATCACACCCATAAAGAATGAAGATATCTACTTAACTGTTAGGGGAGATGGGTCATACTGCTAAGAAGGCCGTCTTTTCAAAAACATAAGAAAAAGAAGGAACAAACAAGAGTCCATGAATTAATATTTTGCTTTTCCTTTCGGTAGTGACACAACTCTTCTGCTATGGATGTTGTTCATTTGTCAGTATTTACTGTTGCTGAAGACTCAATACAAAGTTACCAAAGTATCTTTTCTAGGTTCTCCTAGAATCTAGTAAGAGACATTATATGACCACTATGCATTAATGTTAAGACAAAAGCACAAGCAACAGAGTGACTTTATTTTTGTCAAGGTTGAAACAAACTTAGTTTTAATACAACTGGAGATGATACAAGTCTCACAAAGATCCTAGTAAATATCACACACTATAACAATTAACAATATGTAAAGAAAATAATGCAAACTTCATGTTTCTGAAAAATGTAAGTTATGTGATTAAGAAACTACAATCATATATTACACTAGATACAATGTTCACCTGCTTTTCAACGTCAGCAATGTTCTGAGAATCAGTGGCAACAGTCTCTTCCCCTTTAATGTCATTAGATTTTGATGTCTTCCCTACTTGAGCCTATTCCACAGGTAGCTGTGAATAACTGAATATATATTGAAAATCAACAAATACTCAGTACCAAATTACCTGGCAAAAGGCAGTGATTAATTCTGGTCTCAATATACAGAACCGAGATCCAGGTCCAGTATAGTTTGCATCACGAGGAGTGACTCTCAATAAATCAAGAAGATAATGCCTGATTGGATTTAGGAAAGAGAAGGCATGAGTGCAAATCCAACAAACCATGATAAAAACAATTCAAGTGACTCTCCAATAGGTTAACAATGAACAAAATCCTATAACCATGAATAACACATAAAATATAGCTAGATATAATTAGTTTAAACATGAAGTAATCTCAGAATTACAATCTTCAGTGCAGTTAGAAACCATGCTTATCTATGCATTACTGACAGCTGCAATCCTACAAAGAGGATATACCCAAGTAAGAATATACAGCATATAAATGTAATGACCAGGCCAAGAGGGTGAATACCGGTCATCACCACCAACAATGCCCTTGCATTCCACTGGTGCAGCTAACTTGAAAACATTCCCAGCTCCATCAAGGACTGTGTGTTCTTTCAAATGAAGTCGTTTAGCAGCCTCTGCCACCTAAAATAACATAAGCTTAGAAGAGAGACAAAAATTTTACTTGACACAGCTCCCTGATGATAAAATCCTCAGTCAAGATTGTGGAGTTAAATCTTTTGGACAACAATGCCTTAAATATTTTCTATGCTCAGTTGAGCACACATTTTGATTTAATCTAGTTTTGCAGCCTTGCTTACCTTGGAATGAAAATCGTCATTCCAGCAAATTTTCTTTCCATTATCAACAGAGCCATAGAGAAGAGAGTCTGACTTGTCACCTTGAAGAATGCCTGGTAAGACACTCTGCAGCAGAATATGGAAAAATCAACATGCAGAGCAAAATTTATCTGGGTTTCCTAATCAATACAAGGTTTCACACACCTAAGCTGACATTACAATCTTGAATCCTATAATTATTTGGGCTTTCTTATGAAAATAAAAGTATAACATAAGTGAAAATTAGCTTCACTACACACCTGAGCTACCACTCTGTGACCTCTGTAGTCAATTATAGCCATAGCAAGATTATAAAGCCCAGGGATATCAGCTTCCTGGTAAGCCTTGGTGCCTTTTAAATCATTATTGGCAGAAGCATATGTAGCCTGCTCACTCTCAGCCAGCTGTGTTTCAAGATGATCATCACAGGTGAGTTCACTGACGCTAATGTGATCATCTGAACTTGCACTGTCTTCTTTCCCACCATTAGGAATCTGACCATCTGTAACAAGTGAACTATTGGAAGCATTTTCAAAAGAATTATGCCCCTTGCCTGTGCTCAATGTTTTTGCATTAGCATCTGCATGTTTTTTTGACAGCTGCTCAAGGTCGGCATCCACAGCAAAACTAAAGAATATGTTGTTGTGTACATACCTATTACCATAGTAGAGACCTAAATTAAATCGCTGAATAGATAACTACAGCATATCAGCTCAAACTTCTGAGAAATAAATGCACCCAAAAAATGCAAGATATTCTTTTAGTCCCCTCGATGTAAAATGGAAACACAACACTAACATTTAACATGAGTGCTCCTAAAACCCATTGCACGTCTCCTAGGATACCTCCCTAAGAAATTATGTGCTGAAACTCAAAAGAAGAAATAAAAAGCCTCTCTATCCTGAAGAGTAAAGATTACCCTTTACATAATGCACTGCCATATAACTTCACCCTCCATAATTGTTCCTATCAAATCCTCTATATCTAATATACAAGAAAATGTGCTCCAATCTCTTAGGATACACAGACCTTCACCAAAGACACTCAAAAAGCAGCTCCAAATGTAGTTAGCTGTTGGACAAAGACAAAATGGTTGTGCAACTATTTCAAAATTAGACAAAAACATCACAAACATCATGAAACAAGGCTTTGATAGGTCTGTGAGACTGAAAAAAATTGTCAGTTGATCTATAATCTCCAACCCCGTCCCCTAGAACAAACAGAAACATGTACACTATGTAACACACACCATACAATGGGCAAGGCTGTTTAAACATATTTAGTTCAAAGAAAAGGAAAGGAAAGCTACATAGAATTCCAACAAACTCCAGATTATTATTAACAAATTGCTTAGGCTTCAAAGGTTTGAGTCCCACTAACATGTGAAAGCATTCTGGGTCAGTTGGGTTTATTGGAGGTATGCAACTGCTGATTACTCCAATTGCCCCGCTAATAGCAGCATCAACAAAGTCTGTTGTCACTTTATATAGAGCCCTATCTCGCAAAAGCCTGCAGTACAGGAGAGATCCACCAAGAAGAAATATATAATAAAGGTTATGAACCAAATGATTTAGCTAAAGACCATGTAAAATTTACCAGTCATAAAATCTTAGCTTAGAAAGTATAGATACCTCTCCTGTGAAGTTGTATGAGGAAACTCTCGACAAGATTGAAGCTCCTCATTCCAGTCCCTTTGCATACCAATTGGCTCATTGCCATATAAAAGAGTGAAGGCATTTTCAGCCCTTGCTGAGTCTCGTCTGTGGTCTGAAACCAAAGAAATATATATTACAAATAACATTTAGCTGTCCAGAAGTTCAATCAAAGTAAGCTCTTATGACTAGAACTTATGGTACTATAAATATAAGCCATAAGCATGAACCAAAAAATATTCAGAAATGAGCTCCTTAAATCTACTTGCTAACAGGAAAATATCACATGATCATTCAAAAACCCATGTCAGCTCATGCCATTGTTCAGTTGACTACCAATTACCCAATTATAGGCGACAAAATAGCTAGCAATTTAGCATAAATTAATATAAGATTACCTAAAATTATCACTTACCAAATTAAGGCACCAAGTTACTAACACTGACTAAAATAGGGATCCATAATAAGTAAAACTAAATAACGACTTTGCATATATTTATGATGCTCAAATTAATAGTGTCAACTTATCAACCAAAAACTAGCAGCAATGCTGGCTAGAACATATTCTAATAATAACAATGAAACCTTAACATATGAGAAACCGTTGGTGAGATGTCAAACAAACAACTTAAATCAACTAACCAATGACAATAAACACTGCAGAATATCATTTGCAAATATGCTGCACACTTCATAATATAAATAGAAATTATCTAAATTAATTCGTACCACAGATATTTGGAATAACGTCACCACCAAAACTGTTGATGAAATTATTATAATAAGATAGATGGACCTTACAATAATATAAGAGATTTAATTCAAAGCCAACTAAGTAGACAGGTAAATAGTTTTAGATATGTCAAATGATAGATTTTCTGTTAATGCCAATCACTAAAATGGTGCCCAAATTACTTCAGGTAAAAATACTAAGGAAAAAATAAAATAACAAAAACCTTCCAAAGCTGAACTCACCAGGAACTGGATATGATCCAAGCCATGAATTAGGTGGCAACAAAGATGGCACATTTTCAAAAGGATGGGCAGCGGCCCTCCGATCCAAAATTTCACGAAAAGCTTCAAAGTTGAACACATAAGTAAGTTTAATGCCAAAGCTAGACAGATTTAGGTCCCCACAATAATTTAACTGCACTTCATTACCTTTTCTGAATTTGGGGCTAATCTTTTGTAAGAGAGCAACAAGCGCCATTGCTTCAGCTTTAGTTGGCCGTGGATCAAGGGTGTTTGCCGTGCTTGAGTTGACATAAAACATCTCTGTACTCCCCGTGATACAAAATTTATTACCCTCCAGAGTTATCACATCCAAATAAATCAAATCTCCAACAAGCCTGTGGATCACAGAACAAAAGGCTTAAGGCCTGTGCATGAAAAAAGATGCCATATTCTATAAATTTATTTTTACAAAGGAAATTTCTCAAGTCACCTTCTATAGCTTGGAGGAGGATTGAAGGATGAAAACACTAAACTCTCTACACATTTAATATCCTTCAATGAGGATGATTGCAAATTACCCAGTGAACTGGAGACATCTTCCATATAAACAAGTCCATCAAGCTCTGGAACCACAGGTTTCAAGGCATCTGCTATCTCAGGAAATGCAGTAGACAGATAGTAATTATATAATTCCAAGAGTACAAAACATAATAAAATATAGCATGATTCAATAAGAACAGAACCATCGTATACCTCCTGAACTGGCAGCTTTATTTTGGGCCATCTCATTCTCTACAGCAAGTGACGTGGACAGTGAAGCATGAAGTGTAGATAGAGAAAGCAATTCTCTTGTGCGGTGAACATGAGCTCTTATAGATCTATCATCATATAATGCTACAAGGAAAATGTTTCACATCAGAACCCACTTAAGTCTAAAGATCATATCACTGAAGGAAAAAAAATTCAAATTAACATACCAGGAACCATTTCCAAGGAACAACCACCAATTGTAATGTCAGCTACCTCAGAAAGTTCATTGTAATCTTCTAAATGATGGGTGGTACCATCCTTTGTGTGCAGGAATAAGTCATAGCATGTGATAAAACAAGTTTCTGGAGCATCAAGGAGGAACTGTCTTATATCAATGACAGAATCCCCTGGATTTAACTGTGAATCAATCAAATAACTCATAAGATACATTTTATAAGGAATGATTAAAAAGGAAAAAAAAATACTGCTCCGATGCAAAATTGAAGTTATAAATAGCTTGAAATTTTGAAATTTAATGCAGAACCAACAAATCCCACATTAATAGGAAAACTTCAGAAAACTACCAAGCAATGGACCTCAAACATTCTGAATTCCAAGTAAATGAAAAAATGCAACAATAAAAATAAAAAGGTACAACTTCATAAAGAAGTTAGCTCACCTGCAACTCAAGCTTTTCCCCACTATGAGTTTTGACAGAGACTGGGTAAAGTTGAAGATCACCTGTGTGCAAAGTGGAAGTATTATATAAATTGACAACAAGGACAAGATAAATTTGAATAGATAACCATAACTGGACTTGAAATTAGTCAAGAAATCATGCTTGACTTCCCTCCAGACAAAACAAACACCCAATGATAAAAATGAAAATGCGAAGAAAGAATCAAATGGAAGAAGCCAATAATAATATAGATAACCCCTCAGCATTTCAGCTGATGTATACATTAATCTAATGCTGTCACCAAATGTTGCAGATAATAGAACACTCATAAACAGGGATTTACAACACCTTTAAACTAACCGACCAAGTGTGAAATGGGGTTTCATAGAATAACGCTTGTCAGCTTGCATCAATGAAGCTAATTGATTTTGGCAGAAAAAATAAGAAGAAAATAAAACATAGTCCAGTGGCACATGAATTTTCCATGTGTCTTTGCGTCCTTGTTGACGTAAACATTACACGTCATATACCATACTGCCATCTGAACCCTATACAAGTTATCACAAACTATATCAAATTGTCAGTTGCATATTCCATTTGTGTCTCTATTTTTCTTTAAAAAGCTAAGTAACAAATCTAGAAGACACTTTCAATCAAGGTATTTACATTCCTTTATAAGATATATGGGAGGAAACGCACATGAATTCATTAGAATCCAAAATTCATCTCTAGTATAGAAACAATTGTGGAGTTTAGTTTTGGATATTTCTTTATTATACATGATATGGAATCTTACATGCTGTTTTAAACCTAAATATAGACCAAATTAAAGAAGATGACTTCAAAATGCCTGGGATTGTCACAAATTTTTAAACTTTTAAAATTTTCGCAAGAACCAGTTTTGTAAAAATCAATTCAGTGTTGGGAACATAATCTAAAACCTAGACTTGTGAGTGAAGTTGTTTTCAACTGAGAGGAAATCATGTTTGGTTGTCAAATTATGAAAAGGATGTAACATTAATCTGATTAAAATGAAAATATCAGTAATAAATGATAATAAGACATGTCTGATACTTTACAAACTTAGAGAGGCAATTATGTCAACAATTCTTTGAGTACATGCACCAAGGACACTGCCACCAGGCACAAAATGCAGTTAAAATCTATTTCTGGAGTCAAAACTTGGAAGTGAAGTTTAGATACTCCCCCAGACAACTAACTCATATATCACCACTTCAACATAAAAAGAAGTAAAATATAGATTTCTTACTATTAGTATGCTACCACATCACCAACTAGAAATTTTTCACGTGAAAAAATATTTATCTAGAGAGGTTCACCTTGCTTTGGTTGGCTCCCTGAATCTGCTGTCTCTTGTTCCTTAACCTCCAGATTACCACTGGTTGAGTCAGCCCCAGCTGAAACATCACGCACATCAGGTTTTGCAGAGTCTGGGGTATCCATATGATCTTTTGCCGGAACATCAGACATGGTTGCAGGTACAGATGAATTGGAAGCAATAGAAGCATTATTCAGCCCTCTCCTATTCCTCCCCTTGTTTGATTTTCCTGCCATTCCTCCTTCTGGATCAACATACAATGTCGTTACATCATATTTCAGAAATTAGAGAAAATCTGTAAGCAAACACAGAGAGCAAACAGCTTGTTTAACAATTCATATTACACAAAAGATCATAAGATTTCTTAGAATTAGCATTCACCCAGCCCAAAATTGTGGAAGTTCCCTTACCTTAACCCATAAATATGTCAAAGCCATAAGTACAATCAGCAAAACGTTGAAAGTCTCTATAGGTAGAGGCCAAAAAGAAGTATGTAACTCCGTGAAAGTCTAAGAAAATGCCATGAACACATGTCACCACTACCAGCATTTACATCAATGAATTCAAGCAAGCAGCCATTCCAGGTCAAACAATTATGGACCCACTTGTAAACATAATAAAACAACTGAAATTTCAGCTTTGACATGCGAGAAGAAGAACAGACAATCAAAGAGAAACACACATTCAAGTCCAGCTTAAAAGTTCACTAAGACCAACTGGACAAGCGGATTACAATAACAAAATCCAGATGGGAAAAACAATCAAATTAGAACTGAAGCTTCATTATGTTTCATCAGCAATTCATTTCTTCCATACAATACCTTATGTTAAATAGCAAGAGAAGACACCAATCGCAGTTGAACTCGCTATACAAGCATAGGAAATGAATATGAATATGGCAGAGTTAGAGAGAGAAGAGGGTTTTAGAGCAGAAATGGGTTTGGGGAGGCTGAGGTTTGGACTTTGGAGTCAGAAAGTGCTATGAACAGCAAGTGGCTGAGAGGCGGCGGTGTTTTTAGCTCTTTCACCGAATGAGAGAGAGAGCTTTCTAACGATTTTACAACCCAGGTTTTGGTGGGCTTAGGCTACTTATTTCCATTTTCATCCAGATATGGAATGCCATTATGATATGTTTTCTTATTTTCCATCCTTCGACTGCCAAACGAATGATTTTATTATTTTCTTATATTTTTTGAACATTATCCATTTTCAATGCACTCATTATAGAAAGCTATATGGGTTAAATGCTTTAGGTTCAATGGTTGTTAGGTTTTCTTATTCTCCATCCTGCAATTGCAAAAAGTATGATTTTATTATTTTCTACTTATCCTTATGATAAGGTGTGTTTTTAACATTTTCCCTTTTACTTATCATAGAAAGCTATGTACGTTAAATTTTCTAGGTGGGAATGGGGCTAAAATACCAAATTACGCAAATTTTCAAAACAATTTACCGTTTTACGGCAGGTTGGAAATATATTACCAGAATACGCAGGGCACCATTCAAATTAGCGCTCCTGGGGGTTGGAGGCGCCATTCAAAGTGGCGCCCTCCCCCTTGGAGGCCCCATTTCAAGTGGCGCCCTCCATGCGGGAGGCGCCATTTTGACTGGCGCCCTCCGTATGGAAGGCGCCTTCCCAAAAGGCGCCCCTGGGCCCTTTCAAATTTCAAATTTGAATTTCAAACGGGAGGCACCATTTCATCAGGCGCCTCCCCCCCTATTTATACCCGTCCTCCGTGTCCCTCCTCCCCCAAACCCTCAAGTGCGCAGCCGTCTCCTCTCTCAAACCCTCTCACTCAGAAGCCATTTTGCAGTTCTGCTTCTCTTCTTTGTTCGTAAAACTGGTAGCCACAGTTCGTTCATCAATCATCATCCATTCTTATTTTTGTACATTGCATTCAGAAGCATTTTTTGCTTTGGAGCAAATCTGATCCCAGTCAACTCTTATTTGGTTAGTGTATTTGTAATTTTTATTATTATGTTATATTTTTTTAAATTAATTATTATGATTTATGATCTGAAGTGATGATTAAAGAGTTAGGAAGAAATTTCTGTTATAATTTATAAATTTTATTTATTTAAGTTTTAATATTTTTTGTATTTATATTATAATATTTATTTTATGTTAATATTATGATTTATGATATGAAATGGTGATCTTGGATTTAGAAAAGATTTATACAAATTTATATGATATGTGATAGTTTATATTTTTTACTGATTGGTATTTTTATATAATTTCTGTATGTATATTATAATTTATATTTCATGTTGGTTATTATGATTTACGATGGGAAATAATGATCTACGATTTAGAAAAAAATTATATAAATATATGTGATCTGTGATAATTTATGATTTTTATATAAATATATGTGATCAGTGATAATTTTTGTCATAATTTATAAATTTTATTTGCTTAAATTTTGATAATTTTTGTATTTAATATTATAATATTTATTTTATGTTAATTATTATGATATATGATGTGAAGTGGTGATCTAGGATTTAGAAAAAATTTATACAAATTTGTATGATATGTGATAGTTTATGTTTTTCACTGGATAGTATTTTTATAATTTCTGTATGTATATTATAATTTATATTTCATGTTGATTATTATGATTTATGATGAGAAATGATGATCTAGGATTTAGGAAAAAATTTTATAAATATATGTGATCTGTGATAGTTTGTGATTTTTATTGGTTAGTGTTTGTAGATTTTTTACATTTATATTATAATTTTTAATTTATTTTGATTATTATGGCTTATAATGTGAAGTGATGATCTAGGATTTAGAAAAAATTGAAACTTTAACATATTATATTTGTTAGAAAACTAACATGTTTTTGACAATATTTTTTTTACAATCATTAATTATATTTTATAATTTATGACAATATTTTAAGTTTTTGTTAATGATATTTTTTGAATAGTATATTTTAAATTTAAAATACATCAACTGAAAGTTCTCGGAAGGTTTACAGTCCGTACATAATTTGTTTTTCATTTCATGTACCTTGCAGATGATTTTCTTTTTTATTTCTTCAATCATTGTATTAAAAGTTGAAATAGAAAATATTGAATAATATTAATTTTATATAATATCATATTTTTTATGCGTCAAGTTATTTTTAATGATGAAATATTTTTTTTTTAGAAATTCATGTTATGGAAAACGCTGATTGAAATAACTAACTATATATTTTAGTTTTAATGAGATGAGTTAGGAATAAAAATTAATTATTTTTTAAAATTTATTAATATTTTATTGATATAAAAATTCGAACAATATATTTTAAATTGAATATACATCAATAAAATTTTATATATATTGTTATTTTTATTCCTTTAATATATTATCCTACAAAATAAATTTAATTTAGCGTGATTGTTGCATAATTTTATAATTGATACAATAACATCTAATAACTTTTACTTAGAGATTGAAATTATTAAATGATCTAACAAATTTTTCTTTCATGCAGAGGCTTTTTTCTGTTTGCTTCTCCAAATACTTACCGGTTAGTATTTTTAGGAATTTTATGCTTATACTATAATTTTTATATAGTCACAGTGAAAATATTTTTTATATCGGTAGAGAAATTTATTTAAAATATTATGATATTAATAATATAGAATTATTTATTTTATATTGATTGTTATGATTTATTATGTGAAATTATGATTTAAGATGTGAAGTTATAATTTATGAAAATGTCGTAGGACTTTATATGTAATGTGATAGGTTGTGCTATTACAATAATAACAAACGAGATAAAGAAGGATGTCCTAATATAAGTCTTACGACCTAGGTGAAAGCCATATTTAGAGAACTGGATTATGTGAGATCTTAATGTATCATAAGAGAGGTACTAAAAAAGATCCTGGGAAATGTGAATATAACTAAAAGCCTTGAAAAAGTAGGATACTGTTATTACAAATTTGGACTTTTTTACATTTAAATAGTACATATTGTAGATGGAAGAGTAGTAAACGTACCTGAAAAAAATATAGGTATCCTTGGTTTATTTAGGAAGAATTAAGATATATATGGAGGTATTGGCAATAATAATGTGTACATACTTTTGGTTGCTATTTCGTAGTAGGTGTGAATGGAGAAAAAAAGTCGTAAAATTGGACAAATAGTGTATTTGATTGGCTAACTAATTTAATTAGTATAATTTGTGCAAAATCACTAAGAAAAATGATGATTGAAAGAGATAAACAAAACCATAGGTAAAATTATATAGTCAAATTTTATATTAGTTTTGGAAAAGAAATAACCTTAGATTGGTCGAAGAAAATAATCCTGTTATTTCATAGAATTAACAGAATACCTTGCAAAATAGTAATACATCGCGTTCATTTTTAATTATAGTATTAAATACTAGTATACTTATTTATGAGAACAAAATTTGTATATGAGACTACTTCTCCATGTGGGGGTACAATGAGTATTATGCAGCTAAAAGTATGAAGATGAAGAAAAGTTTAATTACGTTTATATATTCAAATGGTACAATTGTTGAGGGATCAGAGGGGATAATGTACGATGGACCTCCCTCAAAGGCATTGAAATTAAGAGGATGCAGCAGTATGGATGTTTTACGGGAGAGAATTCATGCCCGACTGAAGCTTCACGAAGATCAAGCTATGGGGAAGATTGTTTACAGGTTTCCACAGCATCAAACAGAGGCTCAGTACATGGCATACGAATTGGCTGACGATGAAGACTTGGCATATGCGAATAGCAAGCTACGAACAACATCCGACGATGACAGCCATGGAATTGTACGTGGACGTGATCACATCCGAATTGCGCGCTGCCACCCTTGGTTTTGATGAAAGAGTTCCAAGAACTGCACCACCCGTGGATCCACCGGTTTATGTTAACACTGGTTGTTCGATGGTGGGGGAAGGTCGTCCTTACACAGGTGGATTTGAGTTCCACATTTCTGATAGTCATACTCCTGCGCTGGACTCATCTGTTGCAGGTGTTTTCCCGGTAAATGCACCCCAAACCTTGGTAGGTTCATCAAGTGCCTTACCGGTCGTACAAGAAGAATCTGTTGATCCCGTATTAATGGATGCCCACCTAGAGTCTGGTTTTGAAGACGATGAGGTGTCCTACAGTAGCAGTGACGATCATGACACAGATGACGAAGAACGTGCGGCTACACATGCAGACAGTGTACCAACGCGGTATGTGAAGGGTGGTAATGCTGCACAAACATCATATGGTGTCCCCCAAGCTACTGTCTTCTCTGACATTGATTGGGATGTGATACGGAAGCCAAATGAATTTTCAAAAATAATGAAGCCAACCTATGATTACGACATGGAGGACTTGCAGGTTAGGCAAGAGTTCGATTGCAAGGAGGCTTTAATTGCTGCAACCAAGCATTACCACATCAAAAGGCACCACAATTATTACGTGGAGGAGTCAGATACCAGAAGATTATCATTGAAGTGTGATAAATTTGGGGACCAATGCAATTTCCACCTCTGAGCAGTGAAACTGAAGAATTGTAACACTTGGACCATAACTAGATTTTCAGGGCCCCACACATGTGTTAATGCTAGTTTGACACAGGACCACCGGTCTCTGGATTCCGAGTATATCAGTTCCCTGATCCTGGAGATGATTAAAATGAAGTAAGATGTTCCAATCTCGCTTATACAAGAGAGGGTGGAAGGCATGTACGGATACAAGATTTCGTACAGGAAAGCATAGAAGGCGAAACAAAAGGCAATTGTGAAGGTGCACGGTGATTGGGACAAATCGTATGAAGTGCTCCCCAAATGGTTGGACATTTTAGGCTACTGTGACCAGGCGCTGTTCAAGTTGGAGTCCCAAGAATTTGTCACAGCTGATAATCGTGCCGATCCGCAGAAACATGTTTTCAACCGAGTTTTCTGGGCATTCAAGCCATGCATTGCCGCATTTCCTTACTGCAAGCAATTCATACAAGTTGATGGCACGCATCTATATGGCAAGTTTAGGGGCGTGCTACTGATTGCTGCGACCCAGGATAGTAACAAATGCCCCGTTCCTCTTGTCTTTGCCATTGTTGACAAGGAGAACTATGAAAATTGGAGTTGGTTTTTGGCATTACTGCGGGTAAATGTCACTAACAAGCAAGGAATATGCTTGATATCAGATCGGCACCGAGTGATAAAAGATGTTGTAGCCACCGAAGGCCTGGGATGGCAGCCTCCTTATGCTTATCACCGGTATTGTCTCAGACACATTGCCAGCAACGTTCGCAAGAAGTGCAGGGATGACAATGTGAGGAAAGTTGTCCTTAAGATTGGTATGTGTTATACAGACATTTCTTTATTGAACCTTTCATTTATAAATTTGTGCACCTGGTAGTTCATTTTAGTTAACCTATTTGTCTCCTTCTATTCAGCGTATGAGTCCAGTTGGGGAAAGGCCATGGAGAGATTGGACAATCTTAGCAAAGTCAATGAGGAGATCCATAAGAAGTTGACCGGTATTCCGAACGAGAAGTGGATGCTTGCTTATGACGAAGGCAGAAGATATGGTTATATGACGACTAACATTGTAGAGTGCATCAATGGCCTCTTCAAAGGACTAAGGAAGCTGCCAATTACAGGCCTTGTCTAACAAACATACTATAAATGTGTCAAGTACTTTGTGGAAAGGGCAAGAGAAGCGCACGCTGACTTACAACAAGGACACAGGTACGCAAGCAGATTCAGACAGGAGTTTGCGACTATCCAGTCACGTGCTTCTTCTTACCACGTTCGTGCTTACAATAGAGAAGGGACTAGGTTTGAGGTGGTG
Organism: Sindora glabra; assembly: GCA_020226215.1. Classification (NCBI taxonomy): domain Eukaryota; kingdom Viridiplantae; phylum Streptophyta; class Magnoliopsida; order Fabales; family Fabaceae; genus Sindora; species Sindora glabra. The sequence continues at coordinate 31,538,834 of CM035229.1, forward strand.
GAGGGCCCTGATATGGCCAGGGGGTCATGTGGAAAGGTCGTCCAAGTGTTATTAGACAAAGGGCAATGTGAATGTGGACAATTCCAAGCATATAGGTATCCCTGCGCTCATATTATTGCTGCTTGTGCCTCAATCAACATATCGTGGGAACCATATGTCGATGCTGTATACAGGCTTGACACGCTGCTCAATTGCTACAAATCTGAGTGGTGGCCTATTAGGGATTGGTCACAATGAAATAACCTACCACCATTCCCTGTCCTAGTTCCAAATTATGGAAGATTACGTGCAAGGGGATGACCAAAGTCGACCAGAATAAGAAATGAGATGGATTGGCCTCAGGAGGGCGGTGTGAAGCAAAAATGTAGTCATTGTAAGATGGAATGACATAATCGTAGGCGTTGCCCACTACTTCACGAAGACGAAGGCCCTTCTACACCGTGATTTTTACTATTTACTTTCGCATGTATGCTTCAAAGTATGTTAACCAATATCATAAGTGTAGCGTTTGCACACTATATTTTATTCTTTACGGTTGTAAATTTGCACATCATTATGTATATAAGGGTTACCCCATTACTAGTAATGTGCAATTTTTTATTATCTGACATTTTATGATATTATTTATATATATTGCACCTTAAATTTAAGACAGTTTATGATATTATTTATGATATTAGTTATACCTTAAGGCTGTGCTTAAATTGGACAACATCTTTAAGTTTGTGTGTGTTTAAATTTCATTCCTATGCAATGCTTGTCGTGGCAGATGGCATCCACGTCCCGACGCGTTGATCCTGGACCACGCGATCCTTCTCTGTTGACCGCTCAAGGCCTCACACATATCCCAGTCGATTTGGGCAGGCCATGTATGGAAATAGCTACACCTTAATTAATCCGAGTATTAACTGTTTCTGAATTGTCATACGTTATAGTTAGTGTTATTTTTTCTTTTTGCAGCCTGACCGTGTGCTTAGGATTCGACGAGCTCATCACTACCATCACCAGCCGCCGCCGGAGTTGATTGTCCCCTTTCTGTGAGAGGCAGGCTTCTACGGCTTGGCGATGTGTGAGTTTGTGTCGATCGACCACCAGTTGATCAGTGCTCTTGTGGAGAGGTGGAGGCCGGAGACGCACACCTTTCACATGCCGCAGGGAGAGATGACTATTACCCTGCAGGATGTTGCTTTTCAGCTCGGCCTACCCATTGACGGTCGAGTAGTGACGGGGCCCACTGTGTGGGGGTGGGGAGGCCTGATAGAGGAGTACTTGGGACTCCAGTTACCGGTGGATGAGAATGTCATCCGAGGGGGGCGACTGAGGATGAGTTAGTTGGAGAGGCATTTCACTCATCTTCCAGATGATGCGGATGAGGTGACAGTGCAGAGATTCGCCCGAGCTTACATTTTATGACTCATAGGTGGGACGTTATTTCCGGACCATTCCGGCACATACGTCCACCTCATGCACTTACCTTTGATCGCACACCTACACGAGGTTGAGACGTACAGTTGGGGGTTTGCTTGCCTGGCATACCTGTACAGAGAGCTTTGTAAGGCCATCGCACCGGATTACAGAGAGATAGGAGGTTGTTGCCTACTACTGCAGCTCTGGGCTTGGGATAGATTTTCCACTATCGCCCCCGCGATAGCTATTTTAGACATACCAGAGGGGGATGCAGGGATTGGCCCCTTAGTGCGCAGGTTAGAAAATATTTCAACTTTCGCTTATAATTAAGTTTGCTACGAAGTTGCCTAACTTTGTTATTGAACCTGGCAGGTGGCACTATCAGAAGACGTTCCAGGATAGTCTGGCACACAGCCTACCCCATTACAGATACGTGCTGGACCGGCTTCGACTTGACCAGGTATGCAGGGGGTTTTTACAATCACTAATTTCAAGGCTTTGTCCAATCCACAATCGTATTTAAATCACGTGATACATTTGTAACTCCAGATCGTCTGGATCCCATACACTGAGGAGGTCACCGCATCACTGCCTCAGTACTGCTTTGACGGGAGCGACACCTGGACAGCAGTGGTGCCGCTCATTCACTTCCAGATTGTCGAGTGGCACCAGCCTGATAGGGTTTTGCGGCAGTTTGGACTACGCCAGGCTATTCCAGAGCCACCGAAGCAGGTGGCGGAGGTCCACTGCCTTCACTTGTCCGGTCGGCATGACGAGGAGTGGCACATCCACCATCAGCCGTATATTGCACTCTGGGATATTCGGCGAGACTTGTGTGTTACCGCCGAGCCGACGACACGCCTAGTTCTGGGACCATGTTCCGATTACATGACATGGTACAGACGAGTTACCAGGCGATGTATTACACTAGTCGGGGGAGTGCTAGACCTTGTGGTAAGATTGCGTGCTAGTGTTTTGTATCTAATTTTCTTTAAATGCATTAGTATTATAACTAACTTTAATGTCAAAAATTTGCACAGGTAGATGAGGTTTCCTCACTACAGGACTTCACTACCCCCGAGGGGTAGGCTATGTTCACCTTCGATGCGCTTAGGTCAGCGACGGAGTCCATCCTTCATGCGATTCAGCAGGTTGATCATGTCATTATTGACTCACATGCGGAGCCAGCTCCCCAGGCCCATCACATCCCAGACCCTGCGGAGGGTGACCACGACCAGCCTCGATCTCGCCGACGACGTCGCACTGCTCCATGGCATACGTCGCAGGCTGATGTTCCGTCCGCTCCGACAGTGCAGCAGATTCCACCTTTGACTGCCCAGGAGACCATGACGATGATACCTGATCTTACTGCCCCATCTCATGTGTGTCCTACTACACCTGATGATCCTTCATCCTCCACCATGTTCCCGGCCGCACTATTTGGGCCATCGTCATCCCAGATGTACCAGCCCCCTCCTGGTGTTCCATCCTCATTCCAGGCATTTTCGCATGTACCAGGAGTTTCATCTGCATTCCATGCCTTTCCTTCCGATGATGCTGGTGCATTACAGCCATATCGTCCTGTATTTGATTGGCATACTCAGGATTAGGGATTAGTGCATGGTGGCATGGTGACAGATAACTCAGAGCTTGTAGATAGAGGTAGAGGTAGAGGTGGAGGCAGAGTGGGAGCCAGGGGTAGAGGCAGAGCAGGAGCTCGAGGTAGAGCAGACACAGACACCGGGGATGTGACTCCCGGACCTGTGCAGAGGGTTAGCAGATACGGCCGCCACATTACCGATCTTGGATGTGGGACTGGACATCACTTGCGTAGACATTAGCTTGCTTTTCTATGTTTTTTGTATATTTGTATATTTGTATACATTTATCTTACTACTTTATTGCCAGACATCAACATTTAGGATGACTTTACTATTTTATTGCCAAACATCAATATTTAGGATGCTTCTAATTACTACGACTTTTTTAATTGCTTGCACAGGAATAATTACAAATAACAATAAATCACGATGATCATTGCAATATTTAATTTTATTTAAAAAATGATGATAATGACATCTTCCACATATAATAACTAATATTACTAATTATCATACTTTCACAACTATTATAAATATCTACTCGGTTAAAATACCAAGATACATTTACTTTATAAACTATTTTTTGTTTTACCGCAAGTTTGAAACTATTTACTAAAATACACAGGGCGCCAGACTGTTTGGCATCATCGGCCGCGCTGAAGGCGCCTTCTAACATGGCGCTTTCGCTGTAGCAAATTTCACTGGGGAGGCGTCATTTCACCTGGCGCCTACCCAGCAAACTTAGGTTTAGAACTTATGGGGCTGGGAGGCGCCAAGTGAAATGGCGCCTCCACAATCCCATTTTATAAATTAAATAAGTTTATAAATTTATATATTTATTTATATAACTTTAATTTTATTATAATTATATCTTAATTTTTACGACTAATATAGATAAATAATATCATAAAATATAATTAATTAAATTTTAAAAATTATAATTTCATTACAAATAATAATAACCTTAAAATTATATAAATAAATATATAAATTTATAAAACTTAATTAATTTATAAAATAGGGTTGTGGAGGCGCCATGTCACTTGGCGCCTCGCAGCCCCATTAGTTATAAACTTAAGTTTGTCGGGTAGGCGCCAGGTGAAATAGTGCCTCCCAGCCCGCACAGCGAAATTCGCTGTAGCAAACGCGCCATGTTGAAAGGCGCCTTCAACGGCGCCCTGCGTAATTTGATAAATAGTTTCGAAACTACGATGAAGCGCAAAATAGTTTATGAAATAAATTTATTAGCCTATTTTAACCTATCTACTCTTTTTTTATTTATCGTGTGAAAGTAAATAAATAATATTAATTATCATACTTTCACAAAAATTCATGTCTCTGGGGTGCACAGTCAACACAGTCACCGGCTAATTAATTTAGAAATGAGGAGCGAGGGTGCCATAGGTCAAAAGTGCCATATCGCCTGCCAGTTCCTTCCCTTCAGCGCGAACGATGCCATTTCGTCTAGCACACCTCTACACGTCATTTGGCGTCTCTCCATCGCTGCTCGTATCTTCTGTGCTTATTTCGATAAAGTGTTTCCAGCGAACGATGAAACGAATAATAGTTTCTTAAAAAATAATTTATCGGTACTTTTCACTCCCATTGCCAAAATATTTTATCATTCTAATGAAATAAAAAATAGCTAATTCATGTTATAATTCCGATTTCATTACAAAATTAAAAGATTATTGAAATGAAATAATCAGAATTTTTAAAATTTTTAGCTATCTTCAACCTCGCCAGTTTGCATTCATTCTGTCACAAAATAAAAAAATTCTTATTCAAATAAATACAAAGTGACAAGCATATTATTGGAATAAATATAAAATAAGAAAAATATATTTATTACATTATATTTCTTTTCATTTTTAGCAATCTTCAACTTTGTATATAAAGAATATTTTAGTATACTCAATAAATTTACTTATATGTAATAACATATTAAATAATTACTTGTAATAATATAATTCCAAGCGTTAGAAGTTTATAATTTCAAAATTGATAAAAATTAACTGTCATTACATAAAATCTTGAGAGACATTAATGTAAATTATGTAATTATTCTTTATTGATCCTATATTTTTTAAATAATATTTAATTATTTACTAAATATTTATTATTTTTATTCATTATATTATTATCATTAACTACTTTCTTATTTAATTCCTATAATAAATTTATGTATTAGATATCAAAGTGGAGTTAACATATTTTTATATGACATCAAATATAATTATAAAATAAATAATTTATTTTCAGTTATAATTATATATTATTTATTTTTATTTTCAAATGATATCAACATTAATTAATTTTAAAAGGGCAAAAATGGAAAAAATGGACCGAGGGCGCCACCTTGAATGGCGCCCTCGGAGACCCTAAAGACGCCATCTTGGATGGCGCCTCCGCCCATGAGGCACCATCCCGAATGGCGCCTCCCTGCCCCCGTGCGTATTTCGGTAATATGTTTCGAAAAAATAGTAAAACGGTAATAAGTTTCGTAAAAAACATTAATTTGGTAATTTAGCCTGGGAATGGTTACCACGTTTCTTATTTTCCATCCTTCAATTGCAGAAGGTATGATTTTATTATATTCAATTTGTCCTTACAGTAACGTTACCAAAAAAAAAAAATTGTCCTCATAATAAAATATATTTTTTAACATATTCCCTTTTTTGATACCCTTACTATAGAAGGTTAAACAAGAAAATAAAAAAATAAAAAAGGATCTAATGACCTCAAAAGAATTGAAGGAAGAGCCGCATAGGATGAAAATCTCTTGTATAGTTTCGTAAAATGGCTTTTAGAACGACCTGTTTGTCAACTTTTCTACTATCATTTCGGGACACCTAAAATCTGACTTTCCTAAAGATTTCAGAACATTTGACTTCTAAATTTGAAATCACTGATTAATATTTGGTATTTTGTCATAATTTAAAGAACATTATGTAATTTTCAAATGTTTTAGATTCTTTTTATAAGTGGCAAGTCATTCAGTATAGGTGTAAGATCCTAAATTTGAATTTAGGAAATGACCCCAAAAAAAAAAGTGTAGCATGATGTTTATTATTTCATCTGTTTCCTTATTATTTATTACATTTGGAAGAAATTCTTTTATTTTTTTAGTTTGTCGCTTTAGAAATCAGCATTAATATTTTTTCAATTTTATCAATTTTTATTAATAAATATTTTATTATTTTATACATTTATCTTAGGATATCTATATATATGAATTGGGTCATCAATTTCAAATCAAATTTTTCATGTATAATTATATAAAATACAATAGGACAACCACGAGCCTAACCTGTTTAATTTTAAAAAACTTTGGCTCACCCCAACTTAATTTAATTTATAGGTGACTTGAGACCTAATTTAAAAATCTAATTACTTTTATTTTTTATTAATACATTAAGTAAAAATAATTTTTAATATAAAAATATATTTAAAAAATATAATAAAATATTTAAATATATAATATATTTAATTATATCAAATTAACTATTTTTGCATTAAAAATAATTAAATATAACTATTTTATAGTATATAATTATATTTTTAAATATATATATATATAATCAAGTTGAATGGAGTCAAACCAACTTATCTTTTATTATGATTTAAGCTTGACCTGAATATTAATTGAATTATAAAAAAGTTGGATAAATATTCAAGTTAAAAAAAAAACGTTCAAACTCTCCTTTTTTTCGTTAGCCTTTTTGAGTCAAATGAGTCACTTGGTTCATGTAAGGTAGAGCGTTAACAGATTTATTTCATTATATTTCTCTATTTAATTTCAACCATCTTACACTTTGTAAATAAAATTTCATTTTCTAATAGTAAAGTCATCTCTCCACTTCCAACCCACTTGCATATTCATTAAACTTAAATGTACTAAAGGATAGTTTTGGAAAAATAAGCTTACTAAAAAAAGAAGTATATTATTAGAAGTGTTAGCATAAACTTAATTATTACTTATTTGCATTTATGCTCATTATGTATGAATTTATATATTAAATATTTTATGGATAATTCTTCTATACCTATATTATAATTATAAGTTTTGATACCTTAATAGGTAATGCCAATAAGAGATTAACGCATTGTTTATATGAAAGAAAATTTCAAATTAATTATTTCTTTTTAAATCTTTTAAACAAGACTCATATTTGTTCTAATTTTATTTTAGGTCCAAACTTTTATTTAATAAATTTGTGACTTAATAAAAGCAAGATGGGCCGAAAATTTTCCCCTTTAAAGATTTTGGGACATTTTTTTAATCCCTTTTCCTTGAAACATATTTAAAAAATTAAAATAAAAAATACTATTATAGAAAAATTAAATAAAATAACTGGATTGAATGCATATAAACATATTGTAATAATTATAAAAACATAAAAAAAATTATACCTTTTTGAAACATATGGAGCAAAAAGCAAAAGTGGAAAACGTGAACTAATATCATTGAACTTAACATATTAAGTTTCACTAAATTATTATTTTTTTCATATGTTAAATTACTAAAACTGTCACCTTAGTAAATATAGTAACATATTAAACACTATAAAAAATTAGTTTTAATATTTATGAAAATAAATAATTATGTTAGTTTATGAGATATGAAGATAATTATTATCAAATAATTGTAACTTCATTTGTTAAATTACACATTGTTAATAATTAATCAAAAGTTACTTAGATTATTACTCAAGAAAATATAGTAAACATGCAGAAACGTATTATCACCTAATTAGCGGATGTAATAAATTCCACCAAAATATTATTGTAAATTCATGTGTTAAATTACTAAAATTATTACCTAAATAAAAATAGTGACATATTAAATCTTATAAAAAATTAATTTTAGTACATACATTGTATAAATGAATAATTATATTATTTATGATATATCAAATTATTACAATTTTATACTTTAAATTATTAAAATTATCACCTAACTAAATAGAATAATTACAAACACAAATGTCATATTATCATCCTTTTACTAATTAAGTATGTTTTCAGTCGTTTCATCTCAATCTTTTATTTTGGCAATATCTAACAATATTTATGATACCATAAAAACAAGGTATGGATACTCAAATTTTTAGTTTGAGTATATTAAAATTCTTCATATATTATTCAAAGATTTGACTCTTTAGTTATGACAAAATATTACTATTAATGTAAAAGTGTTGCTTACAATTTTGTATGAATTATGGGTTACTCTCTTCATCCATTTTCACCTGTTGGATTTGAAAAAAAAATTATCCTCTATTTTTTTAAGAAATTTAATGAAGTATTAATTATTTTTTAATTTTATTCTCCTTTTTCTCTAAATAGTGCTTCCTTACTTTATATATTTATATTGAAACATGTCAACGAATTTATTCTATTATATTTTTTTCTCCATTCTCAATTGTCTTAAACTTTGAGATCACAAGTTTAAGACATATGAGAGTAGAAAGAGGAACAAGATGGAATACATTTTTATTTTAGACTAAATGGTAATTTTGAAAAGTACTGTAGAAATAAATATACTAAATTATTCTCTTAATTTTCATAAAATGGTTAAAAGTGACAAATAAAAAGGGATAGAAAAGTAATATATTATTATTAAAAATTAGTGTCTCTCATTAGTTAGCATTATCCTTTTTATTTAAATATCTTTCAACAATGATCACTAATTAATACATTACAATAAATATCTATCAATTTTTTACATTTTTTCCTTTATAATTATTGTTGGTCATTAATTCGCAAATATTTATCTATACAAATGTTGACCATTTATATAGTTATTGCTAGAAATTGATTTCATAATTATAATTATTTTTTGTCATTACTATTTTTCAAATTATCACCTATTTAAATGCGGATTGTTAGAACAATTAATATGTTGTAAGGAGTTTTCTAATTTTTTAAATATTATGTTTGTTATACTTAATGGTTTAATGAAGTTGACTTGTAATATTTGAAATCTCTTTCAAGTAGTTTTTATGAATTTTAAAATTTCAAGAAAAGTTATTTAATCAATCTACTCATTGTCATGTTTATTTTTTACTTTAGTACAGATATCTGAATATCAAATATTAACCAACTATTTTTATCTTACATTACAGAAAAATACAGATATTTAAATTTTCATTGAATAAAATTATTGTGATTTTATTAAAATGTGTTTAAAACTTCCCTTGAGTGAATTGAATGATAGTTTTTTTCTATTGAATTGGAAATATTTGAAGATTGAGAATGAAAGGATTATAAATTAATTGTACTAACTTTAGTAAATGATTTCATTTACAAGTTAATAATAATTTGAGGCACTTATTTTAAGTTTTGTTCACATAAGTAATTGATAAATTAGTTGTAACTACTAAGTTAGTTAGTAGCTAATAAATTAGTTGATTATTTAAGAAGTGTTTTAAAAAATTAGTAACTAAATTAGATGAAATTGCAAAATTATACAAAAAAATATTAATATAAATAGATATATATAATAAAAATAATTTATATTCATTTAAAGATTAAATTATATTAATACAATTAAGATATTCAAAGTAAAAACATAATATCTAATATTTAGTTAATTATACTTTATAGGCTTATATATTTATTTACTTATATAATTTTTATTTTATAATTATTTATAATAGAATTATAATTACTTAAAAAATAATTAATTATATTTTATTAAAAAAATTAGGTTTATGTTATGAAGGGTATGAGATATAAATTAATAAAAAGAACAAGAATATATTTAGAATAAGACTCCATTTTTTGGAATAAATAAATTAACTTATAATTTATTAATATACTCAATAAGTTATAAGTAAGTTATAAGTTAATAAGTTATAAGTTAGCTTTTAGAGGTATTTCATGCACTAGCTTATTAGAAAAATAAATTTTAATTTAATAAATTAACTTGAGTAAATTAAAATTTATATGTTATTACCTCTTGAAATTTTTTTCAAATTTATTTTTATTCTTTTTATTAATTTATAACTCATACTCTTCATACCATAAACCTAAATTTTTTTAATCTTAATGTAATTATATCTAATTTTAATTTTAAACTATAAATATATAAAAATTTGTATATAAATAAATATATAACATCATAAAATATAATTAATTATATTTTAAGTAAATATAATTTTTAATAATAATAATTAGATAAAAATTATATAAGTAAATAAATATTTAAGTTAATAAAATAATTAATTAAATATTAGATTTATATTTTTATTTTAAATATTTTAATCATGTTAATATAATTTAATCTTTAGATTAATATGAATTGTTTTACTTTATATATCTATTTTTTAATATATTTTTCTATATTATTTTACAAATTTAACTTATTTAACAGCTAATTTTATTAAACATGTATTATATAATTAGCTAGCTTATCAATTATCACTTATTAACTAATTTATTAACTATTAATTAGTTTATTAATTATCAATTATTAACTAATTTATTTACTATTTATGTGAAATAAAACTTTAAATTAGAGCTTATTTTTGCATTAAATTAGTGTATGAAATACCTTTAAAGATAACTTATAACTTATTTATCAGGTTAATAAACTATAAGTTAACTTATTTATTGCATAAAATAGAATCCAAAGTTTTAATTATTAAAATTATTATCAAAATTATTGTAACAAAAGAAAGAAAAAATGAAAAATGAATTTTTGAAGGATGGGTGGCTTAGATTAGATCTCGCCTTAAGTTATCTTATGATTCTTCACAAGATTGTCTTCTCTCTTGATCTTCCTACAAGTGAATAGCTAAGGTCATTTTGAATTTTATTTTTGGTACACCTAAAATACCTAACAAAATCTATACCTCCTTTTTCCCTTTCCTTCTTCTTTCTCTCCACGATAATAGTTCTCCCCCCTTTTCCCTTTTACCTTTGGCATCCTTCTCCTTCTTCCATTCTCACCTAGGGCACCATGCATCACTTCTGATCATTGCATGCAACCACCATTTAGTAGTAGTAGCTCCTTAGTGATGGGTGTGGTCATAGATCTCAACTAGGATAGTAACATAATGGGGTATTTTGGCTAATCTTTGTCACAACTTCATTATCGATTGAGCTTCAACCAACCTGCTTATGAAGAGGTGAATCCATCTAAATCATAAAACTTTAATGTTTAGTGTTTTTAATGCTTGATCTAAGAATTCTTGCTCTAGTGTAATTTCTAATCTTTTGGAAATAATTTTGGAAGAATAATGAAATTTATAATTTAAAATACTATAATGAGTTGTTTAGAACTTAGATGACGGATTGTAAAAAAAGACATAATCATTTTGTGCTACTTCATAATTCATTCTTGTAAATTAATGAATAGCTAACAAAAATTAGCAACTTTGGATGCTTTGAAAATTTATAAAGAAAACAAATGTGTAAAAGTGAGTACATACTCTTTTTAACTCTAGCATTTTAAATCCTACATCCCCATCTAACTAGTTACCCAAATATTATGCTTATATATGTAATTGTATATAAAATTCAATGTACTTGTAAAGGTACTTTTTTAATAATTATTTATTGTTGTTGTTTTTGCCTATGTAGTTGATTGGTATATCTTGTATATATTGGGAATATATATTTTCGGTTAGTTGTTGCAAGTATATTTTGAGGCAATGCAATGAAGGCATAATAATGTTGTTACTGATTTTGTGGTGTATAAAGTGAGTGTTTATATGTACTTATAAACAAAATGTATACTTCACTTAAAATTTACAATTCTTAAATTCCATCTTTTTATGCAAATGGGCATGTGTAGAAATATAAATAATATATATAGGTATAATCATGTAATTATAATTATTAGTTGCTTGAAAACATGAAATTTTCCAATATTTGATCTATTAAAGCCTTGTTAATATGATGGCTTAATTGGTTTGCTATGCACTTTGAAAATACAAATATAAACTATAAATTGTTGTTGAATAGTCTTTCATGGCCATGCAACAATGACATGGTGTTAATATTGTTTAGCATGTAATGTATATATGTAGTCTATTTATATGATTTGGATTATTATTGTTAAGTGGACATTTATGGTCATGCAATGAAAGCATAGTAGTAGTATTAACTACTATTAGTTAATAAAGAATGAATTGTTGTAATGAATTGGTTACTTAGATATTGAAATCTGATTATGAATGTGATAAGAAAAGTTTGTGCTTTTGAAAATGGTTCGGATTGTGAATTGTGCCATGAATAAAAATGAAATGAGAAATGTGATAAAGGAGATGATATGAAGTTGGATGCTTAATTCTTAATAAATGTTTGTAAGGAAATAAGATTGATCTTGAAGGAAAAAAGATAAAGTTTGTGAGGAAATAAAATTGAATCAAGAGGTACAAGAAGATTTATTTATTTTTATGCCTTTATAGTTTGTGAGTTATGAATGCAACTTAGATAAGTTTTATGTGATAATGTGATTGTGTTCATATAATTTTGTGGTTGAGATATTGAGGCTCTTACAAATCGAAAGTGTGACTCTATTTGGAAATCTTATTATTTTATGATTTGTTGCATACTTTACAAAGTTTTATTACTTCTTGGGTGTTTTACTCGTTTCTATATATGCACGTGGTAAGTATTAGTTTGTTACTTTACTAAAACTCACCTTAGTATCAATGATCTTGAATAAAAGTAGAAACTCTAAGATGTGAGCAAACTAAGTTACAAAATAGGTAAATTTAACACCATAAGGTTGGAGGCATAGGAATTGGATTCGTAGGTTACTCATTTTTGTACTTATTTATTATAATTTGATTGTTTTCTTCAATAATTTTTGTAGTTGTGAATATATATTAATAGTTATATAGTCATTGAATTTTCAAGACTCATTCCTTTTGTTGTTAACATTTATCTGGTTGAAGTTAATTTAATAGAACCTTGCTACTCTTATAAAGATAAAAACTACCATTGTTAGAGAATTTGATAGTTGGATTAAGATTCAAGTATATTTGTGTCCATATGATTGTTGTGTCAAATTTATTTATTTTTATGTATGTCTTGTGGTTTTTTGTCTAAGTTTTAAACCTTTGGACATATGGCACCCTAGAAAGTACTTAAAAATAGAGAAAATTCTATCTATTTTTTCTTTAAATTTTATGATCGATGTGAATTATGTAACAAAAGTTGTTTACAAGGACATAATATCATTTTGTTCAATCAAAGTATGCATGGTCAGTATATGAGGCTTGTAGGAAGTCACTCATTAAAGGTTTTTTTATGTCAATTACATGCCTAAGGTTTGGGTTGTAATTTTGGGTTGCAATTTTGGGTTGCAATATGACTATGCTTTTTTTATTGAAAAATTATTTATCATTTAGAGTTTCAAAATTTATTATTAGTTATTGTATTTAATTGCAATGTGATTTCATACTGTGCATGTTTTACTTCTTATTTTTTGTACTTGTTGAAAATTTTAAAAACAGCCTACATACTTTTTATTTTTTAGAGCAATTGAAAATTGCATAATAATAATTCTTATAGAATAGTACTTTCAAAAAATGTTAATAAAATAAATACATAAAGCTACATGAAGCACATGAACAAAAAACTCTAGCTTTATTAAGAAAACAAATTTGTATTCTTTTGTGTTGAATCCATGACTTTTAAAATAAAACCTTGACTTATAGGAGCTAGACCAAGCAACCTTATTATGACTTTATTCTTTAACTTAATATGAATAGCATGTCCCAATGTTTAAATTGCAGTTTTGCAACTATTTATGATAATCAATAATAAATAATAAATAATTACAAATAAATTTATAAAATAAATACTTTTATAGATAAATATTATATTTATTAATTAATGTAATAAATAATAATTTAAATTTCAATCTTATTTGATTGAAAAAATCAATCACAATTTTATTTTGATGAATGAAAATAAAATTTATATATGTTTATAGTGATTGATAATGCATAATAGAACAGTAATGTAAGTTATGATTTCACATTTATAATATATTAAATTAATTTTTCAATAATTTGAAAATTTTAAAATAATTTCAAAATTATTAATTATAAAATACTAATATCAATTTATTATATTTATTTATCCATTTTAGTTATAATTTTTTTATAATAATTATAAATTATGATTAGTGGCTATAAATCAAATAATTGATTAATATATTTTTAAAAATATTCAGTTGCCCTTTTGAAAATTTCTAATAATCAATTATAGAAAATAATTTTAATTAAAAAAAGCTTGTTAGAGTAATTTATTTTCCAACCATGATTATAAAATGAGAAATTTTAAATTTTATATCCATACTAATCTTATTTTTTTTATTCTTTTACTTTCGTTACCTTCATTTACTATTATGAATTTAAATTTTATTTTCATATTCATCTCATTTTTATTTTAAATTTATGAATGACTTTCATGATTTTATAATTTAATTATTTGCAATTTTTTAAGTTACTCAATAATAAAATAAATATAAATCCTATTTTAATTATAAAAATAATATTTCCTATTTATGAAAAATAATTTAAATAAATGAACATACATATATTAAATAAGAATTTACATAAATTAAATAAAATATTATGTATATTTTTCATTTACAAACCATAGTATTATAAGGATTAGAAAATTACTAATTTTGATACAATCATGCATATTTTATTATCTTTTTTTAGTAATTTAAAATTTAAAAACGATTGTATTATACATTATCTAAATAAAAATAGATTATATGTAATCAATTATCAATTATTAATTTACATTACCAAACATAAAATAGGTTATATATTATCAATTATTTTAAAATTAATTATTATAATTAATTATTTCAATAATAAATTATTGACTAAAATCTTATTTCAATTCTTGTAAAATTAAGTTTATATTAATATGATCTCTCACTAAAAATTTGTATCAATAAAGTTCTTATAAGATTAATTCTATATTAAAATTTAATCCTTTCATACATAAGATGAAGTTACTGAATTATTAATTGGATGGACTAAAATTTAATATATAGTTAATTTTAAAAGGACTAAATTAATATAAACTTTTAATGAGTGATAAAATTAGTATAAATTCAATCTTATAGGAACTAGAATAGAATTTTAGTCTAAATTATTTTCATTGTTGTGCCAAACAAGTATATAAAAAACTCATAAGCAAAAAAAAGGAAAAATTATTTTATAAAAAACCCAACATTTCAACGTAAAAATCATATATTAGGGTGCCTATACCCCAAGTGTTTAAATAAATGCAAGCCATTAAATTAATCATTTATTAAATAAATAGTTTGATTTAACTTTTTAGTAACTTAATATATGGATTTTAATTTCTTAAGGGATTAATGGTAAATCTATCATAATATTTAAAGTAAATTCAAAAAGAAGCTCCAACAAAATAAAATATTAAAATTATGTATTATTAATGAATTATTTATAGCAAATTACTTTAACGTCCTCTAAAATTATTTCAATTACATGGACCTCTCCTATTTTTTCAAAATATGCACCTTGCTTCATTTTAATAGAACAATTGCGAATATTCTTTGAATATACCCTACTTTTAATTTGTTTTCTATTTTAATATACTAAAATTATGAAATATAGTTATATCCTTTATTTATTTAAATTATTATCCAACTTTAATTACACCCTTTATTTGTTTAAAGTACGATCCAACTTCAACCCCATCTTTGTCTTTTTTGCATTTCCTTTTCTATTCTAACTTGTTTGCTGGAATTTTTAGTAGAAGTTTATACAACTTTTATTAGGTGAGGTTTGGACATTGATGTTGGTTTTACTCATCTAAGAAGGGTGTTGTACTAATCCAACATGTTTTGTTACTTATTTATCCGAAAATCAAATCAAGATACCTCTTTTTTCTTAATTTTTTGACAACATATCATATATTTCTTTGATGTACTTTTTGGATCAATTGCAACACAAAAGAAATTAATGCTTGAAATTTTATAGAATACCAAGAGACTCATTTATATTCAAATCCTTTTTTGGACTACCACTAAAATTGTATATTCTTTGAATCAAAATTTTATTACCATTTTATTTTATTGCAATTACACACATAAATAATATAGTAAAGTAGATGCAAAATTGATAACTTTTAGAGAAAACTTCTTCTTCCTTTTTTTATTGAGATATTTTTATAAAAACATAAATTTTTAGTGCAACTCAAACTTACCATGAAAGTAATTAAGAAACCAGAAATTTTTGCAGTTTAGTCTAATTATTTAATTTTATGCTAAATTAATAATTAAAATCATGTTATTAATTAATGATTTATTATATAACATTTTTAATTAAGTATTTAATTTCATACTAAATTAATCATTGAAATTGTGTCTTGTTAATTAGTTATTTATTATATATCATTTATAATCTAAATATTTAATTTCATGCTAAATTAATGAATTCTCTTTCATTATTTTAACTAAATGCTTAGTTACTAAAATTGTTATATTTCATCTTTAATAAACCTATTTAGTATCATACTAAATTTATTAATCCTATTTAATTTTTCCATTTTTGTTTGAATGTTGAAAATAATTTCTTATTTTATAATTAAAAATTAGCATAATTAACTCATATATAAAAAAGTGAAGACCCTAGGTTAAAATAATTAAACTATCTATTTTGTTAGATATTTAATAGTATTTTAAATTTTGACCTTTTTTTTTGTAACCTATGGTAACACAATCAAGACATAAATAGGCTTAATCAACTTGTTACTTAAAAAAATTGGGAAAAAAAGAGCACACTATGCTAAAGAAGTGAAGTAATCTAATACCATTTTTAATAACAACTTGGCAAAAATATTTAAAAAGAAAATATATAGTGCTGTAAACAAAGAAAGTTAAGAACTTTTAATCAAAATAATTGATAGATTTTCATTTTAATCAACTAATTTTTTAAATTGAATGTGTAAAAATTTTAAAAATATTGAGATAGTTTAGTATAGATATAGATGATAAATAAATAAATTTTTATTAATAATAAGGTTATTTGCACACACTAATTATATTTACTCTTTCATATAGAGCAATCTCTTTTAAACACCTCATCTTATTGTTATGCTCAATATTTTTCTTGACATACTGACAATACTCTCTTCACTAACATACCGAATTACTTTTTCCTCACTGTATCACATACTTAAGCACTCACTTTACTTGATCACACAAGCACATATCAAAACTTCTATATAAATTTTCAAGTTGGTAGATAATAACATAATCAAATTAGAAATGATTAACAAGATTTTCAAGGAAAAATAGTTGCAAATTAGTTTAATAAATTAATAAAGTCTTTGTTAAGTGTGTTTTGATACTAATTTTACTAGTATAGCATTTAAAATATCTAAAGTGATATTTAAGATATCATTAGGTGTCTAATTTTATTAATGTAGGTATTAACTCAAATGATAACTAGGTCATATTTATGATATCTGCCTATTAATGATTTAATGTAAAAATGAAAAACTATATGATATAATTATGATATTTGGTTAATTAATTGATTAATGTGATGAAGTTTGGCAATATGAAATCATTATAATTATAAATTATATGATATATTGTTGGGAAAAATGACACATACACATGATAAATAAATAAATTTTTATTAATAATAAGATTTTTTTCACTCACTAATTACATTTACTTTCTCATACGGAGCAATCTCTTTTTAACATTTGACTGTTACACTTAATATTTTTCTTAACATATTGACAATACTTTCTTCACTAATGCACTTAAACACTTTCTTCTCACTATTTCACATACTTGAACACTCACCATTTCACTTGATCACACAAACACATATCAAAGCTTTTATATGAGCTATGAAATCGATAGATGATAAGATTATCAAATTGTGTTATATCCATTATTTTCCAAACAAAATTTCTTGCACTATTTCAAAATTTTCCCATGAATATTCCTTTATTGAGAATCTTTTATGAACTACTCAAATGTTTTTAAAGTAAATAAAATGTTTGTATGTAGGAATTGATGTACAAATTAGTTGAATCATATCATATTTTACTTTTTTGAAGATTTTGGAAGTGATATTCATTTCTAATATAGAATACAAAGTAATGTAGAATAAATGCCATTAATTTATAATTAATCTTGGAATAATTTTCATTAATTCATTGGAATCAACTTTCAATTTTAGGTGAAGAGAATCTAGAAAAAAATTACAAACTTTTGGTTTGTGCAAATAACCTATTTTACATAAAAAATATTTTTAATTTTAGACAATACACTAAATTGAAACAATGATTAAATTTTCAAATACCATAGATATTTCTTTTAAAATCCATTCATCTTCATCCATGAACAATGATGAAAATATTCATTAATACAAAAATAGAATAAAATTTGTAATAATCTCATTACTTAATCTACTCTTCTTCATACTTTTAGTATGGTCGACATCTATTGAATTACAAGAGCAATTTATGCTACTACATACAAGATTATAACCATGATCGTGATTTGTTATTCAACTCATCTTTTGCTGAAAGAATTCCTCCAAAACTCAGTTCTATTAAACTAGGTTAGATCTCTTTTTAAAGATCTCCAATTTTTTACATTCCACTGTTTTTGACCTTCTTCAATGTCATTGCTTTATTGTCGTCCCTTCTAAATCTTTGCTAATAGATGATCCTTTAAAACACAGTTGATATTTTCAAGGTTAGAAGCAAACATCACTTGATTTCTGCTCCAATAATTTGTCCCTTTATTTCCTTGTTGTTAATTTTCGTAAGTAGAGAAATAGGATTTGGTTTTTTCAATAGAGAAAGAAAGGAAAACAAAAAAGACAAAGAAGGAAAAAATGAAATAAAATAAAGGATAGTGTAGTCATTTTATAATTAATTTATATTAAAAATTATAATAAAAGATGTAAAAGAATAAAAAATAAAATATTTTTAATATTTTTCTGTGAAATGAACTAATGTATAAGATTTGAAACTAAAGGAGAGGTCTTTGTAATTTCATTAAACCAGAGGGGGGACAATATGTTTTATTCTATAATTGAAATGATTTGGGCAAGAAATCTAAAATGAATAAAATATTGGGTATTGTTAAAATAATCAATTTCAATGAAACGAAATTATGAATAGGTAAATAAAATTTAACAAGTTTTAAAATCAGGTTTTTAGTGAGACGTAACATAATCCGGTAAAAATATCAAATAAGGTATTTAAGCCTTAGAAATAATAGCTGGGCTATGGAAGTCCAGCCACCTGAAGAAAAATGTTGACAATATTTTTCTAACCCCAAAGCCTGGTCCTCACAATATTCTTAGCTTTCGTATAACCGGGAAAAATTGGACACCCAGCTGTGCACGGAGGCGAGGCGTTTAACGCAAGGGATCTAAGGAAACGCAGGCTTGCTATTGTTAACAAGGACCGGAGGCAATTTAAGGTGCATATGGGAAACGTGTATTATGACACTAACCAGTTCCATAATAGAAAGGATAATATTATGGAAAATTTAATCTTAAGAATTTGGGTTTTTGCATTCAAATTGCATTTAATGTCTCGATATTTATATTTTTAATTTTAATTTATTTATTTTAATATTAAAAAAAACGATAATCAAACCGTAAATGATTAAATAAACTTCAAGCTCCCGTTGCATTACCTTATTAGAAAAGGATGTCATCCTTTTTTCCTTTCTTTGGAACTGACTGTTTATAGGTGTATGATGATGATGATTATTGGACTCGTATCACTTTTTTTTTTTTGTATTTTAGGCAATTGACTTGCATGCAATGTTGAGTTCATCTGTCCCCCCCAAATGGACACATCAACTCTGTAGCAGTCTATCACTCTGAGTTCGATCTTTAACGTATGAAAGATAAGGAACTTCTTGGCCTTGTTGCCCTGTTTTGATGATAAACATGATAATAGAAAAGAAACTAGTGATGATGGAGATCAATATCATAAGAAATTACTCGATGATGAGAAAGACAGGATGCAGTATTTGGCATTCAAGTCATTTGGCTATAATGTCATAGAGATAAATCTTTGAAAAACAATTTTTAGCTTTGATTGAGTAGATTCTTGACATTTTGCTAGTAATTTAGCCAGTGGTACAAAAATATAACCTCTTCAAACTACAAATGAAATTTGATTTTTGTAAAGCGGTCATCAGTTCAGGTTTTGTGTGTTAGCTTATGTTCTTACAATTCAAATGTTACGAGGAAGATGATTATTGTGACAAGTTCAAGATTTTTCTGCCTGTGTTTAGACTGGCTATGATAAGGGTGTGTTTTATTGAATGGAATAGAATAAGCATAAACAAAAAAATCTATTTGATATGTACAATAAAATAAGATTTTTTAGGCAACGGTCATTTCATTAAATAATAAAATATTCATTCGATAACAAAAATCAATAAAATAGATCATTCCCTTATTTATGAAATAACTTTTTTTGTATACATATGTTTTATATATTTTAACATTAGCATTTGTTAATTATGATAAAAAATAGTTTTTGAATATTTTCTATTAAAATAATTCAATAATTATATTTTTAATATTAAAATTTAAAATATGATATTTTTGTATTTTTTAAAATATATTTTATATAAAAATTTAGTAAATTAGAAATTTTATACTGTTATTATAGAATTTTTTTGTTAATTATAATTTTAATGATAAAATTTAAATTATAATAATTTTTATTATTAATTATATCATATATTTTAATAATAATAGATTATTTAATAAGATATTTATTATTTTTAATAACAAAGATATTATTATCTTTAACTATACCTCTTATTCCATTTTTTTTATTATATCAAATATAAAAATAAAATAAAATGTATTACTTACCATACTAAATATTATTATGAAATGATCATTCTATTCTTACTCCCCTTTCCATTCACGTTCCATTTTATTCAAAGTGTTTGTCTTGTACCCTTTTTTCTTTTCATATATTGCGCTGTCAAGTAAACATTTCAGCTGATATATTCCTGTTTATATGGTGTATAATAAGAAATGACCGTTTAGCATTTCAAGTTTAATTTTCCACTGATACGCCAGATATCTCTATCAACTTTTAAGTTTCTTTGTTCACCATTTTCATCTTAATACTTCTGTGGTTTCCAGGTACTATTTTGCTGTGGCAGAATGCGACTCAGTTAACACAGCAGATTATATTTACAAAGAATGTGATGGGGTTGTGGTTCCTTCAATTCCACTTGATTTAAGGTTTATTCCTGACTCCATGAAATCTAAACACCCACCTCATGATGTTGCAATTGAGGTACAAACCTTCAGATCTTTTTTAGATTTATTTTCTATTTACATATACAGTGCGAAATAGAGTCCAAATCACAAAAAGTGAACAGGGCGTACCATTCAAAAGCATATTGTCTCTTACATCTGTTAGGCTATAATAGAGTCGTGGCATTACCTTCGTAATTGGCAAATATTTTTCCTTTTTCTAATTAGGTACCTGCAAACTATGAATATACTTGGGAAGAGGATAAACCTGATCGCGCAAGGACCTTGAGATGGAAATTTAACGATGACGAGGTTAGTTTGCTTGACTCAAACCTGTTGTATTTAAATCCATCAATTTGTATTTGTCATTTTCATTTACCTCTTATCGAAAACTGTCCCTAGTGGCGGTATTTGGGGAATGGCGAAAGGGTATTTTCATTAAATAAATTAAGAATAATATATAATAGATTTCATATTGAAAGCTTAAAATATATATAACCTCTTGAACTGTCCTTAGTGTGCGACTTATGCCTTGAATTTTCAAAAGGTGCAAAATTCACATTCTAAATATCCTCATTTGATTTGCACCCTCTCAAAAATTAAACCTTCTGTTCTATGCAACTCTCAGCATTGTGCTTTACTGCTTTATTTACGGGAGATAGAGAACTTTAATTCCTTACACAGTATACAACATTTGAAACGTTGCAACTTCACAAGTCTTGACCGTATGACATAGCCCTTGAGACGAGAGAGAACTAACTGTAGTAATATTTATTGCATCAGATTTTTCGGGGAGGTGTGGTCGCTCCCTCATTGCATAAGGATGGTCTGCCCAACTACACTTCTCAGAATAAGTATTACCACTCCCCTTTGTATATTAGTCATGTACCGACATCAACTAGTCTGAGTAGTTAGAGTTTGGTGATCTTTAAGCAAGATTTCAGATTTGAATTTCGTGGATAAAGAAAATTAGGATTGGGAGAGCTTAAGAGCATTCTCTCATATTAGGTCTAAGCCATTTTGACTCCAAATTAATTGAGATACAGCTACCGAATACCGAGGGTACAAACCATATATATATACATACATATTATTCTTGTATGTATGCTCAGAAGTCGGAATAAGATTACTACCAGTGTAGTGGTAAAGTTAAATCTGCACCACTGCTACTATCATATCTATGTATTCTTTTATTTGTTTGCAAAATCTAAAACTATAGCGTGTATTTGTTGGTATAATGTATGTGAAGATCCACTTCAATACACAAATACCTCCTTTCTTTTATATTAACATCTATGTGTTCAATATCGCTAACATATTTGTCTACCAGCTAGCTGAGTTGGAATTGAAGGAATTCTTGGCATGATGGGCGAGAGTGGTGATGATACTGATCAAGAAGCAACCAAACAAGATGATTTCTTCCTTGAGGAGCCTGCTTCTAAGAAGAGGAAGGGCAAAGGCAAATTTTAGAAGGAGCAAAAGCCCCAAGATATGGATGGGGAAGATGAAGCAAGCAAAGAAGAGCTTGAGTTATTACTTGCTGATGACCACGGGGTAGGCAGCAGTCTCAAAGGATGTAATTTAAAAGTTAAGATGGCCAAGGGCAAGAAGGGGAAAGAGGCTATCAAAAAGGAAAACTTACCAAGCATTGACCTCGATGATCTACGTTTTGCCCCAATTTTCAATCCTGCATATGCAATAAAACCCACTGACCCGCAATTTAGAGGGTACCTAGTCTTATGTTCAATACAATACAGGATGTCAGAACAGGAGTGAGAGAATTGTGAACTTCAAGTTTTCAATGATAACTATTTCGTTTATAACAATTTGTTAATGTTAATAACTAATCAAATAAATTGAAATATTTTCTTTAAAAGTTGAAACACAGTTTCTAGAGGCCGCAACAATCTATCCATTAGTCCTTGAATAAATTGAAACACATGCTATTATCAACATAGCAGCATAGCATGTCATGTACTCGTTGCTGCTGTGTTGATTTGATTTAAATAATTTGTTGGCATTATCACTCCGATTTCCATGACTATTGTCCTTATCTCGCTGATTGAACTTCCCTGTTTTGAGGGAAACTATGCGTTATGTACACATAACTAAACTACCTTTTGCTAACTTAGACTGCGTTTGGATGAAATAGAATAGAAAAGAAAATGGATAAAAATTTATTTATTATGTATTATAAAATAAAAATATTTATTTTTTAAGAAATAATTATTATATCAAATGACGGAATATTTATTTTATAGCAAATGTGACGGAATGGGTTATTTTGTTATTTATGAATTAATTATTTACACATATATCTCTCATATTTTTTTATATATTTCAACATTATTTTTTGTTACTATACGATAAAAATATTAGTTTTTAAATATTTTTCCATTAAAATATTTTAATAATTATATATTAAATAATAAAATTTAAAATATTATATTTTTGTATTCTTTAAAAAAATTTAATATAAAAATTAGTAAATTAGAATTTTTAGATTTTTATTATAAATTTTTTTGTTAATTATAATATTAATAATAAAATTTAAGTTGTGATAATTTTTATTTTTAAATATATCAGAGATTTTAATAATATTAAATTATTTGAAAAGATATTTATTATTTTATAATAAAAATATTATTATCTTTAATTATACTTTCTTTATTTTATTTCTATATTTTTTTATACCAAATATAGTAATAAAATAGAATATTTATTCTATTTTTTACTATATCAAATATAATTTTAAAATAATCATTTTATTTTTATTTCATTCTATTCTATCCAAGTAAGTGTAACGTCACAGTCCTTGGTCGTTGCAGGAGTGCACCTTATTATCGGCAGCTAGCACAGAAGGAGCAGAAGGTTGATACAGGTTCATTGGCAGAAGAGGACAAGTGAAGCTTCCCGGTGGAAATCAGTTGCCATCTGAGGATGTTGGCGGGGTGAAAAACGGGGAAATATGAGTCGTCATCATTGGTTAAATCAATTAAGCTGAAGTCAAAGCAAGTTCAATTGCCCTCAGATGGCAAGACAAAGAAATGGGAAATTTAAGATTAGAGGAAAGGGGAAGTTGCAATAATGCAGAACTCAGTCATGGTTCTATCCCTTGGCAAGGAGTTCCTTATTTCATTTTATTTTTTTATGAAATTTGGATGGAGGGGAATTTAAAAGAGGCGGAGGAAGCATTGAGTTGTGGGGTCAAATGGGCCCCACCAAACCAAAACAAACCCCATTATAATACATAACACATGGCAAGTGATGGCAGCTGAAAATATGACCCCAGCCAAAAAAAAAAAAAAAAAAATCTGTTTGATCCCTCTAGTTCAAAATTTAATTTACGTAAGAGAGGGAAACTTCTAATTAGGATTACTTTCGAAGTTTGATATAGAAAATCTATATGGCTCTTAGGAGGATGTTGTGAAATATTTTATATGATATTATAACTTCAAAAGTTTAATAATCATGTTAACAAGACCAACAAATTGTTTTTTTTTTTAAAATTTTTTTCCATAACTTCCTTGAATCCAGTGTTCTTTCTATATGAGTAATTCATTTTCTGTTTTTAATAAAATTTTTTTGCTTCAATTTCATTTATTATAATTATGAATTGCAAAGCTTCTGATTCTTCATAATCAATTTGAAGATTATATAAGAGTGATTTCATTCAAAAAAGAATTGTGATCTTTAAAAGAAAATTATGGAACAACATATAAATTGATTAGCATATTTACCTTTTAAGGTTAGTTATCAGATTTGCAATGAAAGAAAGAGTTTCTTAAGCCATAAATCTTGTAAAGAGTCATTCAAGTAGTTAGATGGATGATAAATAAATGAATAATTATTTTATTATAGGCATTGAGAATAGGAGACAATTATTGTATATAATTGACACAATAATATATTGGAATGTTGTCAAATCTAATTTATTGATATATTATTGTATAATTTATCAAAAATAACTCTAACAAAAAGTAAATTTAATATACAATTAGATTTGATTGGAAACACTTTCAAATATAA
Organism: Sindora glabra; assembly: GCA_020226215.1. NCBI lineage: Eukaryota > Viridiplantae > Streptophyta > Magnoliopsida > Fabales > Fabaceae > Sindora > Sindora glabra. Next base: position 31,564,152 of record CM035229.1, read on the forward strand.
AACTTATCGAGAACATTATAATACCACTCTTGTTTTACATTAATGCTGTAGTTGTCAAAGATAAAATCCAAAATTGGATTCTAAAGACAAATTAAGAGTTATTATTAAATATAAGATAATGAGATAAATTTGCAAAGTCAGATTTAATAAATATAAAAAATTTAAATTCAATTTTAAATCCCATTTTTAGTATTTATAGCATTTTTGCTTTTTTTATTCCATATAAATTTTTTTGTTGCAATATTTTTTAATAAATGATCATTTATAATTTGACACCACTAAATATTTTTTTAGGTTCTGCCACTGCAAATGGTCCGGATAATTAAAATTTTACATTAGGGCTAATTACAAGTCAGGGATATGACTGACCTTTTTGTAATCCGCTACCTCTTCAAAAATACCTTGTCTAGATTTTAGATTATTTTATTTATTAATATTAATGTTCGTTTTGTCGTCGTCGTCGTGTCCATCAAACTTTTTCCTTGGCATTTGACAGTCCCATGCTAACTAAGATTGTAATTCAAAATTTTAACTCATGAGAGAATTTTTGTTGAGAAGCAAAGCAGTAAGTAGTATACAGAAATATGGAGGCTGCCGATGGCCAAACTCAAAATGTAGCGTGTAAGAATAATATTATATCAATAGTTTACACCTTTATTAGAAATTCCAAGTGTTTTGAAGACGAATGACTGTGTGTGAGTCATGGAACTAGTGAAATGAATGTGAATTTTGGCAACAAATGTTGTTCAGTTTATTATTTTGAATGGATAGTTGCTAAGGTTTAGTTGTTAGCTATGGTTCTGAGTTGTAATTGTGTCCTTTGTGAACTACGATCATGGATCAGTACTATCAATTTTCTGCCTATCAAAGTCGACTTTTGGTGTAAATTCTGGTGTACGAGAAGCTAGCTTTGATATTTGTGGATTAAAAACCTTGTCTTGTTTCTATCCAATCTATCCTTGCTGTTCATTTAACTGTCAAATTTTCAAGAGTAAATAAATTACTAGATGTACATATGTAAAAAATATGAATTGAATCCTAAATGCAAGGAATGGTACAAAACCTTTAAGTAATATCAAATGACATTTAAGACAGATTCTTGGAATGTCTTTAAGGATTTTTGCATGCTATTTTGCTAATTTGCTGTGTTGTGTCAACTTGCCTTTGACCAGAGGTTTCTGACACCACCAGTGTTTGAACAAGAGAATTCTTCTAGCTCTTATCGTTCGTTGCGCTGTTCTTGGTGTAGTCTTCATATTCTCACTACACGTTTGGATCCACCATCATAAAATAGTGAGAAGCTCTGATAATAAAAGCCAGGAGGGTAAGGGTATTCCTTCTCATGAAGCTTTTATTTTAGTGTGCCCTTGTATACAGAAAAAATGAACGTATAATCTGCCTTTTCATCCCTCATTTATTTATTGTAGTGTGTCCTTGTATACAGGCAGCAGTGAAGAAAGGCGAGAGTGATGCTAATGAATTCGAGGTGATTGTCTACTTGAAATTGATTTTGGATTACACTTTGAAATAGATTTCAATCAGTATTTCTTTGGAGTCCATTGTGCCCTTTGGTGATTTTATCATATAGTATTGTATTGAGCTGCAGAATGAAGTGTTTGAGCAAGATACAATATCAAAACATTATCAACTTTTCAGGTTATTTCCTTTGTTCGAAATTAAATATCTTAAATTTTTGGTGGCTTGTAAAGGCATAATATATTCTCTTTTTTCTGAACTGAAGCTTATTTCAACGAAAACTTCATTATTTCATTTTGAATTTCGAATTTTTGGTGGGTTATAAAAGCACAGTATATTCTTTTTAGTTTGCCGTTGCAGTGAGCAGTATGTTAAGTTTGACTTTTTCTTATGCAGTCTGCAATATAGTTTATAATATTTGGGAGTAATTTTATGCCTAACAACACTTTTCAGTGTAACGTTATGGTTTAGAACATTGTTCTCGTGAAATTTTTAGTCAGGAATCATCTGTATAACTAGCATGGGCAGTCGAAGTTTTTTTCACTTTGACTACACAAGGCATAGATTTTTAGACCATTTTCACTTTAAATAATCAAATTTTCTTAGATGAAGTATATGGAATGCTGGATATGAGTTTTGAGCCTCAAATTAGGAAGATTGAGCCACAAAACATGCAGAGTGCTCAGGACTTAGGATATCTGATGCAACATATAGCTCCCAAGATAGTTAAATTGTATTAACTATCGCATTGTCATATTTTGGGGCCAAGATTGGCTTGCTTGGACAGGAGCTGCTAATGGTGAGTGTACTGTTCACAAAGGATACCAATGCAACAGATAGAAAATTAACAGCAGATGAAAACATGCTTAGAGCATATTTTTCTCAAATGCTCATTTGCGAGGGCATTACGGTATGGATGAGGACTCATACTGAAAGTTGAAAATGTAAGCCCTTCCGAACTGGTAACCTCGATAAAAACATGCTTAATTAGAGTCAAACAAACAGCCCATGCTCATCGTGAAAGGGCTTTTATGTTCCATTGCAGTTCCTTTCCATGCCATCTAGTTTGCCAGAAATAGGGCTCTCGTCCAGCAGATCTAACCTAATGCTGTAGACAAGCTACATATGATCAACTCATCCATCAAGGAATACTATTTATGCAAAGATCAGAACGAAAGGCAGAGGATTCGAGATAGGGTGATGAAACATTGCTGGCTGGTTTGGGAGACCAGATCCAGAAGGTGAATATTTACGCTACCAGATACAGAGAGCATGGCAGGAAAATACTGGAATCTAGATGCATTATTTTGAGAAATGGTATTTACCGTGTGGCGGGAGTGTATTGGTGCCCAGGGAAGGGAACAAAAGGAAGCTGTTTGCTGAAGGGCTTGCGAGCTCTTCTAATGTTGCAGATATTGAAGAATCAGGATGGTGTTTCAATGTTCTCCAAGGACTACAGTTCACAAAGGTGGATCTGCAAGCAGCAGGAAGGCAAGATGCCAATGGAGCTTTCCAATATTCTGCAGGATATACAGTACTTGGGTCAAGGATATACAGGTTTTACAGTTCAGCCGACTGGTACTTCTAAAGAATGGCAGAGAGTCTTCATTGAAACCAAGGGGAATAGTACTTCCTGTTCAGGGACAGCTTAGTTTTTGTTTCTTATCACTTTGATTATATTTAGTGAATATAATTAAGCCTTGATGCCTTGAGAGAAAGAATATAGGAGAGTTTTGCAATCTTGTGTATGATACTGGTATTAATTTTATTGCCATTGTAACGAACCCTTTACAAATGGCAATAGGTATGAATACCACAAAATGCATATTTTTAGGATGTAGATTATTTTTTTAATTGTATATTGTCTTTTATTTGAATTCATTTTTTCTTCAAATTTCTCAAAATTTTGCTGATGTTCATTATGTTGTCAAGTAATAATAAATTTTAGCATTCTTTTTCAGAAAAAAATAAAACATTGGATACAGTTCAAAACTATCTTTATCATTATTTTTTGACTAAAAATCTATTTTGATTTTTATAAGATTAAGGTCTTATTTGATAATTAGTTGATTTAATTAGGTATACTACAAGATGCATATTTTTAGTATGTAGATTATCTTTTAAATTGTACAATGTCTTTTATTTGAATTCATTTTTTTTCAAATTTCTCAAAATCTTGGCGATGTTCATTATGTTGTCAAGTAATAATAAATTTTAGCATTCTTTTTCAGAAAAAAATAAAACATTGGATGTGGCTCAAAACTACCTTTATCATTATTTTTTGACTAAAAATCTATTTTGATTTCTGTAAGATTAAGGTCTTATTTGATAATTAGTTGATTTAATTAGGTATACTACAAGATGCATATTTTTAGTATGTAGATTATCTTTTTAATTGTACAATGTCTTTTATTTGAATTCATTTTTTTTTTCAAATTTCTCAAAATCTTGGCAATGTTCATTATGTTGTCGAGTAGTAATAAATTTTAGCATTCTTTTTCAAAAAATTAAAACATTGGATACGGTTCAAAACTATCTTTATCATTATTTTTTGACTAAAAATCTATTTTGATTTCTGTAAGATTAAATCCTTATTTGACAATTAGCTAATTTAATTAGGTATTAATTGATTTAATTAAATGTTAGTTAATAATTAATTGTATTAGCTGATTTGATCAGTTGATAACATTAGTTATTTAAGTAAAAATATTTGATAAAATTAACTATTTTTTATTAGCTGTTTATATGTAAAATGACATATAAGAATACATATATATTTTATGATTTATTTAAATATTTTTTAATTTAATAATATTTTATATTTATTATATGATTTATGTTTAATAAATATACTAATTTATTTTTAAGAAAATAATAATTTATTTTTAAATAATTTTTTAAGTCATACTTACTTAAAATATTATAAATCTAAAATATAATTAAACATTTATTATATTTCTTAAATTATTATATTTTTAAAAAATAAATTATTATATTTCTTAAAAATAAATTATTATATTTCGTAAATACTTTATAGAAATTAATAATTATTATTTGATAAATTTATTTGATCTTTTTTAGTAAGGATATAAATAAAAATATGTATATTATTTAAAGATAATTTTATATTTTTATAAACTCATTATCAATAAGCTAATTAAAAACACTGGGTTCACTAGTTTTTTCAAATTAGTTGATTGAGGACAAATTAATTAATTGAATAAGCTGTTTACCAAATAGTTTAATTAGCTAATTGATTCAGTTAAATAACTAAATACTATCAAAATAGCTAAAAGCTCTTCAAAAAGATCATTACCAAACACTCTCTAAATTTTTATTAATTTTGTTACTGATAAAACTTTATATTAATTTAGTTGTTATAAGATTAAAAACCATTAAATTTTAGTACTTTTGTATATTAGATGAAATATTGAATTATAGTATAGAAGGACTAAAATTTTAAAGATTTTTAATTTTATAAAAATTAAATTGATATAAACTTTTAGTCAAGAATAAAATTGAAAAAAATTCAATTTTATAGGAATTAAAATAAATTTTTTATCTTTATTTTTTAGAACTAAACATTGGCAGCGGTTTTGAAAATTATATTAGGTTTTATGGAAAAGTTATATGGAAGATTTTTTAGTATGTTATAAGAGTTCAAAATACTAATTATTATTTTATGATATTTTTATTTTTTTAATTTTACATTATTTACTAAAAGTCAGTTGTTAAGTAAAATTGTTAAATATTTATTTAAATAGCACGATAATATTTGAAAAAAGATAATAAATACAATTTTAATTTTCTAAAATAATAGATAAATAGAAGCAAAATTTTTCTGTAAAACATGTAAAATAGAATGGAGGGAGTAATTAACACATTAAATTAAATATTCAATTTTATACATTTTTTTATCATATATTCCCAACTTTCAATTATAATTATTGTTGATTATTAATATCACAAATACTCATAATCTTATATTAATGTTGACCATTAATATAATTATTGATGGCTGTTTATTGCACAATTATAATTAGGAAAATACACTTTATCTATGGTATAATCTTACTTGCAACATATCCACCTATGATTACCTATGATTTAAAATATGAAAAGAAGCTCACTTGTAATTTACATTATTAGTACTTTATCCACTTATACTAATTTTCTATCCAAATTAATAGAATTAATCTGTGCTAGAAATTTGAATTAATAATAGTATTTTTAGCATAAACTAATAACTCATAATAGAATATTGGACATGGATAGAATATCACCAACTAATCATCAAAACTAACATGATTCAAAGTTATTTTTTACTATAAACCGCAAAAAAAATCTACCCGCCGTCGATAAGATCTTTTACGATGCTTTCACCTTCACTATGGAAGCTTCCCTCTTTGAGTCGCAGAAATTTTCTAGAAAACGATGGTGAAATTCTGCTCCCGAATTGTGCAGAAGTAACGAACAAATATGTGAACATTAGGGTTGCTAACTAGGGAAAAATTGGGGTGAAACCACATTAGGATTAGTAATAGTATCTTGATAGATTAATTTTTAATTTGGATAGAAAGATAATATAGATGAGTAAAGTGCTAATATTGTAAATCACATGTGAGTAAAGTGTATTTTTTTAATAATTATTATTGGTTATTAATATTCTTCATTTTCTTATCTTGGAATAATTAATATGTTATAAGAAATTTATTATTATTTTTACTTTTATGTTTTCGTACTTAACAATTTAATCGAGTTATTTTTTTTGGGTGACTTAATGGAGTTGACTTTGATATGATTTATTGTGAGATTATTTATTAAATATTCGACAACTGAAATTGTGGGTGATTAGCTTTCATCATTTTTATTCAAATATTTTTCAATTATTATTGTTAACTAACACTATAAATTAATAAAATTATATATTTCTTAATTTCTTACCTATTTTTTATATTCCACTATTTCAATTTCAATTATAATTATTGCTAACCATTGATTTCATGAACACTTATAATTTTAAACTTATAATTCTAAACTAATACTGAGAATTAGTATAATTATTAGTAGGCATTAATTTTACAATTATAAATACTCCATTCATTCCTTATTATTTACTGCACTTAATTATTTTAACAAAGTTTAAAAATTAGTTTGGCTTGTTTATTTTTAATTGACTTTCCAAAACTATCTTTTAGTAATTCAAAATCAAAATTTGTTTAATATTTTAAAATTTGTGATTAGACTTGAATTCATATAATTACAAGTTTCAAGACAATGGAAAATGGAAAAAGAAATATGAAATAGATCTATTAAGATATTATAAGATGAATATGTAAAATAACCAATCATTTATTAATGAAAAAGATGGGTGAAATTGAAAAAAAAATTAATGCTTCATTTGAGTTCTAAAACAATAAAAAGATTTTTTTTTTCAAAATGCAATAGATAATGAGGAATGGAGGAAGTACTCCTTCTATTTCTATTTATCTATCGTCATTAGCCGATTTCACACATATTAAGAAAGTAGTTAAATTAGTTTATTTTTAATGAGCTTTACAAGATTACCCTTTATGCACAAAATTTAAGATAGTTAACAATAGAAAAAAATATAAAGAAATAAATACAAGTTGACTAATAGTGTAGAATAATAAAGTATTTATTAATAAAAGAGAATGATAAATTAAAAAAAATATTTAATACTTCATTGAAATTCTAAAGCGACAGATAAAAAGGAATAATTTTTTTAAAAATGTGACAAATAAAAAGGAACGGAGAGAGTATTATTAATGATTAATATTCTAGAATTTATTACTTATTTAAATGTTTGATATAATTAATAAGAAACTTTTTATTTTTAATCTTTCATTTTCAATATTTAATAATTTAATGGAGTTGAAAATAATATCTTTTAATAAGAAATTATTTTTATACATTTGACATTTGAACATGATAAGAATAGTTACATACCATAAGTATAACTTTAATATTAATTGTATTATTATTAATTAGGATTAATTATTACACATTAATCATAGCCATTAATTACACCTTCATCATCGCTCTGGAGCGATGGTTAAGGTGTAATTATTAATCTTTAATTAATAATAGTATAATTAATATTAAAATCATATATAATATTTTATTTTTATTTTGATATGCCATCCATCCTATTCTATTTATTGTGTTTGAAAGGAATTTGTTACCTTTTTTTCAACTAAAGCTTGACTCGAACTAAAGCTCATAAGCGGTTTAATTTGACTCATTAAAGTCAAATCAATTATAATAATAAAATATTTTATTAATAATTTAATAATTTTAAAAAGTATAAAAGTAATGTTTATCAACTTTAAAACATAAAATTAAAAAAATTGAATGATAAAAATAGTACTATAATGTTATTAATCATATTATAAGCATATTTAATGTATAATAATTTATCTTAAAATTAATAATGTTAATTATGATCGCCACTAAACACAAAAAATAAATTGATTTGAATTTTTCATTGTTACTCTCAACTTTATTGATTTTCCAATAGTAAATCATAAACCTTGTTATGGAGTTACTAAAATGAAAGTGATATATTTTAAACATTTACAAAAAGATGAATTAATATATTTTTTCTATAAATTATTATTTTATGATAAAAAATTGGCAAAATATTTTTTAAAAAATATTATATCTTATCATATATATGTTTATATATTCATATATTTATTATTTATATTTATTTATAAATTAAATTAGCGTATGATAAAAATGAGCTGAAATTCTTGTAGCTAATGTTCGGTTCATTTATCAGATGACACAAATAATTTAATTTTTGTATCACGTATTTTTTTTTATGAATTTAGCTTATCAAACCAAAATTTGAGCTAAATTATTAGTTGCTTAGGAGTTAATTTGACTTGTTATCAGCCATTCTTGTAAAAAAATCTGAGAATTAAAATTTACTGTCCTAACAATAAATCAGTGTTTCCATTAATATGACCTCATCATCTAAGTACAAGTGATCATATCTTACTCTTTTTTTATTATATTTAAAAGGTATTTATTTTGTTAATTAAATATTAATAGGAATATATTGTATTTATTTTTACTATAATAATGCACACAAATTTTGCATTTCATGAATTTTTATTAAAACAACTCACATATATTAATAATCATAGGTTGTCTTACTCTTACAGGTTTTTTTGCGTGTTATATATACATATGTAATTAACTAATTTTACTAACCTTATGTCCGGAGTCATCTCAGGACCTAGACCCAGAAGAAGAGAATAGGTAAAAAATTTCTGGTGGATCCAGAGGCAAAAAGGGCTTTGGCCTTTCTTTTCTTTTTTTTTTTTTTGATATCTTTATTTTTATATACAATAATTTTTTTTTAATTTTTAAAAATCTAAAACTTGAATATATTTTATAAAAATTTTAATATTTGATTCCTTCCCATAAAAGAATCTGAATTCACAATTGCATAAAATTCACTTCTACATGAGAATGTTGTGTTAATTTAAAAGTCAAGAAATTATCTTTTATAAAGAAAAAGAATATATAATTGGTCCTTTAATTTATTTTGAAATATAATACACAATCTCATATATATATATATACACGAGTGTGTGTATTGAAATAAGGTAAACTGCTTACATTTAATTTCGTTAACATGCATGAACTGCGTACGTGGTCCAATTGAACTACATAAAATGGTATAAAATGGATAGGTCACCCATTAACACCAGAGTATACACATGGATCCACCTAGTCTAAGCATATATAGCATTGTAAACTTCTTTTCAAGGGAAGAAGTCAGAGAACCAAATAACAAAATCAAAGCGCATGAACTTCCAATACTTTCCCTCTGATCCTATTGAATATTTCAGAGGCAATCACTCAGGCTCCATTTATTTGTTTGGATGATATTTTTGGAAGGAAATTTTATTTTCTCATATATAAATGAATAAATGGAAAGTATTTTATATAATTATATTTTCTAATTAAAAAATAATATTTAAAATTACAGTAGTGGAAGAAATAATTTTTTCTTTAAAAAATATGAGATGTTCTTCCATAAAATTCATTATATTTTACATTATGCATATAATTTTTTTTATTTTAATATTTTATAATTATATTTTTATGAAAAAACGTTTTGATATGTCATAATAAACATACCCTTAATTTTAGTTGAAGAAGAGGAATAACCTCATCTCATAATAGAAAATATTAGGAAATTTGAAGTTTTGCACTTAGAAATGAATAACTTTGATTAGTTTTTATGCATGAGGAATGATAGCAAATATGTTGTTTTAAGAGTAAAGGTGAAATTTATACAGTAATACTTATTTTGATTAAATTTAAAATGTCAAATTTAATAATTTAAAAATTTTCACTTAGAATGTTTAAGTAATTCATAAATTCTATTTTATTATTATCAAAAAAAATATTTTAATATATAAAATTAAAATTTCTTAATAATTAAATTACTAATTTCAATTTTGAAATTCAAACACAACAAAAATAAAAATTCAAATTTCTCTGGATTGCGTCAGTTGAAATAAGATACCGTATGGAATTTGGTATTAATTTATTATCGAGCAAGTCGGTCAAAAAAATTGCACAAGCTGGGGAGAATGAAAATTAGAAACAAAATTTTCTATTCGCCAGTCGGGCAAATCCTTTGGATTAGGATGACGAAAAATGGGAAGTGCTTCTGAAGATTACGGATTGATTATCAGAAGAAAAGAATCCTGCCTAGTGATTTTAACTCCTTGACCTTTCGGACAATCGACTTGGAAAACGAATTAGGATTGAGAAGCAAAAATACATAGGAAGATAATGAAGTAGGAAGCTGGCCTAGACAGACTTCTGGTCTCACCATGGTTTCAGCAGATGCAGCAAAATCCAGAGTAAAACTATTCAAAAGAATTTGGAAGAGGATCTCAGAGCTTGCTTGAATTTGAATTTTTCTTTTTTTCTTTTTTGGAGAAGAAATAGTGGAAGGTAAAATGGTATCGTTTGTAAGGTGAATGTGAAGGAGCTAAAGGATAACGAACGATAATGCATCACATAAAATGGCTAGATTGAGTAAATTCATTTATCATTATACTTTCATTAAAGCGTTAATGATTTTAAGAATTTTATATTTTATTATTAATTTATTAGCTATAAATTGACGCGTCCATGCTTTCATTAGTTAATGGAGGGCCAATTCATTTAATTTTAATAATGAAATTTTGTCATGTACTCTGATGTTCATGCTTAGAAAAATGTCATGAAAGTCTTACCAAATTTTAAATTGTATGTATGAGAAATTACTCAGCTTCATTCGTAGCTAGTCACGCGGTATCCTCAATTGTCTCTCCCAAAGTTTTGTATATGATAAATCTCATTAGTAGACAAAACTTAACAGGCCATCATGCATGTGTACAAATTGATAGATCATCGGTCATTTCTTTTCACAATATTAATCATATTACGGATTCTCTCCCTTCAAAGAGTAATTTTATTAGTTGAAAGTTAATAAATTATTTTTTCAAATACAGAAAAAAATTGCTGACTTAGCCCATTTAAAATGTTTTAATTTTGATAATGTCGGAGTATTTTGCAATTCTGTTTTAAATTCGAAAGGTTTATCTAAAATAAATTTGAACTTTTGAAGTTTTTAGAAGCTTGTTGAAAGATTTGGAAAATTTCTTGAAGAGATTTGCTTGGAAGAGAACTTTTTGAAGAAATTCATTGTAAAAATTAGTTTAGGCAGATAAGGGAAAATGTGCATGACGATTCTGAAATATTGTGGCTAAAAAACGTGTTTTAAAATAAGTATTTTAGTGCTTAAATTAATTTAATTTGAGAAGGATTTGAATAGCGAAATTTATATCTGGAAACAAACTTGTATAATTAAGTTTTGAGTTGAAAAACAAAATTTCCCGATTCAACTACTAAATTTTACATGCTAACCCTTCTAGACCATAATAAGCCAATTCTATAGTTGACTATAAGGTTATAAAAGTGAACCAACTGGACTACTAAATAACTATAGAACACTAGAAATTCACCAAATGTTGTATAGTCAACTACCTTTTAAAATTTTCAAATCTTGAATTTATATAGTTGATTATATAATATACCAGTTATGTATGAGTTTTTAAAATATGATAGTTGTCTGTGAATAATGACCTTGTTTCAAATCCAACTCATATATACTCGATTAGACTTCATTTTCTAAGTATCATTAAAGGTACAAAAACCGTAATTTCCATTTGAGCTTACTCTTTTGAAATTAGATTTTCATCTTTTGAATCACAATCTTTTGAGAATCATCATTTAGTGTTTCAAATCCAACTCATATGTACTCGATTAGACTTCATTTTCTAAGTATCATTAAAGGCACAAAAACCCTAATTTCCATTTGAGCTTACTCTTTTGAAATTAGATCTTCATCTTTTGAATCACAATCTTTTGAGAATCATCATTTAGTGTCTCAAAGTTGTATTTTTGCAAAAGGTGTACTAAATGCTCTTTATTTCTCTTTTCATTGATATGAGTTTTCAAAAATGGGTGAGGAATCTATCGATTCTAAAATGAAGTAGCTCTAGGCAGTGTTTCTTGTGAAAAGGAAGGGTTTGTATAAATGAAAAAAAACCTTTGTAAGGCTTCTAAAAAATCATTAATTTTGAGGAAATTTAATGCACTAGAGTGTGATTTTAGAGAGTGAATAAATGAAAGGAGCAAATTTTTTTCTTAGTGGTACCATTATACATGATTTATTTCTACTTTCCTTATCTCCATATAAATTTCAGCATATTTATTGTTTCCTGCATGATGATGACATTTTATTTGAGCATTGATTCATGATGCTTGATTGAATTTTGTTCTATTTCTAAGACTTCAGGTGTTAATTTTAATTCCTCTATTTTGGGCACAAAATCTCTATTTTTATAAAGAAAACTTTTCAAAAACCGCAATACACGTTTCTTGGTGTATCTATACTTTACAAAAATTGCCTTTTATAGTGAAATACACAACACAACTAGAATACTAAAGTAATGTAACAGTTTACTCCATTAATGTGCATGAACCTTGTATATGTGCTTGGGTTAAAGTGAACCATTAAGAATTTTATTCTTTTTCAAATTTAGTAACGGTTTAGTGCATGATTTAAAATTACATCTTTTTCTCATTTAACGTTTTTTAGGCAGTTCTATTGCTCCTCCTTCGCTGCCAGCTGTCACTTTCACATACATTTTTTTCAGCACAAATTTGCTTCCAATTTATCAATACTTTTAATTCTAATTATTAAATAAATTTATAATTATTTATTATTATGAAAATAAAATATATCATACTATATTTGTAACATCCAGTAATATTAATATGTGAGTTATATATAAAAGGAGTGAATATGAAAAAAATATTCAATAAAATAGATAAAAGAAAGATAAATAGTGCATGAACTGTAAAATCTTGATAAAATTCTAATTAATGTATATTTAATCTAAAATATAAAACATTAAAATTGATGTAAAAAATTAACAAATTTTAAGTGAATAAATTTGATTTGGGTTTTTAAATTTTTATCAGAAATAAAATATATAATTAATTCATATTTTTTGTATTTATGCTTTAAATTATTGAATATATTTAATAATAATAATAATAATAATAATAAAAATATATCAATTTATATTTTTAATATTGGATGATATTAGAGTTTGAAATGAAAATAAGAAGAATAGACATGTGAAAAGAAAAATATGCAATGAAATATACAAAGAAAGAAAGATAAAAAGTATCTAAACTATAAAACTTTGATAAAATCCTATTTTTTATATGTTTAATTTGAAATATATATGCAAATATTAAAAAATTTTAAATAAATAAATTTAATTTTAATTTTTATATATTTTTATTAAAATAAAATGTGAAATTAATTCATTTAATTAGCACTTTTAAATTAAAATTTAAACTATTAAAATAATTTATAATAAAATAAAATATATTATATTATATTGTATTTACATCATAAACAATATGAATTGACATGAAAAATAAAAATATGTAATAAAGCATAAGAAAGATAGAGAAACAATGCGTGCACTATAAAATTTTTAAAAAATATTAATTAACTTATATTTAGTTTAAAATAAGATACTTAAAATTGATATGAAGAAAATATAGATAATTTATAAATAAATAAATTTGATTTTAAATATCAAATACTTTTTATTGAAAATGAAATATATAATTAGTTTGTTCAATTAATGCATTTTGTATTAAAATTTTAACTTATTCAAAATAATTTTATAAAAAAATAAAATGATTATATAATATTTATACTATTTAATAATATTATTTTCTAAATTATGAATAATAAAAATGGACATCTGAAATGAAACACACGCAATGAAATAGATGAAAAGAGGAGAAATAGTGTTTTGAATCAAATATTAAAATTTATCTCTATTTTTACTTGAGCACCTGTTACTAATTTAATTTCATTTGAGGTATGGAAATTTATTATATTATGATTATTTTATAGTATTTAATATATTTTTGGTCGGTAAAGTGTGGACATTAATTTTATTACGATTGATTATATTACAAAAGAGGGTAAAAATAACAGTTTTCTCTCAAATTTTGCAACTAGTGCATGATTTAAAATTACATACATAATAATTGAGGATTTAAGGTAAGAGTTTTGGGACATAATGGGAAGAATTTTGAATTAAATATCTAAAATTTCTTTCTATTTTTACTTGGACAGCTGTTACTAATTTAATTACGTTCAAAGTATGGACATTTATTATATTATAATATTTTATAGTATTTAATATATTTTTAGTCGGTAAAGTATGGACATTAATCTTTTTTTAAGATTGATTATATTACAGAAGAAGGTGAAAATAACAATTTTCTCTCAAATTTTGCAACTTCTACAATCAGGTATGGAAGGGTAATTATGTTGCTTTGGTTTCACTAAAATTACACATCTCGAGATATTATGAGCCTTTCAAGGTATTGACATCTTCAATTTCACTTTGGTACTAAAGAACTATCCAAATTTAAAATATTTTAGTTAGTTAGGCTCATTTTTTATCATCTTTGTAATAAATACATTCTAGTGGTGGGAAATTAAATTTAATATTATTTATTATTTTATTATTATTAAATTAGAAGTATGATTTTTTGTTCCATGAAAAGAATTAAAGTGCTAATCTTCACATATAGATATGGAAGTTAGCAATTCTATATGTGTATATAGATATAAACATTGATGAAGCATGTCAAGTAAAATGAATTTTTAATAAAAAAGTGAGAGAAGTGAATTATTATATCCTTCAATTGATAATTAGGATTAAAATATAAAATTATTTTAACTTTTTTAAGTGATCATGTGACTTTAACTATATTTTAGTATGCTTTATATATATGCATACATTCACACACACACATATATAAGATATATTAAGTGAAATGAGAATTTTTATACGAGAGTGAGAGGAATTGTGATTATCAAATGTTATAATTAATGGTCATAATTAAAATACAAATCATGTAACTTTAAATTATATGTTAAATTCAATATTGCCCATCAAATGTATAATCTAATAATTACAATTATTTATCTCATCTTTCACATAAAATCACTCTCCTCATTTAATATGTTCACAGGATGAAATTTATTAGTTGACAAACTACTGGTTGTATATATTTATAAAGAGATGCAAATTCCTTTGAGTTATGCTCGAGAGAAACATGAAATGAAATTTTGGCCCTTATGTGAATTTGAAGAGAGAAACCTTAATCTTTTAAGGGTGAAAATGTTATCATTGGAATATTCGAGTATTTCTTCAGCTGATGTCTATGCTTTCAAGATTCGGGAATTGGCATATTAAAATTCAAGGGGAATTCTATGATACTGATGTGATATTAAACTCATGTTAATGTGTCAACATTGGAAGTCATTGGATGAGATGATCATAATCTCATCCAATGGCTCCCAATGCTGTCACCTCAGCATGGATTTGATATCACATGAGTACCATAATATCCACCAAAATTTAAATTTAAATATTATTGATAACTATTCGGTGCCATTTATCATATAATTGTATTCATTTTGTTTTGGTCATAAAATAATTTATCTGACTCTTTTTTTTTATAGCAGGAGGTACAAAGCCACATAATAGATATGTTATGATCTAAATTTAATCTCAGGACATTGAAAAATAAAAAACTCTATTATAATACTGGGTGCCACTATATATTTGTCAATTTTTTTTATTAAAATACTATTTTAATTCCAAGTAGGGGTAAGGTTTTAGGGTATGTCTGAATTTTCTTCTTCAACGTTTAATTAGGAAACTTAAGTATGAAGTTTTAATTGTGTTTGAAAAATTACTACTTACAGAAATATTAAGCATCAAAATGCAAAACCGAGTTCAGCAAAAGAACTTTTGCTAAACCCATTCAGCGTCAAGCTGCCGACTAAACCAAATTTTTTTTCATTATATTATTATTGTTGTTATAATTATTATCATAATTATTTCTCTTGATCCTTTTGTTTTTGTCACAAAAAATTTATTTTATACATACAAAAGTTTTTTACATTGTTTAACACAATTGAGAACGTATTTAGCATTTAACTAGATTACTAATTTTGGTATATTAATTGCATTATTTATTTTATTAAAATGATATTTGTGTATAAACTTGTATATTTATTTATATTGATTATAGAAATTATATTAGTTAGTATTGAACAAAATTTTCTAAAAGTAGCATAACTTAAAAAAAATAGTATTTTAGGATCATTGTCAAATTAAAATTCATATTTCAAATTTTTAATTAGTTAAAACTAAATTTGAGTGCTTAAAATAAAATTTAAACAGACACACAAAACTAGATACTTAATATATTCAGTGCTAATTTATTCGATGCTTAATTTAAGTGTTAAAAACTTAAGTATCATCAAACACATACTTAGATTAGTTCTTAATTTAATTTTATTTTCAGTTTAAGTTTTGATATACTTAATTAACTTAAATACATTTTTGATCCTTTAAAATATAAATTTGATTGCATTCTCGTTTAATTTTCATCCTCCTGATATTATTTTAGGCCTAAATTGATCCTCTTAATAGAGTTGAAATTACCAAGGTGACAAAATGAAAGCCAATGCGGCAAGATTGATGGTCCCATTTGTCCATTTCAATTCACATGCTATGCACCTGAAGCAGCCCCTCTTTCTCTGTGTGCGCGCACGTGAACTTAAGTATTTTATTTTTTCAATGAAAATTTTTTCATACTTTGAAATTAAAATTCAATTTCAATGTTGTTGAAATTAAAAAATAGAAATAAAAACGTTAAAGCCCAAATTTGAAGAGTTGAAAGAAAAGGCCCCCAACCGTAAAATCTCTAGTTTGAAACGAAAGCCCCCAAACCTTCGCATCTCCTCCATTGACGTTGACGAAAAGACGTTAATCGAGCGGAGGAATGGTCAGACTGCGTTTGGATGGATGGCCTGACTTGAGTTAACTGCATCAAGTCTCACTTGTCTAGTATTAGTTTGATTCAAATTTAAATTATTATGAATTATTAATTGTTTCATATTATGAATTATCATCTCATTTAGATTAAGTATTTGTGTTAAAATAAAACTATAATTTCTTATTAAACAATATTTTTGAGTATAAATGTTTGTATTAACAAAAAAATTGATGTATGTGACATTTAATATTAGTACAGATGGAGCTTATGTAAAATCTCTCATAGATGTTTGAGGGAAATGTAGGAATAGTGGGTAAAAGGTAATGGAATTATAATTAAGAATTTTTATATGTATTATTTTATAATTTTTAATATATAATGGATTTTTTCAACCATAATTTTTTTTCTAAAATTTGGAATTTTTTATATTAAATTGTTCATATATTTTATTATATTTTTTGATTAATTTAATTATCTGACATTTATGTGTTTGGAGAATATGTTTGGAGAAGGGATACTTTTCAAAACACGTAGAGCCTATCTGCTGTTGTTGCTGTTGATGCAAAGAGTCCAACCCCAAGTGGGATGTAGACACTGCCGAAGATGAAGAACCAATAAAAAAATTAAAAATCATAAGAGCCCCAGTAAATGAAGAGACCCTCAAGTCCCTTCAAAATTCGAGAAAACCCAAAATTTCCCCTTCCATCCTAAAGCCCATTTTTCTATTTCTAAAAACTGAAACTTTCGGTAAACCTTCGGAAGGGAAGAACACAGGGGAACTAACCTGACGGAATTGGTGATTCCACTTTATGGGCAACATGCGATTTTGCCATTTCTGGTCGAACCCTAGGTGTATGTATATTTTTCAATGTTTTTAATTTGCTTCAAGCCAAAAATAAAAAAATAAAAAAAGAAGGTTTTTTCTCAGGTTGGTAATGAAGTTCTCTGTGTCTCTATGCTAAAGCAACAAGGTACAGTCAGCTATAGTATCAATTGTGACCA
Organism: Sindora glabra; assembly: GCA_020226215.1. Taxonomy (NCBI): domain Eukaryota; kingdom Viridiplantae; phylum Streptophyta; class Magnoliopsida; order Fabales; family Fabaceae; genus Sindora; species Sindora glabra. Next base: position 31,582,125 of record CM035229.1, read on the forward strand.
TCAATCTTCCCCTGTTGGCTTTCAATTTGTCACGGCAATTCCGTTTCAATTCAAAGGAAAATCTGTCAAGAGGATCAATCTCGGTCTAAAATATATATTAGAAGATCAAAATTGAATAACTATTGTAAGGGAGACTAAATGTTTGTATTTTAGGACATAAAAAATGTATTTAATCTTGTTTAATTTGAATCAATCAAGTCCCTTTTTCTATATTTGTAACCTCATTAACAAAATTGATTTACAGAAGTCTAGAATTTGATGTGTTGCCCCATAATACTGACATGATACCCTCAATAATCAAAACTTAATACAGTGCTTTAATTCAAAAGTACAAACATGGATAATTATTTAAGTTCTCTTCTTATCATTTAATTTGATATTGTTTTAATTAATTTACAAAGACACCCGATCTTCTTATGCATCCATATTTATTTTTGGTGTATACACAAGCATTAGATCGCATCATGCCAAACTTTATGCTTTTAAATAATCACTTTAGTTAATAATGAGTGAGGTAAAAGGATGGATGGGCATCATTGAAAGGGAAATTAAATTTGTCAAGAACTTAATGAAGAATGAAAATGGTGTTTTGGCCATTTTATAAGTTATCATATAAAATAATTCTATTTGTAAGGAATTTGGATTATCTTCAATTTTTTTTAAAAAAAAAACAGTGTGAATTTAGGAGAGAGATAATATAATTTTTTATATTTAACTAGTAGGTTCCTGTAAAATAATTATGGCTCAAAAATAAAAGATTATACTTTTATCTCTCCTAAATTAAATGGATTTAACAAGTAAGAAATTGAGGTATTCAGAACCATCCATATTACCTTTTACATTACCATTGCGTGCATGTAGTTCTAACTACCTAAAGTAGATTCTTCCTAGGGAAATTTTTTTCTATATATCACATTTAGATGTAGTAAGCATCTAATTACGTAACAGATTTTGCATGCACCTGACCTTAACATCCTTGATAATTTTTTATGAGGACGTATTTAATATTTAGGAGGTGTATCACCATATCTTTAATACGAGCAATATGTTATCATCTATTTTAATCATTGGTCTCACATTAATTATAACATGTTAATAAATGGTTCAATTGAAAAACCGAAGATTAATACTTTTTCAAACTTAAAAAACCATTTGTGTTTTAGTTTAAGAAGTAATTAAAATTTCAATGCTAACTTAAACAGAAGAACTTCGTTAGTATCAAATATCGAAGAATGTCTTAAGCAACAAGAAGATATCTTCCTTCAAAAGATGGGTTTGAACTTTGAAGAACAATAAAAAGTGGGTTTGAATTAATTATCTAGCTTTGGTTTTCCCGCAGGTTGAAGAAGTTCATATTCAATGGACTTTCGCCTTCTATATTTGGATTTCCAATTCAGTGCGAAGGATATTCCTCCATTTGCAAGTTGAGGCTTCAACTTGGTTAGTCTTTCTCTTCCTTTCGTCGTAGCCTTATTGCTACTTTTTTCGATTTGACCCTCGTTTTATCCATTTATCGATGAGAGTGCTTGTAAAACATGTTAATTTGATTGATTAATCGTTTATGTGGAAATGTGTTTGATAAAACATGTGAATGAAAAACAACACTCATTGTTGTTGACTATGAGGGAAGAACCTAGCCAAGGTTAAATCTTTAAAAATTAGTTGATTTGGATTGACAAAACTTGATAGATGAACTGAAGGTTCGAGTTGAGACTTATATAAAGTTTGTTCTCTTCTGTTTCATACCTTGGATACGAGCATAATAATTTTTACTTACGTAGTGCAGTGAATTAATCTGAGCCGTTTTAAAGATTTTTCTGCTTTCAATCTTCATTTTGGTTTTTTTGATAACCTAACTTAGGCCTTATATGTTTTGTGTAATAATATAACCTTCTTGCAGTATCTCCCATGTTATTATATAGAGCTATGGTAGGAATTTTTTTGTATTTTATCATAAAGGTTTGATGTTTGCTTATGTTTATATTTCTTTTATGTCACTTGTTAGAAGAAAAAATTATCAAAGTAATATACTGCAGAGAAAATTAAATTAATTCACTCGAATAAGCTTTTCCCACTCGTATAATAAAATACACTAGCAAAAATATTGCAAGGAAAGTAATTCAAGGAGACTAGCAATTTTTAATGTAGAAAATTCCTTAATGTGAGAGTAAAAATTATGAGACCTAATCTAATAAAAAAATCACAAATAAAATAATGGATACAATAACAATGTCCACTTAGAAATTTTAGGAAACAACTAGTATAAAACTTTGTGCCAAAATAGGTGAAATTATCCACAAAAATCAACACAATAATTAACACAAATTATTGTGTAAAATTAGCCAATAGAGAAGAAAACATTAGAAGAAAAATATGCACAATACTACCTAAATTATCAACAACAACATTCGTAAATTTGAATCTAAGTAAATATGATGATAAATCTTTTAGCATAATTTGACAAAAATTGCATAAAAACTCTTCCTTTCTCCTTGGCACCAAAAAGTAATATTCTGTGCACAACACCTCTCTCTATTCAATTTATCAAAGGATACGGACCCCTAGACGTGAAAGACTACCTTGTTGCTAAAAAAAAATCATGCTGTCCAAAGCTTTTTTAATTCCACTCACATAATACTATTCACCTATATACATTATATATATACATACAAATCCTTATAGCACTTGGATTCTTATCAAGACACAGATTTCTAAGCTCTAAAATCCTTTCCGATTTTGACTTCAAAAGTGCACTCCAAGGGTAATATGGAACCTATCTACCAAATGTATATGTGAAGCCGTACAAAGCCAAGAAAGGCTTTTGAGTTTTGACACCAAAGAGCCAAAATTTTGGCCTTTTTAAGCTCAAATGGGGAAAATTACAAACCAACCCCATGCAACCTCTCTTTTTTTATATAAAATAATAAAGTAATACATATAAAGATATTAGGGGGTCTACTTAGGAGGAACCTATCATAACAAATCTCCCCCTTCCGACTAAGTGGAAAATAATGCTATTCTAGCTTTTAAACAACATGATTTAAGTCTCTCTAATTTTCTGAAAGGTAGATAACTCTTAAAAGTTACTCTATTCCATTTTCCAGCTAAATACTGATCACACCTCTATAAATGTGAACTTTGCAATCCACATAATGCATCTCTTTTAGCCAAAATAGAAATCTTTTTTTCACTCATATGACATAATCTCTTATATTGTAACTTAGTCTTATCACTTAACTCTTCTGAATTAACAACATTTCTAACAATTTTTGCTTGAGCCAAGAAGAGTGTAGAATACTTTGATCCTTTAACCACAATCGTAGAACCCTTGGTAAGCTCCCATTGGTCATGTGAGAAGAAAGTACTATAGCTTTCCTTATAAAGTTTACCTACAGAGAGTAGGTTTAACTGAATGTATAGAACATGTTTCACACTCTTGAGAGTTAATTAATTCCACTGAATATTTTTAGAATGACATTTCCAATAGTAGTACACTTTATTGGACCTTCATGAGCCAATCTTACATCACCAAAATCACTAGGAGTGTAAGACGAAAAAATATCCCTTTTGCATGTAATATAGGTGGAAGCACTACTATCAATTACCTAATTGATTTCATTCTCAGCAAGGTTAATGACATCATCTTCATGAACCAAAATGAATTGATCAATAATTGTATTAATCCAATCTTCATCACTTTTATCCTTTTTGCCGTTTTTTTTGCTTTTCTTTTTGTTGTCCTTTTTCAACTTCCAACAATATTTCTTGATATATTCCTTATTGTTATAATAATGACACTTAATATTTTTAAACTTTTTTCTAGAAATGCTTCTACTCTAATCTTTGTTCCTTGTACCTTAACTTGTACTTCTCCCCCTAGACTTAGCAACCATAATATCTGATTGTGAAAAAGAAGAACTATGTGATTTCTTTCTTAACTTTTCATTCAAGATACTATTTTTAACAATATCTATAGTCATCATGCTATTTGGGATAGAATTAAATATAGACATTCTAAATATCTCCTAAGTTTGATAAAGAATTAAGAAGCATCAAACCTTGTACTTCATCTTTAAATTTGATACTCATAGCAAAAATCTAATTAATAATCTCTTAATATGTATTCAAGTGATTTGTCATTGAAGTGCCATTTTGATAATTTATGCTCATTATATTTTTTATTAAGAATATTTTTTTATTCTCGATCTTTTTGGCATACAACTTTTCAAGTTTAAGCCACAATGTATAAGCATGTGCTTCCTCTTTAATATAACATTTTCTTCTACTTACTGCCTGAAATATCTATGAACTTTCCTATTCAATAGATTCTATTCCAAATTGAATTTATTTTTAAATTTTTTAATAGCAAATACTGGCAAATAATAGTCTTTTATATAAAGCAAATCTTCCATCTTCCTTCTCCAAAGGGCATAATTCTCACTATTAAAAAATACTATTATACTTGTATTAGTCTTCATATTTACACAAGTAGACTTTACCAAAGCCTAAGTTCTGATACCACTATTAGGAAAAAATAAAATTACTAAAGTAATATGCAATGGAAAAAATTAAATTAATTCATTTAGATTAACTTTTTCCATTCATATAATAAAATATATAACCAGAAATATTACAAGGAAAATAATTTAGGAGACCAAGAATTTTTAATGTGGAAAACCCCTTATTGTGAGAGTAAAAATCATAAGACCTAATCTAGTAAAAAAAAATTCACTAATAAAATAATGGATATAATAACAATGTCTACTTAGAAATTTTAGAAAACAACCAATATAAACCTCTTTACCAAAATAGTTGGAATTTTTAACAAAAATTAACACAAGTTATTATGTAAAATTGGCCAATAGAGAAGAAGAAAATTAGAAGAAAAATATGCATAATACTGCCTAAATTACTAGCAATAACATTCCCAAATTTGATAAGAATTTGAGTAAATATGGTGATAAATCTTTTAACATAATTTGATAAAAATTGCATAAAAACTTTTCCTTTCTCCTTGGCAATAAAAAGAAACCTTTTGTGTGTAGCACCTTTCTCTATTCAATTTATCAAGGCACACAGACCTTTAGGCATGAAAGATTGCTTTGTTGCTCCAAAAAAAAATCACGCTATCCAAAGCCTTTTTTATTTCACCCACATAATACTATTCATCCATATACATTATATATATACATGTATAAATCTTTGTAGCACCTAGATTCTTATCAAGGCATAGATTTTTAAGCTTCAAAATCCTTTCTGATTTTAACTTCAAAAGTGCATTCCAAGGGTAACATGGAACCTATTTACCAAATATACATGTGAAGTCGTATAAAGCCTAGAAAGGCTTTTAAGTTTTAACACCAAAGAGCAAAAAATTTGGCTTTTCTAAGCTTAAATGGGGCAAATTACAAACCAATCCCACATACCCTCCCCTTTTTTTTATATAAAATAATAAAATAATAAATATAAAAAGATTATAGGTCCACTTAGGAGGAACTCACTATAACATCACTTATGATGTCATTGTCTTCATGTTAAATCGGATTTTGTTCATGCATTGTTCTTTACTCATAGTGTTTTTAAAATTGATTGATATTTATTATGCTTTGCTAATTACTAGTAATGATAATACTTTTTTGTTGGCTTCTTCTTCTTTTTTTTTATCTATTTAATATTTGTTTATTAACATTTGAAAATATACATGAAATATTTATTGTATCACATGAGATAGGATACATGCATAAATATGTGTTAGTTCTAGGTAAATGATGCGTGTAGGAAATTATTATTTCTTAATTTCTTCTTGCTTTAACATTTATGAATATTTTTTGTATTTGTAATATTCTTCATAATAGAATAAGATGATTCAATAGTAGTAGAAGATTTAGGAGTGAAAATGATAAAGTTATTTATATAGAAAGGGTATTTTAGAAATGAGTGAGTAAGAAGTAAGAGCAATAAAGTTTAGTTCTATAAAAAATGTTGGCAATTGCTATTATAAATACCTAAAGGCAAAAGGATTTGGTGTAAAGAGAGATGAAATAGACTAAAACTAAAATGGTGGCAATTTTTTCCTTTTTTTTTAGAAGTCTTTTTGCATATATAGAAAATTTCAACCCTAAGTAGATATCATCATACCTAATATAAAAAAGAAAAAAAAGGTGAATTATAAGAATTATTCTAAGGCCTATTTTTATGTGCATCTAGGGTAATCTTCATCCAAGTGATATATCTTAAAATTTGAAGAGAAATATAACTACAAGTTAATAAGGATGAGGCTAAAGATATAGTTACATACACCATTCTCCTTGTTTAACAAATGAAGTTGTTATTGCTTAAGTAAATAACTTGCATTCATATGAAGTGAAGACTTTTCACATCATCCAATTAATGATAGTTAAGCTAGTAGTTATCATAGTGTAGCCTTTACTTTATCAATCAACTTGCAGTGGTGGCATTGAGTTATTTGTCTAAAAAGAATGAGAATGATTGGATGCACTTTGTGAGGTGATGATGGTAAGCTAGAAAACATGTTGAGGGCTATAAGCCAGTTGATTATCAATTTTTTTCTTAATGTATTTGCATTTCATATAACTTATATGAAGAATAAATATAACAAGCCATTAGTCATTTGTTCTTATGTTAATCATAACAACACTTTTGCTATGCTTGTGGCCTTTTGGTCAATAAGATAAAATAGACCATATATATAGAACATAAGAGACCATGATCTATGATGACAAATGGATATGAAGCCATGAGGAAAGCTATCAAATAAGTATTTCCAAATATAAATCGTCGTTTATGCACATGGCAAATTTTTCTAAATGCAAATCACCATTTATGCATATGACATTTGGAAAGAGATGCTTCATTTAATGTTAAGGATTAGACTTTCTTAACAAAGTTCTTAAAATGTCTATATGGTAATTTTGATAAAGATGGATTTGAGAAGAAATGAGCAAAATTATAGGATAAGTTCTTTCTCCATGAACATATGTTGGCCTTTAAAATGTAAAAAAGAGGTATATATGCTGCAACTTATTTATGTGAAAAGTTTTTCATTAGTGTGTGCATTATTAAAATAATTTAATAAATTATAATAATCTAATTTTTGTAAACATGCATAAATTAATATGTGAATTAATAAAATTAGAATAGTAAGATGATTGCCAGAATTCCTAAATAATCCATGATAATGATTGTTCTTTTTGGATTTTAATTGAATCATGAACTTGTCATAATCATGAATTGCCTTTTTGGTCACATTCCTATGATTGCCGTTCACAATTATATAGAGGTGTCTTTTATTGCTTGACCATAGCCACTTAAGTAATTTGGGGAAAATTTGTACACTAATGGGAATGCATAAGGGCAAGGGTTTCAAGAGTAAGGACTATGTTAAATATATATAACACTAGGTTATGATTCAACTCATCACCAAATTATACTTTAACACTATTTCACATGAGATAGAATGCTATTATGCAGCTCAAACTTTATTATCATTATTGGGCTTACTTTAACATTAATTAAAAATTTTGAATTATTAAGTTTAAAATAAATAATTCCAATAATCTCTTGCTTGGATCACATAATTAATAAATTGTGGCCATTTCAGTAAATGTCAAAGTTAAGGTATCATTACATGTGTAGATTTAAATTAAGAACATAAGTATCCAATAATGAAGAGCATCACATACAATAGAGATGTCAATACTATATATATTGTATACTTACACCTCATTAATCAAAATAAAGTCAATATCAGATAGGAATATAAATGTAATATGTACATAATAAGATTTACATGATACTATATGTGATTATATATGAATCTTCGTATAATGATCCTAACATTCATCTAAAATGTCAAATAAGAATTAATATTCTCAATATAATAGTGAGATATGATCTAAATGTTTCTCTTAATGTGCTATATCCAAAATACGCACAATAATAATAAATGACAAGATATGAATATTTCATTTATGTATATTTGAAGATAAACAATTTCATTAGAATATCCCCATTAACTTGGAACATTAAAATACTTAGCTAAATCTATATTAATTATATGATTATGATACATTCCAATTACTAAGCCTTTGATTAATGGATCTATGAGCATATATTCTAAGGAAATATGTTTAATACAAGTAATATGCTCACATGTCTTCTCTTTCATAAATTGGTACTTCATATCGAAGTGTTCCATATGGGTAAAACTTTTAGTGTTTCAAGAGAAATTCACAGTAGCAACATTACCACAATAGATGATTAAGGGCTTTCAAATGCTTTCAATAACGTTAAAACTAGCAATAAAATTATTTAATCACACAACTTCACAAATAACTTCATAACATATGACATACTTTACTTCCATATTGGAGGTTGTTATAAAAGATTGCTTGACACTTTTCCATGACACAGATCCTTTTGTCGTTGTAAAGATATACCTAGATGTCAGTTTATGAACATATGGACAGTCGATAAAATTTGAGTTTGAATAGCTTATAATTATAAGATCTCTTAATCTCTTAGAGGTTAGCATATTATATTTTGTATCCTTTAAGGACCTTATAACTCTTTTAGTAATAGTCCAATATTTTTTACTAGGATCAATCAAGTAGTTTTTAAGTACATTAATAGTTAAGCTATACCAGCATTTGTACATATTTAGGTATACATCAAGCTACCTATGACTAGCATATATGAGACATGTTCTATCTTTTCATTTTTATCATTATATTAAAAAAACTAGACTTTGGAAAAAAATCTTGCCCTTTTAAATAAGTGCAAAACTTTAAAGCACATGGACATGTTGAACTTCTTTAGTGCTTTTTAATGTATGCCCTTTAAGATAAAGCAAATAAATTCCAATATCTATTATAATAGATCTTTATGCACAATATATAAGGCATTCCTAAGACCTTTCATATTAAAAATACTTTGACAACATTTACTTTGTCTTAGTTAACAAATTTGCATCATTGCTAATAGGAAGAATGTTAACAACATTAGTACTAATATTATGAAACTGCTCATACTTATCAACATATAGATATATCTTTGAACCTAAGAGAAGTTATTACTTTATCAAACTTAAGGTAACAATGTCTAGTTGCTTACTTTAAGCTATATATGGAATTCTTTAACTTAAACACAAGGTGTTTTCTTGGAAACCATTTAACTAGTTCATGTAAATAGTCTATAATAAATCACTATTAAAGAAAGCTATCTTGAAATCCATCCAGTGTAGCTCTAAGTCAAAATGAGCTATTGTCACCATAAAAACTATAAATGACTCCTAAATTTAAACTAGCAAAAAAGTCTCTTTGTAGTTTATGCCTTCCTTTTAAATATGTAACTTTCGGCTACCAATCTAGTCTTGTGCTTTTCAATTTTGACTTTTGCATCCTTATTGATTTTAAAATCCCATTTGCACCTAACCAACTTGTATCTTGCAGGTAATTCAACTAAAATCCATGTCTTATTCTTATGCATTGAAGTTAATCCATCTTTTATAGCATTATTTAATTCATAATAATTTGAATTGGAAATCAATTATGAAAATGTGGTAGGATTAGTATCACTATTAATGTAATACCATGCTTCTATAGATAAAATAGATCATTATTAGGAATTGTTGATTTATAAGTTCTATGATATTTCCTTAAAGGAATCTTTTCAATTATTTCCTCTAGCAATGTATCTTTTGCCTTTAGTTATATCAGATCATCTTGTGTGACAACAAAAGATAACTCTCCCAACACAAGTGAAGCAATTATGCTATGTCCTGTAAAATCTATAATATATGGTATTTATTCCCATTATCTAAATCATATTGAAAAAAGGTAGCACAATTTGATTCAATAACTCTAGTTGAATGAGTCAGATAATAAAATCTATTGCCTTCAGTCCACTGTAGTGTATGATGAAGTATCCACTAACAGTCTTTGAATTTTTTTTCTTTGCTAAAGGAATATATTGCTCCACCTTGGCTTCACAACCTTAAACATAAAAGTTCATTGAACTAGGTCTCTTATCATATAATAACTCTTAAAGGTTTAAGTATTCACTTACTAGGATCTTGATTCTATGTATTCATAATTGTCTTTAACTCTTTATGCCACAAGAATCTTAGCAATGATGAATGGGCCAACATGCACCTTACAATGTCCATGAGTGTATGGTTCTTTCTTTCCATTATTCTATTTTGTTTTGGTGTTTAAGCATAATGTAACTTGCTTTTATTCTACATGCTTGTAAATATTTAGCAAAAGGACCTTAGTTTCTCCCAATCTTATAATACCTATCATAATATTCATCACCTATGTTAAACTTAACACATTTAATCTTTTTTTCCAAGTCTGAGCTTAGCTATTACCTTAAGTGACTTAAAGGTTTCTAATGTTTTTGATTTCTCACTAAGTAGTTTTACCTATCTATATCTAGAATAATTGTTAAAAAAATGATGAAGTATTTATATCCATCCATAGCATTAGGTGTAATGGGTCTACTAATGTTAGTGTGGATTAGCTTTATAGCTTTTTGTTTGCTAATTTTCTTACCCTTTCTAGCTCTAGGAAGGAGTTTTCCCTTATGCAGTCTATATATGTGTTAAAACTAGAAAAGTCAAGATCATGTAGAACCATTTCTTTTACCAATATTTGCATCTATCTTTAAAAATATGCCCAAACATTTGTGCCATAGCATGGAGGATCTCTCATCGATTTTGTCTTTTTTTAATTTGACAACAATGTTTATCAAATTCTTAAACTTAGAATTCACATTAATTCCATACAAACTATTACATAGCAATCCAAAAACAATAAGAGAATAATTGTAAAATGAACTTACCTTTCATTTTAAAAAATGCACAAGTATCCAACATTTTCCACAGTAACAATAGAAATTAACTTCCTTCTTATGGAAGGTATGTAGATAACATTATTCAAATCCAACAAATATCCAAATAACAAATGCAAAGACCACTCTTATGTGCTTAATTCATACTCTACCTCCTTTTCCAAGTTAAATAACTAGCTCTTCTTCACTTAGTTTCTTCAGGTCTCTTAGTGTTTGTAAATAGCTTGTCATATTAATAATAGTACCATTGTCCAACTAACAAATATTTAATGGGATGTTAACAATATTTATTTGAAACACATTAAAGCTAGAACGAGACCATTCTTCTTCTTATAAACATATTTCTTGTATTTGAAATAGTTAGCTTTCTTGTACCAATAATTCTTATAGAATCTATAATTCCCCTTGAATTAGGCTTTCTCATGCTTATAATATGTTTCACTATTTTCACCCTTTTTTCTTTTCATAACAAAACTTTCCTTTGTTATTTCTTTAACATGATCTCACCTTTTGTTCTAAAGTTGAACCATGAAGAAAGAAGTTAATAGCATAACCTTCTTTTTCTTTTATGTCTTCCTCAATTTAATTAATAATGGAGGTTAGCTCATTAATATTCCATTCAACTTTCTTGGCCTTGTAAAATGTGTTAAAAAATCTTCATTTCCTTATTTTCCCTTATTTATTATTCATGATTTCCTTTTTTTCCTTTTATTTCCTTTTGTATTTATATTATTGTTACAACTGTATGATGGATTTTTTCCTTCTTAATTATTTTCATGTATAGTTCTAATGATCTCTTAATTCTACAAGCCTCTATAATTTAGGGTTTGGAAGAAGGGAATATTCTTTATCTACCTATAAGCTTTTTATCCATTGTATAGTTAAAATCCACTATCCTATGTGTATATATACTATTGTTGTATGTACTAGCAAAATAATAAGAATTTTCCCTTTTTCACGTGGTATTAGAATGCTAAAATGCTCTTAGGGAAACCTTTTTTTATGCCTTTGTTATTGCCTTTGATTTTTTTAGCCTTTGTTATTTCTTTTGATCTTTTTAGCCTTTAGTGTTAACTTTTTTTTGTGCTTTCATATCCTGTTCATTTTTTTCTTTGATCAATTAGCTTTCATAGTTGATTTTATCTTCTCTTTACTTTGATCAATGAACCTTTATATTTTAGAAAATGTCAGCTTCATCTAAGAGCTCACCTTATAAAAAAGAATATCTAAAAACATCTCTAAGTTTCTTTATTCATAATTTCCATGATTGTCCAAGTAACAGGAAACAAGTTTTCATTAACATTCCTTCCTATAGCACAAAGTAATTGACCCTTGTAACCTTTAACACTAATTAATTTCCTATATCCTTATAGAAATCCCTTCTTGCAAGCACTTAGGAACATGTAAAATCTCTAAAAATATTAAAATTCAAGTGAATTTTTACAATGGATCCCATATTAGACTCTAAGATTGTAGCTCCATACTTTCTTAGTTTGGAGTATGTCTTGTCCTCATCTCTTAATATGATCTTCAATGCAATTTTCCTAGCTTTATAACATATGTCCATACCGACCTTGAACGTAGATTTTCTATAGAAGTTATTCTTTATTGCATTGCATTTCTATAAAGGATTGTCCCTAAAATTCTCCAAATATTTATTTCCTAACCACTCAACAATAACCTTGCCGCATTTCTCATGCCTCCTACACTCATGTATATTGTTCAATGTCTTAATTTGGAAGCATTCTCAATTATATTCCTATGAAGCATGCATTTTCTAATCACATATTTCCTTGCAAATAGTGGTTGTTCTGCTAGCTTCACTATGGGGAATGCAAATGCCATAACCTCCTTTAATTATCCATTCAATTACTACTTTCCTAAAAGTACTGTGACAAACAAACTTCATCCTAACCTTCAAATAAACATCCTTATATAAGTCTAAATTTGCATTAAATTCCTTTTATTTTCTTTTCTTAACAACACAATTAGTATCATTACCACTATACACACTCTCAAAACATTATTATTTTCATACTTAGATGTATTTCCCTTATCTCCTATGTCTTTTTCATATGGTTGCCTTATAGATTGTCGTTGCCTATACATCCATTTATTGACCTCTATGAATAAATTCAGATCAATATCTCCTTTAAACAACTTATCCTTATGATTATCAAAGTTATCTTCAAATCCAAATGAATAAGAGTCTACTTTATCCTTACTTTGCACATAGTAATAATCTTCACAAGTTTCATCATGTAGGGTAGCTTGTTCACTAGTGACATGGGATTCAAATTAATCGACATATGCCTTTAGTTATGGTTCTTTAGCAAATTCTTCCTCATTTTATGTTCTTGTTGGGTCTATGCTATTTTGTGGCATAGGACTAGACAAAGAAATAAGAAACAATAAATTGATAGTCATTATAAATAAATCAATGTTCACATCTACATAATAGAATTCTACTAGCATTTAAGAATGATAAATTAGAAACGAAATAGATTAGCTTAAACTAGAAATAATAAGCTAATAATTTAAATAAAATATTAAAAAATGGTAATTTTTCTATATTCCCAACATTGATTGAGTGCAACCTTTGTGAAAAAATCACTTAATGACTATTAAGATATTAGAATTATAGATCATCTTCTTCTTTTAGTTTATTCTTAACTTTCCTAGCTCATTCAACTTATGCCAAAAATTTATAGAACTTAAATTTTAAAAAATCACTTGATAACCTAAGTTTTGATGATTTACATTTTAGATGGAAAATGATAAAGCCATTCTTTAATCCTAGAGTAGATTTTAATTGAATATAAGACTCGTTGTGAGTGAAATAGGGTGTACCCTAAGATTGTTTTTTTGGTATGTGTCTCCAACACTACTCAATTTAGATTCACTAGGATGCGTTTTATTTATATGTCTATATGTATGTATGTGTGTGTGTGCGCGCGCGCGCGCGTGCATGCGCGCATGTGTCTATATTTATAAATGATGCAAGAACCAAAGGTAAGGCTTCAAATTTCATCTATATTATATTTATATTTATAATTATATAGTAGAATTTATTGAAACTTGATAACAATATTTAGGAAGTGATGCTAAAGCATGAAGATGAAGATAAATATATAGAATGCAAGGCATTATTATATAGATGTAGAGAGATATATTTGAGCAATTCTAAATCAAAATTGAAGACTTAAAATACGTTATAGAAATGTGAGTTATAATATCGTAGGCCACTATTAATCCTTATACATGCATATGATAGGACAAATACTCCAAAAAAGTTACTAAAAAATGAGCATAAGTATGAATTTTTGAAAAAGCATTTGAAAATCATGGTTCTTGCCTCCCATTGCATGATAAATTCCATCCTAAGTTATAAAAAATTTACTAACCAATACAATTCTAATAGCATTTTCCCTAGTATCAAATAGTTTTTATTGCATATTCTCCTATTTTTGCTAAAATCATGCATTTTGGAATTTGAAACTAATCATGTGCCAAAGTCATCTAAAACTAACATTCAATACTCCTAAATAAATTGAAACTTATACATTTAAGAAACAACTAAATAAATTCAAAAGAACCAAATTAATTCTTTTGCAGAAGAAAATCAATTAAAAAATTGAGAAATCAGTGAAAAAAAACTAACTTTTTAGCACTAATACGTGGCCATTTGATCACCTTTTAGAAATAAGCAAAATTTGTCCAAGTGTACATTATGCCTCCAACGTCATTCTCAACATCATCCTCCATAAGTTTCTTTAAAGAAAATGTCTTTTGAGCTAACTAAATAAGACAAAAAAAAGAATGGAAAAAATAGTTTTGGAGGGATAAATTTTAGGATATAATCTCATTCATTTGATGATTAATGACTTGGATTTTTTAATTGTTAATTTAGGAAGGTGATTGATGAATTAGTTATTATAATTATGAAATGGAAAATGTTTAAAGTGTGACCAATAAAAAAATTATATGTAATACTCATATCATGTGAAGGTTATGTGATGGATCCATTCCATCAATGAAATAGATGGTGGATACCTTTTCCAAGTTTTCATCAATTTTAATGTGTAAAATCCTAATTTCTATAGCACAAGAAGATGAAATCCAACCATTGCAAAATTGAAGGAGTAATTTATATTTTTTCCAATATTTATAGAAATTTGTTTAAAGATGACAAAAAATATGTACAAAAAGAAAATGACAATGAATAGATAACTATTAATGGATAACACTTTTCACTTCTTATGTTCAAAACACTATTACAAATTTTACAATTACAAAGAAATTTCTCATAGTAATGCTCTTCTGAACTACTATATTTTCTTATTTGTTTGGCATGTAAACTATATAATATAGCTTTATATGATTTCCTTTTTTTAATACGAAATGTCGTATAATGCCACACGTCTTAGGGGTGGAAGATAAGCTTAGTCAATCAACAAAATTTACATTGAAAAATAGAAATAAGAAAACATGGTTTTACGTCATCAATTCCTTCAATATTTGTTGCTATACACTACCACCATTTTTATTGTCATTGTTCACCACCATTGTCAAATATTACCAACACTATCAATAGCCTTTGTTATTAATCATCACCAATGTAGAGCCAATCATAGTTACCCCTATTACTATTGTGGTAGTGGTGGTTTATTGGCCACCGCTACCTATGTACCATCTACAACTGGCTACTACCAATGCAAGGGTGGCCACTATTGTTATTATTGTTAGGATGTTTGTAAGCTCAATAAAATAATGGGCATAAAAGAAAACATTTAAAAATAAAGGTGAACCTCAATGGAAATGTTGTAGAAAATGAGCAAGATATTGGGCAAGTAGACTAACAACTTCAAAACGATAGGAACCACCTTTGGTTGCAAGTTTCACATGAAGGTAAAAAATTTCTAAAATATCTAAATAAGGTGAATTTAAGCAATTCAATGGATGATTAATAGTCATATTAAGTGAACTATTAGAATATCTAAAATCATGAAATACCATAAATAAAACCTAAAACACTTTAATTTTATTATAATTCCATTTTTAAGAAATTCAAATAAAAAACCTTAAAAATAGAGAAGGCCGTTGGTTACATGGAATGAATTCCTTTGTAACATTATAACAACAGACAAGTGTTGAAGTTTAGACAAATTTAAAAAAATTCATAAATACAAATGAGAAATACACCTTCATTAATGTGTAGAAGGTACAAGATAATGTTTGATTCCATTTGAAAATCATGCATTCTAAAGATTACATAAAGATTGAAAGTTAAAAAAAAAAAGAGAAAAGAAAAGAAAAGAAATTAATAATAAAAAATAGAGAAAAAAAAATCAAACTCATTTTATGCTTGATGACCCCCGTAAAAGTTGTAGCCTTTTCCTCCAGGATGATGACGCCTTGTCTCTTCTTGTCCCTCCTGAAAATTCCTCATATTTGGAAAAAAAGGAAGAACAATATCTAAAACATCCATTACAGAGGCCTTTCTTTCCCAGAGACCTCATACAATTCTACATTCCTACGGGCCTCAATCCATTCAAGGCTATCTTTTTCAGTAGGAGAGGCATTCTTTAGTTCTTTAATTGCAACTTCAGCTAAGAAGTCTTCAAGGAAACACTTGAAGGAAACAAATGCACCTGACTGGACATTCCATCGATTTCTCTTAGCTTTGAAAGAAATAGAGCTCAGATCATCGAACTTTAAAACATATGCCTTCTTATTTTTTTCACTTAATCTCGAACCTAGAGAATCAATTACATAGAAGGCCAAAGGTGTTAAAAATAGCACATAAAAATGGTGGCTCCAACCCATTATAAAGACACAAGAGCCCTCCTTAGGGACATTGGCACAAATATCCTTTAAAACAAGTTCAAAAGGAGCAAAATTATCTGGGTCATCACTAGGAAATAGGCCGACCAAGGAAGTTTTACAAACCACTGGTTTCAAGTTCCTTGTAAGCACAGTGTCAAGCTCTAAGTGAAAATCAGACGATATAGGATCTGTGCACTCCTTTCGAAGATCCTGCCACAAAGCAGCTCCCTCACGCACCAAGTCATCCATTTGGATGCCTGAGGGAACCACCCCTTTTGTTAGAAGCCAATCTGCTACAACCAAGGCAATAGTTGAACAAGCTCCAGAGGCATCGACTTTTGAGCTACTCTGGTCAAGTGAGCCCAATGAATTCCATGTTCGTATCTTCACACCCCCATCCTTGCTTCGATACGAAGACATAACAAATCGTGCTTCCCTACAAATAAGATGATAAAAAATTTATTTCAAAATACATTTATTAAGTGAAAGAGTACAAGAATACAAGCAAACATACCCATCGGCATCCCCATCCTTGAAAGAGGAGACCACTGGCTCAGGAACTACTGGACTAGAAGCCACAACCTTTGAAGGTGAAACCACTTGCTCTAGGCGCTGCTTTTTTCTCCTTCCATCAGTAGAAGTTGACTTTTTATTCCTTTTCATTCTTGATGATTCAACTATGATGGTTTCATCCTGTATAAGATGGTGTGTGTAAAATAAGTCAAGATATAGAAGAAATAATATTATTTAGCTTTATTAAACTTGAGATTTTTTTTGAACTCTAATATTTATATATTTATTGTGAATGAATCAAGGGTTAAGGATTTCTAACGCTGAAGAAAAAAAGAATCATATTATTAGAAACTAAAGTTTTAAAAATTGGAGCGGACATCGAGCTAAAAAGTTCATTAAATCATAGTTGAATTAGTTGAACCAATTAAAACAATTATCGACAGAATTGCGTGATTTAGTCAAAATCTAATTTGACTAAATCAACATTTCTTTAATGTTTTAAAAACTTCAAGAACTAATTAAATCACAAAGTTTCCATGAACATAAGCTTTTTGTTTAAAATTGAAAAGTGAAATGAAAAACTAAACTTACAGTGACTTTCGTATTGGGACCATTGGCCAATTCATTGCGTAGATTCTTGCTAGAGTTTTGAAGAGGGTTTCCCATTTGGTGAAAAGAAAAATAAATTCAAGGTTACTGGTGTGTGTGTGTGAGAGAGAGAAAGAGAGTATGCAATGTAAATTAAGTGGTGCAGGTTGGGGAAGAAATTTAGGCTATATATAACATCAAAAAGGGCTTCTTCTAAACTGATTTTTTTTTTTTTTTTGCTAAGTATAAATCGTGCAAGCTCCAATCGTTTTAGGATATATTATGGGTATAAAAAATAATTAAAATTTCAGATACAATTATAAATTTATATTATATTTAAACTAAATTACCATATTCTTTTAATGACTTCCTAAAACTTTTAGCTGCCATGAATGCTTTTCACTTGGTGCGTGCATGCATGCGTGGCGCGGACTGGATGCGTGTACATACATATTTTCATCAACGCTTATTTTAAAGGTTTGTTAATGTGGAATATTTTCATTTTTTATATATAAAATTAACTAATATTATTATTGATATATAGATATTGTAATTATATAAAATGCACCGTAAATGAATTCAATCATTACTAAAATTGCATAAATTTTTCTATATGACTTATCACATAATTTAAATTATTTGATTATACGGAAAGTTTCCTTCCATCCGATTAATACTTAAATATTCAAGTGTTACAAAAAAAAATGAAAGACTATCTTCCTGTAACTATGGAATAATTTCATATTTAGTAACTTAATTAACTAACATTATAATAGATATATAAATATTATATCTATAAAAACAACAAAATAAATTCATTCAAATGTTACTGAAATTACATCATATATAAATCATCACATAATTTAATCTCTGATTAAATCAGGATAAAATTATTTCATAGGATTAGTACTTAAATATTCAACAATTTGAAAGAAAAAATGAAACAATATCTTCGTGTAACTATGGAATATTTTTACATTTAGTGACATAATTAACTAATACTATAATTGATATATAGATATTATAAGTACAAAATTACATAACAAATGCATTAAATATTACTCAATATATATGAATTTTCATATATAAATCATTGCATAACTTAAATATAGATTAATTGGAGAAAATAAATCTTACATATATTAATACATAATTATTCATAAATTTAAAAAAATGAATGAATATCTTCTTGTAACAAAATTGGATTTTACTTTTGATTCAGCAATATAATTCACTATATACCATTAAGTTTTGCACCATATTTATAACTATATATATATATATATATATATATATATATATTGATAATAATATCTATATTATATTATATATATGTACTAAAGGACCTCTTGCGCACATTTCAAACTCTTCTTCTTTCATTTTAGTTGAAAATCATCTGTCTTCTATATTTATTAATTTGTTAATTATTATATTACTTAAGTATTTGTATTTAATAACGTAAAGTTATGGTAAGTTTCTTTTTAAATTTTTTAAAAGAAAATCTCTGTATAGTCAATTGATTGGTTAACTTTAATGTATAAATTTAATTTTTTAAATTAATTTTTTTGTCGTAAAAGAATACAATGCATGATTATGCGTTTTCTCTTCTTTGTCACCTTAGAATGTATTTTAGTTTGATTCAATTATATGAGCGTTTGACTTTCTCCTCTTTTTCACCCATACGATTGTTTAAATTGAAAAATAGTAATAATTGAAAAAATCAAAAACATATATATTAGGCATCCAATGTCACAAGAGCAAATTCTACCCACATCGTACAACTAAAATTTCATATTTTTAACAAATAATAACTCATATCCTAATTGAATAACTGATTAGAGTTAATGGTTTCCCTCATATTTTATATCTCCCTATTTAATTAATTTGATTCCATTTTAAAGTTTGTAAGTAGCACTTGTTAATTTGTTTATGCTTTTGCAAACTTCTGTACATTTAACTTTGTAATATAAAAAAATTGATATGCAAAATATTTTCATTCCTATTTTTTTTCTATACTTTGGATCTTAAAGTGCTTCAAATGCATAATTTAGTAAAATCTGCCTTGTTTTTATAATTAAGTCATGATTTTGGAATAAAACTAAATTATTTGGTTAATGCTAAAGATTAATGTTTTTTAGGTTTTTGGCCATAATTTGAGTTTTAGAGATTTGATTGGGATAATCTTTATATATATGGAAAGTTAAAAAGAAACTTTACAAAGCTAAAGACAAGATTTAAACTAATCATTTGGAAGTTCATATTTGGTGAAAAAGATAATGTAGTATTGCTGTCCAATTTGACCTAGTTATGATTTTTTGAGTATAACTCAGCTTTAGAAGTTAAAATGGTGCTAAATGTTAAACCAAATGCTAGCTTAGGGTTAGCCTAAGAATTTTCATGTTGTGAGATTAATAAAAATATATCATTTGAAATTTGACTTATAGCAAATCACTATAGTAAATTGTTTGTATTTTAGTTTGTAAATTAATTAAGTTGTGGATCTCTAGATTAAGTAAGGCCCAAACCATTGAAACCTTAAGAGTTAGCAATGACTCATCTAATAGGTAGAAAATCCTAATACATTCAAATATTAAGAGATTTACACCTCTAGAAGTAGGAACGCATAATATTGCATGATTTCCTTCTTTTTCTTTTATTTTATTTCCTTTTAGGAGAAGTCATAGGAAGTTAAGCATATATTAATTCAAGGGATTATTTGTAATACCTCTAACCCTTTTTCACTTTTATGCTAATATTTCAATTGATTATATCTGCATTCTAAAGTAGGAAAATTTTAATTTTTTTCAGTTTCTAAAAAAAATCTTAACAAGGCCTATAGAAATTACTGTGATGGATGATCATGCCATATAGTACGATGCAACAACATTAAAAGTTATAATGATATAGTTATGCATAAGAAACAATATTGTTCCTATGCCAAAATGTTAGATGTTGGCCTAACTAATGTGACTACATTTATGCTGTTAAACAACAAAATACAAGTGGAAATCTCATATCCCAACAAAATAGATAGTTAAAGTAGGCATTGGTTATTAGCTTACAAATATTTAGGCTAGTAACATGTTCATGATGAACATTATACACTAACATGCACCCATATAAGTCCATGAACATTTTATAATGGAAGTGTATGTAGATGATTTCGAATGGATGTGGCACCATAATTACCATCATGTCCTTGTACATTGGCATCATAACGCTAAGTATTGGTACCTAAAAAAAGAATAAATAATGAAATAAGTCTTTATAGACATAGTGGATGAATCCTTTAATAAGCATTATTAATGTTCTTGTTGTAAGGGGTTACTGAGCATATCTTCCATAGTTTTATAATTCTTCTATCCTTTAATATTTAGGAAAATCACAAGTTCCACAATCATGCACAACTTCAATGTTACAAATAATCATAATAAGTTACACATTTATTGATAACTTTCACCACAATAGAATTACAATGGATATAAAAACATGTGATGAGCAATTTCAATATATAGATGCACATGTTGAATAATTTTAGATATATACAATCCAACTCCATAAGCCACTTATGAAATGGCATGTGGATATCTTATTTTCCTTATATCTTCCATCAAACCTTATATGTCTTGCCCTACCATATTCCTCTGGCTTTAACCTTATTTATCCCACCATTGATTCACATAGCATAAATGCTTCCCCTGGAATGATGTCATATATCATATCTTATATGTTGGGTCATATCTTCCCTCACAATCTCACAATGTCACATGGTTTTCTATTTCACATTTTTACATATTTGATACATTTTCACCTTTTTTTTTTTGGCAATTTCCATAATTTCATTCAATATTCACATATTTCAAAGAATTCACATAATCCATATTTCATGTAGTTCACATAATTCATATAAAATGTGAAATTGACATTTTTCATATCATCCACATAATTTACATATTTTCACAAAATTCACATAGTTGTAAGGATTTACATAATACATATAGTCTCATATTGTTGGGAATTGGAATTATCATACACAGCGAAAATTTAAAATTTGATCTGAATTCTACTTAGGATCCATGCAAAAGACATAAATCAGTTATTAGGATTTTATCTATTGGGCACTCGTGTTTCTACTGATCAAAACTTGAGAGAGCGGATGAATCAAACATCGATCGGAAGGTATAGTATCTCTACGGTATTCACACGGAAGTGAACAACGACCTCTCATCCACCACGAATCTGCTAGGATGCATTTTTCTCTCTAGGATTTAGGATCGAATGTTTTCTAAATAATTTAGGGTTTTATAGAAGCTTATGAGTGTGTCTAAACTGCTACCTTCAAGTCCCCTTTTATAAAATTTAGGCAAGTTACAATCCTAGTCCTACTATGATAATGCCTTTAAAAAATTCTAATCACACTTAACAACTTATCTTATCCTTATCCTAGAGATAATGAGGAAAGATAGGACTTATTTATTAATTATCTAATATTAGATAATAATATTATCTCATAATATAAATATCTTTATATCAGATAATTGCATATAGTTATCAAATATCAAAATAATATTATCTCATAATATATTTATCTAATATCTAATAACGTAATTATTTGATATTACTTTAATATCAAATAATATTACATAATAATAATTATATTTATTACGTGAAAAATATATTATTATTTAATAATATATATATGCACAAAAATAAGTTAAATTAATTGGATATTAATCTAATTAAAGTTTAATTAATTATTGTCTTATTCTTACTCCTTTTGTGTGACCCTGTAAGTTCTTACTACATTGACAATGACTTATTATTGAGCCATAGACTTATATCAGATAATTGCATATAGTTATCAAATATCAAAATAATATTATCTCATAATATATTTATCTAATATCTAATAACGTAATTATTTGATATTACTTTAATATCAAATAATATTACATAATAATAATTATATTTATTACGTGAAAAATATATTATTATTTAATAATATATATATGCACGAAAATAAGTTAAATTAATTAGATATTAATCTAATTAAAGTTTAATTAATTATTGTCTTATTCTTACTCCTTTTGTGTGACCCTGTAAGTTCTTACTACATTGACAATGACTTATTATTGAGCCATAGACAGTGAGCGATATCTAGCAATACATCATTGCCACTCAAGTAGTAAAAATTTCTATGATTCGACATCCACCTAATACATGATTAACATTTTACATCATAATCCCTTTTGTAATAATATCTAAATCGAACTAGAGGCATGAGAGTATTATCCTCGTCAAAGTTTAATTTATATTTCTTGATACTAAGTAGACTTCAAAACAAATGATCAATATCATATATTGATTCATTTGAGTATGACCATGCATTTCTAAGTCTCACTCAATCAAGGGGCCCAAGGATATATCTCTTTTATATAAGAGTAACAAAATTCTATCTACATTACTTACTTTCCTCTACATGATTCATGACACACCCAATTAATACCCTACTCGTCATCCCGATTAAAGGTGACATAGGACGACATCAAAGTGAGTAACCCCTCTTGTAGGGAAATGTAGTGACTTCAAGTCAAAGAACTATATACAATTGTGACCATATGAAAACTACTAATGATATAAGTCTTATCCATGCAGTATTCTCGTATTGAGTCAGTCCAGTACATCTATTCACTAACAATATACTCATGTATTAACTTGATATCACATATCCATGATTCATAATTATCAATCACTATATATGCCAGTTTCGATGTACTATTACTATCCCTTTCGTAATAATACTTGACTAGGGGTATTTTAGAAATAGTAAAATTATTTTAAGGACAATTATTATATTAAGTTATAAATTACGCAAAATTAATAAAATAAAATTAAAATAATATAATAATTGCATTGCCTAAAATAAAATATAATTCATTGTATATTATTTCAATCATCTATAATCATCTATATGATTAGTTCCTAAGATACAAACCAACACATATAATCCATGTAATTTATATTCTCACATATCTACCATATTATTTTCCATAAATTTTATATTTCCATATATTTTCACATATTCATACATTTCCATGTAATTTGCATAATTTGTAAACATAATCTATTTTCATAGGATATTAATACACTTTACCTCCATGAATTAGAATTAAAATAATTCATTCCATGAGAAATTTAGAGTTAGGGTATTTGAGACCATGCTCCAAAGGTACTCCTTTAATTTCTCATAATACTTTTATAAATATCACAATACCTATCTCACAAATCTTTTGTAAATAATTCAACGAGTCTTACATACTTACCATCCATGCATCTATCTTTCTATTGTTCCAATCATGCAAGTCAATCTTAAACCAAAACTTAAAAACTCAGTGAGTTATAAAAGAAAACATGGATGCACATTAATCACCATTTCAAACAATTTTCCACATGATCTTGAAGGCTTATTTCTTTCTTATTTAACTTTGATCATTTTTCTTCAACTTGTAAAAATGTTGACTCCTCTTTTGGAATGGATTAGGGAGTACTAAAACAAATCCCTTTAGTTTTTATTAATTTGAATTTTTTAATCATTATAATATAAAATTTCCAGATATTCCACCATATTTCCTCCTAAACCTGACACTATATACATACCCAAGGAGGGGGTTTTCTTATAATTTCTTCATGATTATTGTTCTATTATTCTTGTAATTGCTTTTTTTTTCCTCTAAATCTACATATTCTTATTTATAACATCCAACAATCCCTTTAAAATCTTAGCAAGAAAAAAACACACATATTTTAAATTTCTTTTTTTCTAGATATGCAACCTTATATTCTACTCATACAATGTATTGGAAGAGGGTAAGTAAAGTATATAACTTAATGAGGAAAGGATTATTCACCTTAGTGGACTTATTTTTGGATAAAGGAAAACCTTAACCATAAACAAATAAATTAGTGGTTGTTAACAATCACTTCTTAAAGCTTTTAAAGGAAAATCATGAAGTTGGGATGTTCTTACTGATAAAGATGAACTCAACAATACCTTTTAACCTGAGGGAGCTTTGATTATCCTTGGAAGATGAAGACAGGAAATTTGTGCTATTTGGGTGTGGGTGGCATGGGAAATAGGAGGAGGAAGATTGAGGTTTTTGTTTTATAAGCTTATCTTTGTTTATTAGAAGTAATCATCACCTTTCCTTTTCATTTATTAGATTTATCTTTAAGTATTTTACATGCATTGACTTTTTTTAAAAATAGGCTATAATTACTTCCTTACTTTGCTCTTATAAGCCATCTTCTCATTGTTACATCTTTCCAACTTAGCCTTTAAGTTTAGCTACTCTTAATGAGGGTATTAGAAATTTTAGGGTACAATAAGGTTCTTATTCGACTGCCTTTCTCTTAGGTGCCGAATAGGCATCTTTTTTGGCTTCTAAATATTTATTTTTTGTGTAATAATATAGCCAACAATCCTATTGGGTTTCCTAAGATTAGGTCCTAAGTATTATTTAGTAGCTTTTTAAGGAATAGGTTCAATTTCCCATCTTCATTTAGCTAACATTGTAGTTTTATAGGGTTTATATCACATCTTTTTATCTACTTGAGCCATTACATGAAATTTTTACACCAAGTAGCCTTGTATGACCTTTTTACTAGCCTTAACTATACATCAATTAGATTTTTCTAAAAAAGTTATGCCCTAATGGGTAACCTTTTTTACTTAAAATTTACACTTATTTTTTTTGAAAATTTAACATTAATTAGCTTGGAATTAAATTATAAAATTCATATGGGTCAAAATCTTGGAAGTCTATTTTTGGAATCTTTTGATAGTTTACAAATCAAATATTTCAATGATAAATTATGATCAAAATACCACAATTTAATTAGCAAATTTATAAAAATAGGAATATTTTTCAATTTTGTAATAGAAAGTTTAAACTTTCCAAATGGCCTAATCAAATATAGCCCATCTTCACACATATGCATGCATTTTCTAAAGGGTTTTGATATTCCAATATTTTTGTTTTCTTATTAGGGTCACTACAAAAAAGCATAGTGATTAGCGATGGTTGTGAAGGGTAAGTGATGGTGATTTTTACCACTTTTATTGAACTTAGCAGTGGTTCCATGAATCGCTAAAAAATGGGTTACCACATTGAATTAATGGCAGTTTAAATGAACGATTGGAGTGTTTTACTTAGGATAACTTTAGTAGTGGTTATTTTTTTAAAAGAAAATATTACCAATTTGTGAAGATTAAATGGGCCTAAAATAGTTTTCATACTCCAATAGTTTATATAATTTTAGTTGTGGTTTGAACCACCACTAACTATTTTTCCTTTTAAAAAAAATTAATTTGCAACTATGATAGACCACTAATTTATGCATAAAACCTTATAATATAATAATATAAAAGTGGGCCTTTCATTTTTCACTTGAGAATATAATGATTTAAAGTATTAGGTATTCATAAATCATAGAACTTTCTCTAGCATTTAACCATTTTTTTAGTGGCAACAAAGTATGTAGGTTAAAGAAAGCATTTTTACAGGTTTAAACAATTTCCAAGATAGTTTAGCATATTCAATAAGACAATGCTTACAATAGGTTGATATGAGCAAAGTTAAGGAGACCACAGAATTTCTTATGTTTTAAAAATTGAACTAATAATTGAATTAGAAATAATAGTAGTTAAAGGTTTAATAGTTCAATTAGGATTGAACTGGAGTTGAATCGAAATCATTATCTTACTATGAATTTAGACTTTTTTGGATACCTGTTACATTTTTTTTATTCCACGTGTCAGCTTCTCAATCCTTATTTTCCTGCCATTTATTTTCATTTTTTGCTTCCCAATTTGACCTCAAATTCCTCCTTTTTTCCCGTTTCGTCCTTGGTTCGCTGCCTTCTGTTTCTGCCCGTACATCACTTGACGCGTAGCTTCTCTTCCTCTGCGTGTCTTCGCCCGTGCCTCTGCGTGTCAGTTCGCTGAATTTCGTTTCTTGGATGGGTTTACGATGGAGCTTCTATTTTACTTTTTATTATATTATTATAATATTATAATATAATTTAAATATTATTAAATATTATAATTTTAATATAATATAATTTTTAGAATAAAATATTTTAAATAATTTAAATTTTTTATTTAATTAAATTAATTTATTTTATTATACATTTTTTTATTTTTAACCCTTACTATCTTATAATTCAAGTATAATTTCTCCTTTTTTGTTTTATTTTTATTTTTTATTTTTATATCCACTTTCATTATTTTTAACGCAAATATATGCACTTTTAGTATATGTATAATATTATATATTTTATATTTAAATTTTTATAAATATTTTAAAAAAAATTAAAATTTTAGCATACAAATTAATAAATAAATTAATTAATTGCATATTCTATTTTTTAAATACAATACTTAAAAATCAAATTTTATTTATTTAAATTTTGTTAATATTTTTTTCACTTCAAGTTTATGTATTATATATCAAATTAAATATATATATATATCAATTCAGATTTGGGCAAAGCTCCACACTTCATATACTATTTTTATATTTTTTTCTTTTCACTTATATTATTTATAATTAAAATAGTATTAAATAATATAAATTTATCACAATATAATTTTTTGATAAAAGTATTTTAAATAAGTTAAATTTTTATTTAATTAAATTAATTTATTTTATTATATATTTTATTTTTAACTCTTTTCATTTATTAGTATTTTGTTCATTTTTTTCATTTTTTAATCTACTTATATCGCTTATAATTGGATATTAATATCATCGAATATGCATTTTATTTTTGAATTTTATAAATATTTTAACTAAAACATGTTTTAAATTTTATTTTTTAAATTTTGTTATTTATAATAATAATAATAATAATAATAATAATAATAATAATAATAATAATAATATAATCAAGCATTATATTTTAAATTAAAAATATATCAATTGAGATTTTATCAAAAGTTTACAATCCACATAATATTTTCCTTATTTCATCTACTTCATTATATATTTTTCTTCTTTTTTATGTTTACTCTTACTATTTAAAGTTTAGATGCAACATATTGAATAATTTAGATATAATAAATTTTTTTATCATAAAATTATTTTGAATAAGTCAAACATTTTACTTAATTGAATTAATTAATTACATATTTATTTTTAAAATCTTTTTTATTTTACATTTTATGCATTATTTCTTTTATTTCAATTTTTTGTGGCATATTTCTTTCTTTTATATTTATTCATATTATTTATAATTTAGACATTAAGATTGTTAAATAGTATAAATAAAATATGATATTTTTTATTTTTATTATAAAATATTTTAAATAAGTTTAAAAATATAGAAAATATTAATTGAATTAATTATTCACATATCCTATTTTTATTAAAAATATTTACAACTTTAATTTTGTTCATTTAAATTTCAATTAATATTTTTATATTAAATTTCATGTGCTAATTCATGTGTTTTTTTCACCTATATTATTTACAACCAAATTATTATTAATTAATATAAATTTAATACAATAGGATATCTTTTTACAATAGAAATATTTTAATTATGTTAAAATTTTATTTTATTATATTATTCTACTTTATTATATATTTTAATTTTAAACTCAAATTGTTTTATACTTAAGCATTGTTTCTATTTTTTTTGTTCGCTCTTTTTCATTTTTTTTCATATCCATTTATATCATATAAAACTTAGACATTAATATTATTTAGTAATATAAATATATCATTACATATTTTATATTTTAATTTTATAAATATTTTAAATTAATTAAAACTTTAGTATAAAAATATTAATTGAGTCATTTAATTGCATATTATTTTTTAATAATAAATTTTAATATTAAAACCAATTTTTATTATAAATTATTTTAAAAAGTTAAAATATTTTATTTATTTAATTTATTTATTTATTATATATACTATTTTATTTTCACTTTACTCCTCACATATTTGTTTATTTTTTATTTTCTCCATTATATTTTTTTACTTTTTTGTCTGCATTGATATTATTTATAGTTTGAATACTAATACAACTAAATAATATAATATAATATAATATAATTTATTATTAACTAATATAAATATTTTAAATAAATTAATGCTTTAATATTAAAATTATTGACGAAATTAATCAATTATATATATTATTTTCTAAAACAACATTTAAAAATTAAATTAAATTTTATTTATTTAAATTTTGTTATTTTTCTTGATAATAATTTTTAAGTATTATATTTTAAATGAAAAATATATCAATTAAGATTTTGTTAAAGATTTTTAATGCAAATATTATTTTTTCTCATTTCGTCTATCCTATTATATATTTTTCTTCTTTTTTTATATTCACTACTACTATTTAAAGTTCAAATATAATATATTAATAATGTAAATATAATACAATTTATTTTATTTTTATCATAAAATTTTTTAATAAGTCATTCCATTTTATATGGATTGAATTAATTTACTATATATTTTATTTTTAATTATTATTACTTTATTGTTCAGAAATTATTTTATTTTTATTTTATTTTGTTACATTTTTTAATATTTACTCATATTATTTATAACTTTTATATTAAGATTGCTTAATAATATAATATAATATATTTTTATTATAAAATATTTTAAATAAATTATATGAAAATAGAGTAATATTTACAATTGATTATTTATTTTGCATCAAGAATTATTAGAATAGTATTCAAAGAACTTAGTTAATATTAAGTTAAAAAAATGGTGTTATTTATCAGGCACCAAAATCATATTTTTCAATAAAAATTATACTTTTTATTAAAAATATTATTATTAAATATTTAATTCTCTATAAGTTAATTTATCATATTATATGTTTTATTATTAACTCTTATTACTTTTATAAGTTAGTTATTGTTTATCTTCTTTTTATTTGTTTAATTTTATATTTTTTATTTTTCATATTCACTTTTATCATTTATAATTTGAATATTAATATTACTAAGTAGTGTATATACAATATTATATGTTTTATACTTAAATATTTATAAATATATTTAATGATAATTACTTGAAGATTAAAATCAAATTTATTTATTTAAATGTTGTAATAATTTATTAATATCAGGTTTTAGATATTATATATCGAATTAAATACATACCAACTAAAATTTTGCCATTGCTTTACACTTCATGTAGTATTTC
The DNA here is from genome assembly GCA_020226215.1 of Sindora glabra. Classification (NCBI taxonomy): domain Eukaryota; kingdom Viridiplantae; phylum Streptophyta; class Magnoliopsida; order Fabales; family Fabaceae; genus Sindora; species Sindora glabra. The sequence continues at coordinate 31,612,163 of CM035229.1, forward strand.
TCATACTTATATATACACTATTTTCACTTATATTATTTATAACTTAAATGATATTTAGTAATATAAATTCATTATAGTTTAATTCTATTTTTTAAATATAATAATTGAATATTGAAATCAAATTTATTTATTTAAATTTCTTTAAAATTTTCTTGATATTAAATTTTAGATACTATATGTTAAATTAAATATATATTGATTAAGATTTTACAAAATTTTATCACAATACAAATTTTTTATAGTAAAAGTATTTTAATTATGATAAAATTTTATTTAATTGAATTAATTTATTTTAATATATATTTTATTTTAAATCTTATCATTTATTAACTCAAACATTATTTTTCTCCTTTTTATTTGCTCTATTTAAAATTTTCACACCTTTTATGCCAACTTTGTGTCACTTATTATTAAGACATTAATATTTTTTTAATAGTATAAATATAATATTATATATTTATTTTTAAATTTTATAAATATTTTAAATAAATTAAAATTTTACTTCAAAAATTATTAATTGAATCAATTAATTGTATATTATATTTTTTAATAAAAATATTTGAATATCAATTTTTAAGTACTATATGTGAAAATTAATACATATAAATCGGAAGGATTTTGAAAAGATTTTATATTTCATGTATTATTTCTTTTCACTTTATATTTACATATAAAATTGTTAATAAAAAATTTAAAAATAAATTTTATTTATTTAAATCTTATCAATATTTTCTTCATATTAAATTTGAAATACTATTTTTCAAATTAAATACAGATCAATGAAATTTTATTTATATTTTATAATCCAAATATTGTTTCTCTTTCTTTTATCGATTGTATTATAGAAAATATTTAATTTAAATAATTTGTACAGAATTTTTTAATAATAGGAATAATATCTGATAATATTTACTTTATATGAAAGTTATTTATTGAAATATATAATTTGAATAGTAATAAACATAATTAAAAAGAATCAGTTAGCTATTAAGATCATAGTTTATAAAGGCTTTACTAGATATATATTACTTTTTACATTATCAATGAATAAATTATTTATATTTGTTGAAAAATTTTTAAATCAAATTCATCTTTAAATATGATTTATAAATATTTTTATTATAAAATTATTCTAAATAAGTTCAAATTTTAATATAAAATATATAAATTGAATGAGTCAATTACATTCTCTATTTTTAATAAAAATATCAAAAATTTAAAATTAATTTTTAATATTTTGTTGATTTATATGTTGTCCCTCTACATATGTTGGAATTTTTTTAAATATGATTTATAAATAATTTTATTAGGAAAGTATTTTTAATAAGCTAAAATTATTTTATTAATTTATTTTTATCAAGGAGATATTATAGAATAAATGAATAAGAAAATTTATCAAAACATTCCATATAATTCATCCTTTTTAAATTTAACTTTTTGATGTAAAAAGAATATACTAAAATGTATTGATATAAAAATATATGAAAATTAATACTGGTTTAATTGATTAAGTAATGTGTGTATGTCTAAATTAATTTAATTTATCATCACTTGAAAATTTTTTATATCATTTATAAGTATGAAGATGTTATGTTAATAAAAAATAAATATAATTTAAAATTTTGACAAAAAAAAATTAAAACTTTTCTTCCAACAAAATCTATATCTATACTATATTAAGAAAGAAAGGTTTTTTTAGCTTTTTTTTTTCTTGGGATGTATGTTAGGCTATGAAAATTTTTTTTTCTATCAACGCTGTCCATGATTTTTTTTATTTTTATGATTTTTTATTTATATTATTATAATATGATTTAAATATTAAAAATTTAATTGAACATGTTTTTAGAATAAAATATTTTAAATAATTTAAAATTTTAATATTAAAATTATTAACAAAATTAATTAATTGTATATTTTATTTTTAAAAATAATATTTAAAAATTAAATAAAATTTTATTTATTTAAATTTTATTAATTTTTATTAATAATATTTTTAAGTATCATATTGTAATTTAAAAATAAATTAACTAAGATTTTGTTAAAAAATTTTAGTCTACATACTGTTTCTTCCTTATTTCATCCATTTTATTATATGTATTTCTTCTTTTTTCATATTCACTCCTACTAATCAAATACAATATATTAAATTGGCATATTGAATAATATAGATATAAGATAAGTTACTTTATTCTAATTATAAATTTTTTGATAAGTCATTCATTTTATATAAGTGAATTAATTTATTATATATATTATTTTTAACTTTTATCATTTTATTGGACATAGATTATTTCTCTTTTTTAAATTTTTTTTTATTTTTTTATATTCACTCATATTACTTTATAATTTAAATATTAAGATTGCTAAATACTACAAATATAACATTATATATATTTTATTTTTATTATAAAGTATTTTAAATAAATTATGTGAAAATAGAGCAATATTAACAATTTATTATTTCTTTTGTAATAAGAATTATTAGAATAATGCTCAAAGAACTTAGTTAATGTTAAGTTCAAAATATTCACTAGATACTAAAATTATATTTTCAAATAAAAATTATACTTTTTATTAAAAATATTATTATATTTTATTTAATATTTAATTCTCCATGAAATTATGAAAATATTTTTTTATTTTTATTCTATTTCTCATCCTTATTTCTCTTTTATCTTTCTATTATATATTTATAAAATTAAATTACTTATAACAAAATTTAAAATAATAAAAGATGTCTTATTTATTTTTTAAATATCATTTTTATATATTAAATAATATATTTGATATATTAATAAATTATTATATTTATTAAAAATTATTATTTTTTATTAAATACTAACCTGTGCATAGCATGGGCTTAAAAACTAGTTTATATATATATAATATATATATATATATATATATATATATATATATATATTATATAGTTAAAAATAATTAAGTTATCATAAAGCTAAATTTATGTATATAAAATATGAAAATATTTAGAATTTTTCAAATGATTTTAAAATTTCATAAGTTCATAAATCAAATTATCACAAGACAATTAATATTAACCCAATTTTTTGGTTATATGTTTTTTTATTTATACATGCAAGGTAATTATTTTTTCTATTTGAAACTTTAAACTTTGTATATTCATGTAATATTATGGAAAAATAATATTATTTTTATAAACAATAATGATTTTTTAAAAAAATTAATTGAACCATGAAAATCATGACCAGTTTACATGGTTTAATTGATTTGTCATTGATTCACCAATTTTTAACTGATTTTATTAAGACTAATTTTAAAGGTTAACTAAACTACTAGATAATTAGTTCAAAATTTTTTTAATTTAACTAGCCAGTCTAGTCTAATTTTTTATTCTTTGCATTTTTCATAAAGCACTCTGAAAAAATAAAGATCACAATTCTCCTTTTCTAGGCTAATTTTCCTTAAGAGCATACATCCATTGTAAGATTTAGTACCTCAATGCCTTATTAGAGGTGGATTTTCTTAAAAATGCTTAACTAAGGAGTTTAAATTAAAATAGCTTGGAAAGCTTAAAAAAGCTTAGGTATTGAAGTTACTCACACAAAACAAGGCATATTCATCTTTTGTAAAAATATATATTTTGGACTTGATTTAAGAAATAAGGAATTTTAGAAGCTGATCAATAAGCACTCCAATCAAACCTCATCATAAGTTAGGAGAAAAAGATGATAATATAATGGATAATGGAAAATGTCAACGACTAGTGGGAAGATAAATATATCTTTTCACATTGAACCTAACATAATATTTGTTGTCATTATTGTTACTTTATTTAGGCATGATCTATGAGAGAAACACCTCTAAATTATTTAGAGAGTCCTACACCACCTTGAAGGAACACTTGAAAAAGGAATTTTACTTTAAAAAATATTGAATTCAAAATAGAAGCTTACATTTATGCTGATTATGTAGGATCCATAATTGATTGCAAATCTACCATATGTTATTGTACATTTTAAGAAGGTACTTTAATCATGTAGAGAAGTAAAAAGCAACCTACTATGGAAAAGTCAACTATAAAAGTAGAATTTAAGGCTATGGCTCAAAGTGTTTATGAATTACTATGGATAAAAACCATTCTAGATTACCTTAACATCAAATAGAAGGGACCTATGAACCTTTATTATGACAAAAAAATTAGCAATAAATATTGCTTACAATCTTATCTAATATGACAGAGTGAAGCATATTATACAAATCAATGTACCAAAATAATGGGCTAACCAATTTAAGGCCTAAAAATCCCTTATATATCAAGTAAATAAGTTAAATAACAATTTAGTATATCTAAGTCTTCAATATTCGAGTATGGTATTCAAATATTATGTGAAAAACTACTAGATATTCAAATATTATATTTGAATAGCTAGAGATAGAGAAGAGCTTGCAAGCAAGTAGTCAAGTACTATACTTGATTACTTATGTATAATTATCCAAAGATGAAATGCACATAGTTTAACTTCCTCCAAGATGCTCCAAACTTCCTTCCTATTGCATCTGCACCTTCCTCAAAAAGCCTTGTAATCCATTCTTAATTTTCTTAACTATAGCTCCTCTACAATTGATGGATACTCTTCCTTACACTTGGAATTCATATTAAGATAAGAAATAGTTACTTTATTCTCATGGTTAAAATGATCCTTGCCCTTAGATTGAATGATTGCCAGTTAGCTTTTAGCCTTTGTGGGATCCTATTTGTTTAGATCCTTATGATATAAGTGGTGCTAAGAACAAAGTAGATATCTTTTTTTTTAAGTAAATCAATGGAAAATAGACAACTCTTTTTCAAGCTTTGAGTGTGGATGAGAGAGGAATCGATTATTATGAATTTCTTTGTGTGTTTAATAATATGAGGCAAATCTTTTAACCCTGTAAAGCCTCGTTTAATATGGTGGTCTTTTGACTATTTTTAGGCCTTTCTTGAGGCAAAGGTTTTTTAGCCTAATTTGGACATCTTTTTAAGGTGGAATATTTTTATTTGATTTGGAATTTTTTTGAAGTGAAAGTCTTTATTTAGGCTCTTTTTGGTAGCTTAATTAGCCTTTTCAAAAGTGTGTTTCAAGATCTTTTTTTAATATAGGTTCCACAAAGACTTAGGCTCCTTTTGGTGGCTTAATTAACCTTTTGAAATTTTGTTTTTCAAATAATTCCTTAATATTAAACCTTGTGACCTTACATATTAATAATATCTAATCATAAAATTATAAATCTTCATATTTTAATAAAATAATTATAAAAAATTTATAGCATTCTCATTCTCAGAAAGAAGGTTAGTAAATTTAATTAAAAAGAATCATTAAAACATGATTCAACTAATGAATTTCTCAAATTTGCCTACAAATTAATCATACTTACAAAATTTGAATGCCCTTAATACCATTTGTAAAAATAATTTAATAAATTGTTATAATCCAATTTTTGTAAATAAACATGAATGAATAAAATTAGAATAATAAAATGATTATCAAAATTCCTAGATTGATCTTGATTGTCCTTTTTTAATCTTGATTGGATCATGATACCATTGACAATTACATATATGCTTCTCCTCTTATCTAACTTTAAGCACTCAAGTATTTTAGGGAAATTTTGTACACTAATGAAAATGCATAAAGGCTAGGGTTCCAAGAGTAAAGATTTTGTTAAATATACATAACACTAAGTTATGATCTAACCCGTCATTAGATCATATCATAACATTATCTTTCTTAGGCTTAAATGCTAGTATGCAACCTAAATTTTATTATCATTATTAGGTTTACTTTAAGATTAATTAAAATTTATGAATTATTAAGTCCAAAATAAATAATTCCAACATACAACACTTCTCATTATGGAGGTATCAATTTATTATTTGGCAATTATACAGATCACTTTATTAATTTAATTGGGTTTTTCTTAAACTTTGAGTGTGCATGAAACATACTTGAAACAATAGGTTAACAATATATTTTAAAGATTAGTAAGGTTACTGACACTAATCCATTTACTTGTATTGAATGTAATACTACAAATGTTTAAATGTTATTGATGTTTGATCACTTTTGTCCAAAGCTTAACAAGTTTTATACATGTGTTGTAATTAATAAATCTTATTTGTCATCAATAAAGAAATATAAGGTAAGCATGTTTATGAATAGAAATAAGTACTAGGATATGCTAAATGACATAAATAATGAGATTGTTTTGCAATGTTCATGTTTTATGTTTGAGTTAAAATGTATTTATTACTATCATATTTTATTTGTGATGACCATTGAGAATTTGCATGAATTACTCTATTTGACAATGAATAAGTGGGCAAAGAAAGCAAAGTTTGAACTTGAACTCTCATTTAATGATGAAGAAGAATGAAATAGTTTTTAGCTTACGTTATAGTGGATTATTAATTTCTTTGTGTAATTGAATGTTACTTCTTGCACCTTTTGATTCAAATAATTACCATTGTATTAGAGGCAAGGTGGTGAATATCATTTCTAAATTGGGAAGTAGTCATAAGTTAAGTGGTTACCAAACCTTATCATTTATAACAATTGTAAAAATCCAATAATTGTTTGTATGAAAGGTAGTCAACAGGGGTTGAATGAGGAGATAAGAAGATGATGCAGTGTGAACAATATAGGTAAAAGGGACATTATCATGACACTTACCCAATGAAGAATTCAAATGCCATAGTTTGAGATGATGCTAGGCATGCACAAGATGATATGGATTCAAGTTTTAACTTTTGTAATAATAATACTCTCAAAGTATAGATTCAACCAATAAACAATATATTGTAGTTATATTATCATTGCCAGTAGCTAATCAATATTTGCGGTTTGCATAAGTGTACATAGGGTGAAGTAATAGATTTATTTGTGTATGACAATCAACAAAATGCAAGTTCTCAAGCGATTAAACAATTTACTTTGTAAAAAGTTTTGATTGGGTCACTAAATCAAGTCTAATTGTTCTTTTAAATTGCTTTATAACATTCATTACAACCTAGTTATGGATTGGAATGATGTTACCATGGAACATTTGAATGGGGTAAATCTATATGATACTTGGCTTTAATTGGAAGGCTAGCCATATGATATTTAGCTTAATTAGATATTACAATTTCTTTTACTTTTAGTGATTACAAAGGGTTGTTATATAATGCTTAACTTATTTTATGAAAATTAAAAATAAAATTAGTGGCTATAGAGGCAACATTTCATAACAATAAATATATATCAAGTGGAAGTCAAAGCCAATTGTAGTATTTTCTAGGCCCTTAGCACCTTTTTCTGCAACATGATTTGCACAATAGTCTTTCTTTCTCTCTCTCAATGTATGATAAAATGTCACTCTCTAGTCCTTATGAAGGAGACTTTTGATATTTGAAACAATAATGCCATAATTATCGTAGCTCACTTTTTCAAGTTAATCAATCACAAAGCCTCTTTCAAATATGATTGACATACTAATTGTAATAGCCCAAATTCCCAAGTAAGTTCCAAGCTTACTTAAGTTACATGAAGTTTTGCTTGTATATTTGTTGCAACACCCACACTTGAAAAATCTTACACTTAATTACCATAAGCATTTTTAATTGAACCCACAAAACCAATCATCTTAGATTACCCATTAAATTACCTTTACATTTAGCTTATAAATGTTTCTACTTATTAAAAGATGTTTGCCAAGAAATATGGTATAGGCGAGAATTAGTATTCCTATCATAAGTCACTTTAAGGTGACCACAATTTGAAGTCAATTGTTAAGTATTCTAAATTATTTGGATTATAGGAATAATTCCCTCACAAAAAATCTCTAAATTTTTTCTGATCTAAATCCACTAAAATGTGCAAAGAAAGTGAATATGAGTTGCCTTATTAATCATAAGATGAGGATTGTTTTGTAGCCAATTTCACTAATTAAACATGGCAAACTTTTCAAGTAAATAAACTTATACAACTCTCCAAACATTGTTAGCTTTCTAATAGTCCTTTAAACAATGGGACAATGACTTTGTAAAGACATTATAGTGAAGCCAAACTACATTTGCAATTGACAAAGAAGTTATAAAGCTACTACTATTTGAAAGGATAATATCCAAATGGATAGTATCAATACATTAGGTAGTAGTTACTTAAAGTTGGTAAGATACATGTATAAAGGCATAACTATGGGTCCTACTAGTGTGAATCTCTAGAATGTAGTTTTTTTAGTATGATTTCTTGGCCAATTTTGGGTTAATGTGTGTCCTAGCAGTTATCATCCTTGAGGACATGTTTTTTATAATGTATTCTAGAGGCTTCTTACATATAAGCCTTATTCGAGTGGCTTAATTGGCCCAATATCTAATCATTCATTTGGGCTAAGAATTTTCCTAATAGTGGTCTTAAGATTTAAGTTATTATAAGTTAACTTATCTATTTGGATTTTTTATGTTCAGTTAGACATTCATTGTCACTTGCGCCTTTTTGTCTTCCATCACATTACATATGGGTATTGGTAAGGTAATAGGTCTTTGTTGGCATCATTGTCCATTTGAGGTGTAATAAATTTGACTAGATATTTGTTGTCACTTACCCTTTGTATTTTGTCAAATGATTTATTTATAGCTATTACAATATTATAAGCCATTTGAGTTCAATTTGAGGCTAAAGGAATTGCTTGAGTCAAGAAATATTCGAGAGATCAAGTCCCAAGCTTGAATGTCTAAAGGCACTGCTTAGTTAATGGGGATTGATTCCTTAACTTATATTTGAGGGGATTACAAGTTCTTCAAGAATTTTTATAGCTATGTTGCTTGAGGAATCTGCTCAGGTGTCAAGAATCTTGTCTAAACTTTATTTTTTAAAGGATTTGCTAAAATGTTAGGGACCTAATTTGGACTTCATTCACTAAGAAATTTGCTCAAGTGTCGGAAATCTTGTTTGTACTTCATTTTTTGATGGATCTTCTTGGATACTGATACGTAAAATATTTACATATTTATTTTTCCTTATATGATGCATTTTTGGATGTTATCTTGTTTAATTTAATAAATTTAGTTGCATTTTGTGAATGGATCTTAAATTTGAAATGAAATCAAATATTTTAGATAATGTTGTATTTTGACCCTGTTTCAGGTTTTAGGCTATATCTGGAGTTCTAGATATTGGATTGACTTGTTCTTTATATGGTTACAAAGCTAAGAAAAATCCCTACAATCTTCATGTTTAAGGAAAAGCTCAGTTCGGAATCTAAGGATCTCAAATTCTGCTTGGAAGATGAAACAGTGGTTCTGACGGAATCTGACCTTTAGTTACTAATCTGATCATAACTTGGGATAAAAATGTCAAAATTAGGAGTTATTTGTGGCATTTGAAAGTTAAGATCCGGCTCTACAACTCCTATGTTGACAGGAAGATGTAAATTTGCCATTCTCATGGTGAAAAATTACCAAAAAATTAGAAGAATTATTGCTGCAAAAATCAGGAAGGGTAGTTAAAGACCATGAGTGGTAGCTAAAGAATGTGATTGGTAGCTATTGGTTAAGATTTATGACTTGCAGCTGATTCATTCACCTATAAATAGGTAGAAGTAGAGATCATTTGCAGCATTCATTGATTCATGCATCTTAAATAGTAGTTCATGCATTTTTAGTTCTTGTATGCCTCCTACATGGAAGGCTAGGTGTTCCTCCTATATGGAAGGTTTTACCTCCTACATGGATGGATAGTATTTCTATTTTCATGCATTTGTAATTATAATCTTGTGTTTGTATCATGAATGTGATGATGTTTCTATTTTATTTTGAGTTTGTTTTTAATTTCATTATGTTCTAATTCTTCATCTTCCTAGGGTGATGACGTAACTTGATAATAACGGATTGAATTCTAATCTATTAAAACTAATTTCGATTTTTCTTTCCTAGATTGAATTTTAATTATTGCTCTTAATGCTTTCAATTGATTGGCCACCTTTTGAATGAACTCAATATGTATGTTGAGACCGGAAGGAGATACATGTGTATGGAACCTATAATTAAAACCGTAAATTACATATGAAATAGGAATATATTCATATGGTTTATGTAGTCTTAATGAGTTCCATAAATCCTAATGCATGATTAGTTGTTTTGATTCACATAGGAATATAGTGAATTAGCAATTAATTATAGAATTACTTGACCTCAGAAGAGGCTAGTAATTAATTTAGGAAAACTCGACTATCAATTAAAGGAGTTAAAATTTGATTAGTGTAGATAGATGATTTATTCCGAAGTTGTTAAGTGAAGTCTGATCCCTAGGTTTTTTATTCATCTTCATCTTTACTCCAATTGCATTCATATTTATTTTAAGCATTTTTTGCATCAATCTTTATTTACTCGCTTCAATTCCAACTAATTGATTTGCTAAATAGTATTAGGATTATTAATTTTGGTACTTAGTGAGACAATCCTCATGGGAACGATACTTTCTTATTACTTTATTACTCGTTTACGACAGTGTACACTTGCGCTGATTGATAAACCATTTTACACGTAACAAGTTTTTGGCGCCGTTGCCGGGGATTGTTATCATTAATATCAACACCAAGTAATCTTAATCCTAATTTGGTTTTTATTTTACATTTTTTTTCTTTGGTGTTTCTTTTCTTTTTTCAGGTTTGTCCTATTGTATGACTAGATCAAGAGTTGCTTAGCCACTGCTATTTGATTTTGAGATCGAGAAAACTTGTCGAAGGAATCGAAAGATACAGAAGCAGTCAATTGTAGATCAAGGTGAAGCAATGGTAGATTTGAGAGAAGAACTAGGCACCAAAGCACTCCGTGATTATGCCACACCAACAGTCATGGATACCATTTCTGGGATCAGGAGACTGCCTATACCAGCCAACAACTTTGAGATCAAGCCAGCCATAATTCAAATGATGCAAGTAAATCAGTTTGGAGGTTCTCCAGTAAAAGATCCAAATGCACATATAGCCAGCTTTCCGAAAAATTGTGATACATTCAAGCACAATGGCATTTCTGATGATGCCATAAAGTTGCGACTCTTCCCTTTCTCACTTAGGGATAAGGCTAAAAGCTGGTTACACTCTTTACCAGTAGGGAGCATTACTACATGGAACATTTTGGCACAAAAATTTCTGGCAAAATTCTTTCCTCCAGCCAAAACTGCAAAAATGAGAAATGAGATTGTTTCATTCACCCAGCATGACATGGAAAGCCTTTATGAAGCATGGGAAAGATACAAGGAGCTGCTAAGAAGATGTCCTCATCATGGGCTACCAGATTGGCTACAATTACAGACTTTCTACAATGGATTGACTAATGCTACCAGAACACTTGTAGATGCTGTAGCTAGTGGATCATTAATGGGAAAAAGCATAGAAGCTGCTATGGAGCTGTTGGAAGAGATGGCAGCAAATGCTTACCAATGGCCTTCTGAACGCAACACTTCAAAGAAAGCACTTGGAGTCCATGAGCTAGACATTCTGACCACTTTGTCTTCTCAAGTTGCCTCTATATCCAAGCAAGTGAGTTCATTAACAGCTCAAGCAAATGCAATCAGAACTCCTACAGATGCTTGTAATTTATGTGGAGGTCCTCACATGAGCACACAATGCCAAGAAGGAAATCCATTCATTCCTTCTCAACCTGAACAAGCCAACTATGTGGGGAATCAAAATCGTCAAAATGATCCTTTCTCAAACACATACAATCCAGGATGGAGAAACCACCCTAATTTAGGGTGGAGAAATAATCAGAATGTGTTCAAACCTCAAGGGAATTATCAACAGCAAATTCAACAATCACCACCACAACTAAAGGCAAATTTAGAAGAAGCATTGGCTCAATTAACCATGAATACTTCCCAATTCATGGTTAGAACAGAAGCTACACTCAAGAATCATGAAGCAATCATGCAAACTCAATAAAAAATCTGGAGGTGCAAATGGGTCAAATTGCAAGTATGCTGAATTCCAGACAACTAGGCACTTTACCCAGTGACACTGAAAGAAATCCTAGAGAGCACGTAAAGGCTGTCTCATTAAGAAGTGGGAAGCAATTAAATGAGCCAGAATCGAGGAAGAAAAATGAAAAAGATCAGAAAGAAGATGAGGTGATTCCAGGAAGAATGACTTTTCCAGATAATCCTCCACCATATGTTCCACCAGTTCCATTCCCTCAAAGATTGGTGAAAGCTAAGCTAGACAAGCAGTTTAGCAAGTTTCTGGAAGTGTTTAAGAAGTTACATATTAACATCCCATTTGTTGAAACTTTAGCCCAAATGCCCAATTATGCAAAATTTATAAAGGAGATTTTATCAAAGAAACGCAAACTTGAGGATTTCGAAACAGTAGCCTTAACTGAAGAGTGCAGTGCAATTCTCCAAAAGAAGCTACCACCAAAGCTTAAAAACCCTGGGAGTTTTTGCATACCCTGTACCATTGGAGAGTGTGAATTCGAAAAAGCCTTATGTGACCTTGGTGCAAGTGTGAATTTGATGCCATTATCCGTCTACAAAAAGCTAGGATTGGGAGAAGTGAAACCAACTACCGTGTCACTATAGCTAGCAGATCATTCAATAAAGCATCCATGCGGAATCCTTGAAGATGTGCTAGTAAAAGTTGATAAATTCATCTTCCTAGCAGATTTCATAGTGCTTGACATGGAAGAAGACCAAGAAATTCCTATTATTCTTGGGAGACTATTTCTAGCAACTGGACGAGCTCTAATGGATGTGCAGAAGGGAAAGCTAACTTTACAGGTTCAAGATGATCAAGTATCTTTCAATATTTTTAAAGCTTTTCCATATGAAGATAATATCTGTTACAGAGTAGACACACTGACCAATTGCATGAAAGATGTATTGCATGAAACCTGCATAGAAGAGCCATTAACAGTAGGAATGGTTAATGCATCAAAGTCTACTAATCCTAAAATCTTGAAGCAGATTAATTGCCTTGAGATAAATTCTCCAGTTTTAAACAAGAAACCATTCAAAGGTTTAGGAGAGAGGTCAAGTAAACCTATTCCATCAATAGAAAAATCACCAGAATTGGAACCAAAGGCTTATAAAAATGCTGAGCTCTACAAGGAGAAGACAAAAATGTGGCATGATAGGAGAATTATAAGAAAGGAGTTCACACCAGGGCAGAAAGTACTTCTCTACAACTCAAGGCTAAAACTCTTTCCGGAAAAATTAAGATCAAGGTGGTCAGGGCCTTTTACTGTGGTTCAAGTTTGGCTGTATGGAACTGTGGAAATTCAAGATGGTGATAGAAAATTCAAAGTGAACGGGCAAAGATTGAAAGAATACAATGACAGTGCATTCAACACCATTAAGACTGTCATCACGCTCGAGGAGCCAGCTGGTAAGTATTAAAAAAAAAGAAGAGGACTTTGTCTAGCTAAAGATGTTAAAGAAGGGCAGTTACTTAGGAGGCAACCCAAGACTTCTTCTCTACTCATTTCTTTTCTTCTGACTTATTTAAGCACACATTGCACAGTATTTTTCACTTATAATTTCAATTTTCATCATTCTTATCATGGAGGAATCCCTTGTAAAGCTTAAAAGCAGATTCCCTACTCTTCCTAAAGATGTGCTCAGGAAAATCTACAACTGTCGACTTGAAAGAATGAAGGCATTTAAGCGTTTGGGTCTTCCCGAGGATATACGTTGGATTATTGAAGCTAAGGTACATTTAGCAAGTGAGTTTAATGAATCATTTGTTAGACGTTTGTCAGGTATGGGAAGAAGTTCTTACTCTAAAAAGAGAAGAGCTAAAAGAATGAGAGTCTGTCATAAATGTGCAAGGTGGAATTGTAATAAGCTCTGTAGGAATAAAGGAATGATTTCAGTAAATCGAGAGGATAAAATTCGATTCATAAAGGATGAACTGAGTAAAGAGTCATTGGATGATATCATTCAGACTCTTGAGACGCATCCTAGTGGAGATATTCATGCTATTCTTCTTGATTTAATGAACTTATTCAATACAGAAAAGGAGCGCTACAGTCTTGGGGATCTGACTGTAAAAGACCCTGTTTGCCAGTTTATAAGAAAATTGGATGGGAAGCAAATCCTCGGCTCATAGAAGCCGTTTAAGCCGTTACTGAACGAAAAATCAGAGGAAGATGTGAGCCACAATCACAACTACTGTACATATGTTTGTCTGCTTTACTTTTCTTTTATCTTTTTGTCTTTACAGCTGCTTTTTAACTTTCTGCACATTTCTCTTCTTTTTAAGTTTACCTTTTTAGTAACTTTTTGACTTTCTTTACATTCCGTATTCTACTTTGTTCACGCCATTATTACACTTGTCAGTTGTGCACAGCATTTTTTTTTATCTTTTTCTGATATTATCTAATTTGCATGATTTCTTTGTTTCTTCTTTTGTATTATAAGAATGCATTTCAGTAATCACACTTTGCAAAAATGTCTGAAGGCGAGAGTAAAGAAGAGGAAGAGGTTGAGAAACCATCAAAATATAGATTTAAATCTATCTGTGTTTTTGGTGAATCTTATGCTGGAAAGAATGTAGAATTTTTTATAGTAGCAACTGAACTTGGTCATGCATTAGCTGCTAAAAAAATTGCCTGTATGTATGGAGGAGGGCTTCATAGCTTAAAAGGAAGTGCAACAATTTCTGCCAACATTAGAGGAAGCAAAATACTGAGTATCCTTATGAATGGTTTAGATGATAAGAAATACGCCATCGGTAAAACATTAAAGGTTTCAAACTTGCTTGAACGTATTGGATGCATGCTTTACAGTGCTAAAGCCTTTATTGCTTTACCTGGTGGTTTAGAAGCATTAGATGGAATTTCCAGCATTGCATATTGGATTAGCTTGAACTTTCATCAAAAGCTAGTAGGTTTATTAAATGTTAATGGTTTTTATGATAGTTTGCTGTCTTTTTCAGATCAAGCTGTGGAATAGGGATTCATACCCCAAGCGACTCGCCGTGCCATAATGTCTGCCTCAACTGCTGATCAGCTGATTGACCAACTACAAAGCTATATACCTAAACCAGATCCATCAGTAAAAAAGATAGATTGGCAATCTCCAACCAGTAGTCAGAAGCATGAGCCCGACACCACTCTCCGGTTGTAACTTTCTTTACTCTTATGGTTTTACTCCCAAAATGTCTTTTATGTGTGAGTTGCTTATGCATTTCTTTTTAATAAACCTTTTTTGCTAATCTACTGAAGACATTGGGGACAATGTCTACATTAAGTATGGGGGGAATAAAAAAAATTAAAAAAATTTACTTTTTAGGATATTTTGGTAGTAAAACCATGAGATTTATTATAAAAAAAAGGATGGCCGAGTAAAGAGTTATTTTTTGCTCTTGATACGCATCCTAAAAAAATAAAAATTAAAAAAAATAAAAAAATATTTTCCTGCTTATTAGGTTCTTTTCAATAATTTCAAAAGATTTCATAGTATGATTGAACAACTTTCTTACTTCTTGGAATTGATGGGTTTGGTAATGGATTTTGAGTTGGATTGAGTTGGAAACCTTTAACCGTGAGATTTTGAGCTTACTTGTTGAATCAGTATTATATTTCTTGTGTGTGATATTCACCTGTTAAGTTGTCACTCTAGAACTTGCATAAAATTTGGTTGAGATTACAATTTACATGCATACTCTGATATGATAAAGGCATTTTTTTTAAGTTAGAACCAAATAGCCAACCCTGTAGTTTTACCATTGATAAACCCCTTTGAGCCTAATTAACCGTTTCTTTGTTTTAACTCATTAATATATCATTTAATGAAATATCAATTGTCTTTACTTAACCCTAGGGATTAGTAGAGCATTTGAATCTTTGAACAATGGGTTTTTGACAAAGTGTGGGGGAATATGTATTATTAACTTCAAAGTTGCAAGGGTTTTCTTTCAAAAAAAAAAGAAGAAAAAAAAAAGAAAGAAAAAAAAGAAAAAAAATATATAGTTAAAAAAATATAAAAAAAATAAAAAAAAAGAGAGAAGAAGAAGAGAGAAATTGATGTGTACTTGAATTTGAATCGTGGGCTGCTATGTTAAGATAAAATTATTTAGAGATTACCCATGTTTTAATTGCTCTATTAATTTCTCTCCTTACTTCAACCTTTCATATCCTTGTTTTATCTTTCCTTTACCTTGGCCTCATTACAACCCTTAATAGACCTTTTGATTTGAAGTGTGCATGTAAATCAGGTAGTGGAGGTTGAGAATTTATACAAGCCTATGGTAGTGCAATCTTTGATAGGATGAATTTGAGTGAAACACTTGCCCATAAACACTTGAGAGAGGAAGAGTGCAGTGATTCTAGTTCAATCCTTCTCAAATGAAGTTGCAATTCTTTTTTGGTTTTATCTGTCAAGATTTGTTGATTCATGAATGCTATGATATCTTTATACTTTAATTATCTTTCTTATATTTTTGTACTTTTTATCTCATGGGTAGATTAGTATTAGTATTAGTATTAGTATTAGTTTTCTTCTATTTTGTGTTTGTCCGAGGACGTCCAAAAGCTAAGTGTGGGGGAATTTGATACGTAAAATATTTACATATTTATTTTCTCTTATATGATGCATTTTTGGATGTTATCTTGTTTAATTTAATAAATTTAGTTGCATTTTGTGAATGGGTCTTGAATTTGAAATGAAATCAAATATTTTAGATAATGCTGTATTTTGACCCTGTTTCAGGTTTTAGGCTATATCTGGAGTTCTAGATATTGGATTGGCTTGTTCTTTATATGGTTACAAAACTAAGAAAAATCCCTACAATCTTCATGTTTAAGGAAAAGTCCAGTTCGGAATCTAAGGATCTCAAATTCTACTTGGAAGATGAAACAGTGGTTCTAACGGAATCTGACCTTTAGTTACTAATCTGATCATAACTTGGGATAAAAATGTCAAAATTAGGAGTTCTTTGCGGCATTTGAAATTTAAGATCCGGCTCTACAACTCCTATGTTGACAGGAAGATGTAAATCTGTCATTCTCATGGTGAAAAATTACCAACAAGTCAGAAGAATTGTTGCTGCGAAAATCAGGAAGGGTAGTTAAAGACCATGAGTGGTAGCTAAAGAATGTGATTGGTAGCTATTGGTCAAGATTTATGACTTGCAGCTGATTCATTCACCTATAAATAGGTAGAAGTAGAGATCATTTGCAGCATTCATTGATTCATGCATCTTAGATAGTAGTTCATGCATTCTTAGTTTTTGTATGCCTCCTACATGGAAGGCTAGGTGTTCCTCCTATATGGAAGGTTTTACCTCCTACATGGATGGATAGTATTTTTATTTTCATGCATTTGTAATTATAATCTTATGTTTGTATCATGAATGTGATGATGTTTCTATTTTATTTTGAGTTTGTTTTTAATTTCATTATGTTCTAATTCTTCATCTTCCTAAGGTGATGACGTAACTTGATAATAACGGATTGAATTCTAATCTATTGAAACTAATTTTGATTTTTCTTTCCTAGATTGAGTTTTAATTATTGCTCTTAATGCTTTCAATTGATTGGCCACCTTTTGAATGAATTCAATATGTATGTTGAGACCGGAAGGAGATACATGTGTATGGAACCTATAATTAAAATCGTAAATTGCATATGAAATAGGAATATATTCATATGGTTTATGTAGTCTTAATGAGTTCCATAAATCCTAATGCATGATTAGTTGTTTTGATTCACAGAGGAATATAGTGAATTAGCAATTAATTATAGAATTACTTGACCTCGGAAGAGGCTAGTAATTAATTTAGGGAAACTCGACTATCAATTAAGGGAGTTAAAATTTGATTAGTGTAGATAGATGATTCAATCCGAAGTTGTTAAGTGAAGTCTGATCCCTAGGTCTTTTATTCATCTTCATCTTTACTCCAATTGCATTCATATTTATTTTAAGCATTTTTTGCATCAATCTTTATTTACTCGCTTCAATTCCAACTAATCGATTTGCCAAATAGTATTAGGATTATTAATTTTGGTACTTAGTGAGACAATCCTCGTGGGAACGATACTTTCTTATCACTTTATTACTTGTTTACGACAGTGTACACTTGTGTTAATTGATAAACCATTTTACACGTAACAAATACTAAGGATCTTGTTAGAACTTCATTTCTAAGGGCTCTGCTCAGATGTTGGGAATTTAGTTTAGGCTTTTATTATTTAAAAGGATAGATGAGTAGCTAGGGATGCAATATGAGCTTTAGATTATTATTTTTATATCTAAAACTTACTACTATTTTTTATCTAATTTTCTTAACTTTAATTAAGCAAATTGATCATTGCTAAGGGATCTAGTGCATTTCGATGGCAAAATTAGTGATAATTGAAGAGGAGCTTAAACTAATGTGTACTTTGAGAGTAAGCAATAATACTTATTATATGGGTTCTTCCCTCTTTTGACATAGGTTATGTGGTAGATTGTGTATTGGTTTGATTGATTTACTCTTTCTCATCTTGCAAAAAAGAGAATATATATTGAATCAGTAAAAATATTTATGTTTGAATTAGTTTTTACTAGTGAACCACATATTCCAAATGGATAGGAAATAATCTTTGGAAGAATATCTTATCCCTATTTTTAAACACCTCTGAGCCTCGGTCAATTTCACATGGTTGATCAAAAAGCCAATGAGCTTAGCTAACTTGATTAAGGTCCAAACGAGGAGATAAAAATGGTTAGTAAAAGCAATAGTAATATATATTTGTCTTTCCCTTCCTTAAAACCTTGGAATACTACAGTATCAATCCATAAAATCAGACTAAATATTATAGTCCCCATACCTGCTCCATCTATACTTTCTGGAATAAATTTATCTCCTTTTGGAATGAATTTATCTCCAACATTTTCTTTTTATTTTCAGTGCCTGTATTTATGAAGCATCAACATATGACCCATTAAATTAAATCACCACTATTTGATCCGATTTCTGAAATTAAATTAAGAACACTGTGCATCGCCAAAATGCATCTGCATGGACACAACACATATATTAGATAGTAGCGAGACACGGTAGCGATGAAGCGGCTTCTTGCAAGCTATTAATCCCTATTATCTCTTGATGTTAAATTGCCAGAGTAGACAAATAATAAGAAATATGGTCTTAGGATTTCATGCCAAGCTGGAGAATTCCTGCTAAACTATCTCATACGATAATTTCTTTGAAATGGCTGGATGCTTAGCTTTGCATCTATTCTCACTATGCTGCAATAAATTGTCAGGAGTTAATACTGCAATACCACAATATACATTTAAAAGCAATTAAGAAGCTCGATTGAAGTTGTCGTGTAAGCTTAATTGATTCCTGTTATTTATCACATTAATGAGAACAAACAATAAATATTAATTAGAAAATATTCAACTTAGTTGGAAAAATCAAATGAGACTAATTAATATATGAGTGTTGACTAGAATATATTGATTATATAGAAGTTGGCATGTCGCAGTCATTTCAAGAGCGTATCTATAGTAATACATGGACTTGCAAAGTCATCATTAATTAAACTTATCACTGTGCACGAATTGCTTTTGCTTATCATCATGGGACTGGTTATAAGTGCACAGTGAGAGTATCATGGCAGACAATTTAGTCAGGCCTTTTAATAGATATTTTAATTAAAGTATGTGGTTCAATCATATATAGCAGGGAAATCAAGTGTTCTGCCGCAAAACTGTTGGTCCCTCTTACTTGAAGCAAGATATATGAGTGTTCTGCCACAAGATCATGTATTCTATCAACATATATGAATATTCCATCCAGTAACAATAGATTCGCTGCTCAACAGATCTCCAATCAGTCCTATTACATTGCCCTCTTTGATTTCCTCTCATACGAATCTGTGATTCCTCTTTATAACTTTTGACTTAATTTATTAATCATAGACTCGGTTATAAACTACAAGCAATTTCTCTTAAGATCTAAATCTAATTTTACATAGATAAGAGGGTATTTGAAGTTCATGGGAAGTTCACCAGGATACATGTAAGAAAGTGATAGTTATGCTAGCAATTCCAATAAATAGACTTTTATAAATGCTATGTGTTAGTCTTAAAACGACAACGAGCTATTGGTCTATAAAAACACTCATAATGATGTGCTCATGAGGTGAAAGCCCATTTACTTAATCATGCTATTCTGTTCCAGATTCTGAATACCAAAGTTTTCAAGCACTACAGGATTGCTAAGTGATACCACCCCCAATTGTTAAATTGTCCATACCTCTTAACACTGTGTTATGTGTTATGCCATGTTTATTTACTTTTAAGTCTATGGTGCTGCAGTTTCACAAATGGCAAGAAAGCCTAGTGATGCCATCTATAGATTTAGTTCATCATTCTGCCAATCCTTTATTTAGTCTTTTTGCCAAACAATTTATACGCAATTCAATTAATTTTGTGTATGGATAGGATTATGCATGATACCCAAAATCCTCACAAAGTGCATCTTTAATGTTCTCAAGTTGTAGCGGTAAATTAAATTGACTTTCATTTAAATTTAAAAGTTATAGGTCATACCTGCCTCTAAGGTGGCTGTAATGAATGACAGATCCCCAATATTCATGTTGTTCTTACCAACTCATGATCGCTGTGACCTCGTACTCATCCAGCTGATCCCCGTGATAATTTGCTTTTACTCGTCGGTTTTAGAGACCAACAGCTGGATCAGATCATTGAAATTCCTGCACAAACCAAAAAGAAAATCATTAATTTGTACTTAAACTAGGAATAGCCTCATGAGGATCACTGCTTTCACTGCATCAGATGAGCAGTAAGCCCTTTTTAGAGAGAAGGCTGAGTGGTTGAAAGGTCTAGTCTTGAAAATCAGTATAGTTGAAAACAAAGAGCTATCAAGGGTTTGAATCCCTCTCTCTTCTAGTAAGCTAATGCCCTTTCTAAAAGGTATTGGCTCGTAAGTAGCTGCCCCAAAAGGAAAGGGAATTTGATAGAAATAAGTTGAAAAGAAAAGATAAAGGAATTACTCATTAACAAATTGTGAATAGCTCCATAATGATTTTGCCACTTCCAAATCTAAGGCATTGAATGTATGCCATCGTTGTTTGGTTGTCACAATTTATTAACATTAGATTAGCAATATTAGTATTTACACCCAAATGATTCAAGAACCTTTTAAGCCACATTACTTCTTGTACTGTTGTTGAAAATGCTACAAATTCAATTTCCATTAAGGATAAGGCTATGCATGATTGCTTCTTACTATTTCAAGATATGACGCCATTATTTAATAAGAAGATATATCCAAAGGTAGACTTCTTTTCATCAAAGTCTTCTCCCCAATCAATATCACTATAACCTTTCAATTGTAGATCATTTTCTTCAAAATACAATAAATAGTTAGCAGTAGCTTTTAGATATCTTAATATCCTTTTAACTGCTTTCCAATGTGCTGAGCTTGGGTTAGATTGATATCGACTTACCATACTAACCACAAAATAGATATCTGGTCTTGTGCACATCATTGCGTACATCAGACATCCAACTGCACTCGTATAGGGAACTTGTCTCATATATATTTCTTCTTGTAGAGTTTTAGGATACATCCTTCGGCATAGACATTCACCTTTAGCAATAAGAGTGTCTATGGGTTTACAATGCAATATTTAGAAATGTTCAAGAATTTTATTAATATAATGCTCTTATGATAGAGACAATAATTTCTTTGAACTATTTCTTGAAATCTTAACTCCAAGAATATATGTAACTTTACCCATATCTTTCATTTCAAAATTAGACAACAACCATCCTTTAATTTCGTTGACATACTCCTTACTATTTCTAGCTATAAGTATATCATCAATATATAATGATAAAATTATAGACTTATCCTTGGATCTTTTTGTATATACACAATGATCTTCATCAATCATGATAAAATCATTTGACACTATCACATTATGAAAGTGAGTATACCATTCTCTTGAAAATTGTTTCAAATCATATATAGACTTCAAAAGTTTATAAACTTTATTTTCTTGGCCTTCTTTGATAAAACCTAAAGGCTATTGCATGTAGATTTTCTCATCTAAATCTCCATTGAGAAATGCAGTTTTTACATCTATTTGATGTAATTCAAGGTCCATATTAGCAACTATAGCCAATATTAAACGGATTAAAGTGAATTTAACAATAGGTAAAAAGGTTTCCTTGTAATCTATTCATTCCTATTGTGTGTAACTTTTTGCTATTAGTCTAGCCTTGTATTTTTCAACAATGCCATTAGTCTTGCACTTGATTTTAAGAACACATTTATTCCTAATGGCCTTATGTGTTTTTGGAAGATCAACAAGTTCTCAAACTTGATTTGATCTCATAGACTCCATCTCTTCTTCCATTACTTTTGTCCAATCTTCTTTATTAGGACCAGAGAGAGCGTTTATAATATTTCTTGGTATATCTTCATCTTGTGTAATGACCATAAATGCTTCACCACCTTTAATGTCAAAACAACGATGAAGAATGCCTTTTTTGCCACTACAATGTAAATGAGGCTCTAAAGAAACATATTTCTTAGGGATTCTCAAATTGCTTCCGATTAGACTAGGATCATTAATCATTTGAGTATTCCCATTTGGATTACTCCTATGCTAATTAAGATCACTTTCATTCACACTTGAAATTGGAAACATATTTCCTAAAATTCTCCCACTCGAAGGAAGTGAGTCTTAAATGCTTATATCTATGGTCTCAAATATGATAAGTCCTAATTTATGTCGCCCTATTCAGGAAAATTATTCTTTAAGAATGTGACATCTTGTGATTCAAATTTTGTGAGACTCCCACTGTCATATTTATCAATGAACACATAGCCTTTTAAATGTTTTAAGTATCTAATAAAGATACATTTCTTTCCTCGAGCACCTAATTTGTCATATGGGTTTGAGGTATCCAAAACATAGGCTACACATCCCCAAGGTCATAAAATACTTAGGTTAGGTTTTCACTTCCTTCATTACTTATATGGCGTAGTAGGAACTTTTTTATTGGGCATATGATTAAGGATAAATGTGGCAGTTGAGAGTGCATCACTCCAATAAGTGATAGACGAATTTGCTTGTGTCATCATGACTTAACCATTTCTATGAGTGTTCAATTTCGTCTCTCTGCAACACCATTTTATTAAGGGGTGTATGGATTTATTAGCTGATGTTGAATCCCTTTTTCATCACATAATTGTCTGAATTGATCAGGAAAATACTCATAACCATAATCTATTTATAATTCTTTTATTTTTTTATCTAATTAATTTTAACTAAGCTCATATAGCTTTAGAAGCAACTCAATGCTTCAGATTTATGTGTTATCAAATAGACAATACTAAATCGTGTAAAATTATCTATAAATATGATGAAATAGAAAGTTCCATGCCTACCTTTTACATTCATTGGACCACATATATCAAAATGGACTAATTGAAAAGGAAAGTTAGCTTTGGTTTTTTTTTCTAAATAGTTTTCTAGTACTTTTACTAGCTAAGCAATGTTCACAAGTAGATAAATCTACTTTGTCATAATTAGGCAGTAACCATTCTTTAACTAGTCTGTCCATATGAGGTTGACTAATATGGCCAAGTCGAGCATGCCAAACATTTACATCAATTTCAAAATTATGTGATAATGTAAACATGGAATAAGTAAGATTACATTCATAATAATCAACATCCATAACAATAAAACCATTTATTATATAACCAAATCCATAATGAGTTGTTCCTAAAGATAATTCAATATTTTCATTAGTAAGATACAAATTAAAACTAAGTTTTAACAAAGCTAACATAGAGATTAAATTTCAATAAATCTGAGGTGCATATAAAACATCATGCAAGAGTAAAGTTCGGCTGCCTTACAAGACTAACTTGCATGTGCTAATTCCTTGAACTACAACTCGTGCATTGTTTCCCATATAGATCCATTTTACTCCATGTGGTATTCGTCGAAATTCTATGAAGGTGTGTTAATCCTTCACTAAATGATTTGTTGCCCTTGAGTCTACAATCCATAAAGGATAAGAATCAGTTAGAAAAATAGAACTAGCTATACAAAGTGCACTAACTTGAGTATAACTTAATACCTTCTTAGGTTCAGGGTAGTTAGGAGCAAAATGCCCTTTCTTATTATAATTAAAGCATTTGACTTTGGCCATGTTCTTCTTGAAAGGATGTTTTCCTTTCCCATATTGGTTATTTGTTGATTTCTTGCTGAAATGAGCCATTTTCTTTCTTGCATCCTAGGACCCACCTTTATATTTGCGCTTTTGCTTAGAAACTTTTCCTAAGCTAGATGAAGCCATATATACAGTTGTATTAAGCTTAATAGCCTCAAGCCTTTCTTCTTCTAGCTCAAGGTGGTGCACAACATCATCTATTTTTCGGATGTTTTCATTATGGGTTAAATGTATCTTCATATACTCCTAGGAATGAGGCAAGGAGCAAATTACAACTTGAACTTGTTACTCATCGGTCAACACATGACCTATATCCTTTAATTCACAAATCATATTTGATATTTCACGTAAATATTTTTTCATTGAATGTTTAGGTTTCTTTTTATAAGTGTCAAATTTTATTGTGAGAGATCTTAGTTTGGTCACAGATATTCAACCAAACTTGTTTTTCAAAGCAGACCACATGTCCTTAGCCAAGTTATAATTCATAAATTCTTACATGATGTCATTTTCCATACTACTTAACAACATAATGCGAGTGAGAGAATTCTTCCTTTCCAAGCTTCATAAGCCTCTCGATCCCACCTATATTGAGCCGTGTTTCCTACCTCAGACTCATCTAAAACAATATTAAGTGCTTCTAGAGCCTCATGCTTTTCTAGCATATATTGGATTTTCATACTCTAAATTTTGTAATTGTCACCATTTAGTTTCTCACTTTTATTAAGTTCAGCAAAAACGTTTATGGAAGTAGTAACCATTATGCTTATAGAAACATGAAGTTCTATATATGGACATAATTACACATAATTAATTCTAGGTATACATATATATTTACTTTGATTCTAATTAATTATGTTAGGATTAATTCACATGTAGGGTTTAGAGCCAAAAGGTCATTATATTTCTAATCATCATCTAAATTCCTAATGTGAGGCTAATGCTAAACTAATTAATTAAGCAAAGTATACTAAATAAAAGAACAATTTATAGATATGCAATTTCAAATAAAAATTACATAAATTGAAACATATTTCAATAATACAATACATAAAAGAAGTTACATAAAATATCAAATATCAAGCATCCACCTAAAATTTATAATATTTTCAAATGTTTGATTCTTTGCGAAAAAGAGCTAACAAACTTATTGTATAGCTCTTAGAGAAACTCGATTTTGGTATTATATTTCTTGTCTAACTAACAGTATTGATAAAAATTTAGGTCACATTTGTAATTTTTACATTCTAAATAATCTAATACAAATCTATAAACAATACTATTATATTATTTGTGTCCCCTTGTTTTTTCTAATAGGAAATCTAACATATTCTTTTAGTAATCAGTAGATAAGACTTTTTGTAAAGCCTTTAATTTCTTCAAATTTCGGTTCATCTTTAAAACACTAGTTCATATCAAGTTTTGAACTTTTTCATAAAACTTGATGATATGATTTACAAGATGTACAAAATTTTCTTTATAAACTTCTGAGTTAACTTGGAGATTTTTGAGTTTAACAATCAACTTATTAACTTCTTGTCATTGTGCTAGAGTTCATATGACTTTTGGTGTATGAATGAGTCTCACCATTTTTTTGTAACATATACAGAAGTAAATAACTCGATTAGATTTTCAAAGTAATAATTTGCATAAAAAATTATGCTTTTAAGAAAAAGTTTATTATAAAAAAAATTTAAAATAATTTTGTATATCATGTAAATAATTTATAAGAAATTCTCATAATAATTATATAAAAAATTCAGGGTGTGAGAATTTTTTTTTATATGACCAATATGATATATTTACTTATCGCAGGTCGTCACACAGTGGCCGAGGTTGTTAGGCTGGTTTAAGGCGTTAGTTTTTTTCCACGTGGCATGAGTTCGAATCTCCCTGATGACATGAATTTTGCCATTTTTTAATTCTGTGTTAGTAAACTATATGATAAGAAATGGGGGTTAAGATGAGAAGAGGATGGCTTAGTGGTTTCTGGCATTCTACGTCACTTGTTGACATGGTTTCCAATTTTTTTTTTTTAAATTTCAATTGTTTTTCACAATTTTTTTGGTTTCAGTTTTTTTTTGTTTGTTAACTGCCTTGACAGCTTTTTTTTTTGAACAGTCTCTACAGTTTTTTTAACTGTCTTTTCAAAAAAAAAAATTAAAAATTTCAACTGTTTTTCCACAGTTTTTTTAACTGTTCTTTTTTACAATTATTTTTCTATATTTAACTGCCCACAGTTTGTTTTTAACTGTTTATTACAGTTTTTCCTTTTTTAAACTGCCTTTTAACAGTTTCTCAACTGCCTTTTCAATATTTTTTTATATAATAAAAAAAATTCCATTTCACTCCAATCCAGCTTTCGCTCCCTCTTTTGTTCGTTTTCCAGATGCAATATGCTGGTGGTCTCTTACGTGACAAAGAATTTGCTTGAAAGCAGTCACGTACAAAATTTTTCAAACATGTAATGATTTTTAACAGTTTAATCATAGTGTTCAAAGATAAAGATAGAATGTTTACATTACATGAATAAAGGTCTCGATCAGGCTTACCAACTTTAAGAAATAAAGAGTGGGAACTTCCAACAATTTTCCACCACAGAAATATTTTCTGATACAGACGTGGAAACTGACCAGGAAAGGACAGAGAGATCAGAGTACTGGTTTTTCTATTTCCGTTTGAGGTTGTAATTCGAAAAACGCAAATTGATTTGAAAAAACTAAATCACAAATCCCATTATTCAAAAGCATAACGTGATGAAAGGACAGAATCACGTGATTTCAAAGATTTCAATCTCAATGCCATTTGTATAGGAGAGAAAAAAAACTTATGTAAGGAAATCATAGAAGTAAAGACACTGATTTCCATAAAACCATGTTTAAATGAAATTCCATTTTCATTTAAAGGGGTGTTTGGCAAACAGCTTTTTCATTAACTGTTAGTTGGTTTGACCAAAATTAACTAGTTGACTTGGTAATAAACTGATTTTTGTATTTGATAATTAGCTTATTGAATCAGCTGATTGGCCCTAAAAAACTAAAAATGAAAAAGTTAAAGGGAGTAGCTTTTTCAATTAACTTATCTGAAAAATGGCCAAATTACCCTAAATAAATTTTCATATTTTTCAATTTGTCCTTTCTAAAAATTCTTAAAAAATTTAATAATTATAAAAAGTAGATTAATTTAATTTTAAAAAATATTTAATATATAATAATATATTATTTATAATATATCTAATAAATTAATAATAAATTATAATAATTTTAAAAGTTATTTAATAGAATAAATATATAATATTACTTATAAAAACTATTTAATTTTAAAAATATCCAATAATTTAATAAAAAATTATAATAATTTTGAAAATTATTTAATAGAATAAATATATAATATTATTTATAAAAATTATTTAATTTAAAAAATATTTAATAATTTAATAATAAATTATAATAATATATTATTTATAAAAAAATTTAATATATGGACTAATATATAAAATTTAAAAATGTTAAAATAAAAAATACTCAAATAATTCATAAAATATACTCATACCCTTATATATCATTTTACATACAAACAACTAATTTAAATAGCTAATTTTACCAAACACTCTTATTCAAACAGCTAATATAATCAGTTAATCAAATCAGTTAATACAATCAGTTATCAGCTAACAGCTAGTCAAATCAGGTAACCGCTACAACTATCAGCTGTTTCCCAAATAAGGCCCAAGTCAATGATGTTTAACTTCTGTTTTATGAAATCAAATCTCATATGATATATATATATATATATATATATATATATATATATATATATATATATATTACATCTCTTTACGTGTTGAAGATGAAAAAACATTTCTAGAAAAAGTTTTTCACACTGCAACAGTATCATTTGCACATATAACCATGTAAGCCATTAGATATAGAAACATAAATTTAGACTAGAAAAACAAAATAATCATTGCTCTAATATCAATGTTAAAAAATATAAGAAGAATATGAAACGGATTCATACATACTAGAACATTAAACTATGTAGCAGAAAAATTCTAAATTCAATATTTATTTTCACTGGTCGTATTAACAATCACTTGGAAACATAATCTTATTCGCAGCCTAAATTTTTTTCTATGTGCAGAGAGAAAAGAGCTCAAACTTCTTCTCTTTTATCTATTTATTAGTATTTCTTGAGTCAGGGATATGAATCAAGTTATAAACTCATTTTAAGTGATCTGAATCTATGATCCAATAAACACATATATGCAAAGTTTTGAGATTAAACTCAATATGTGAAGGAAAGTAAAATTTTCAAATGATATTATATCTCATTTGAGCTAACCAAAAACTCTAATTGGGTAAATATTTGTGTGTATGGTTTTATTGATCATAATATTTATCCTTTATTAAATGTTGTAATTCAATATATAAGGTTGAAAATTTTAATATTTAATTTATTGTTAATATAAAATTTTTTAAAATTATTAATGAATAATTTATGCTTTATTAAATGTTATAATTTGATATATTATATATATATATATATATATATATATATATATATATATATATATATATATATATATATATATATATAGCTAACACAACATTAAAAAATAATATTAATTAATAATTTTTATGAATAATAAAAGAGTTTTAATAATTTTTTATTAATATATTATATTAGTATAAAACTGATTTATACACACAATAAGTTTAAATCCAAAATTATAGCATGCACACTTTCGTGAAATTTTTGTTAATATTTTTTAACTTTCATAATATTTTTAGTAAAATTAAAATTGTAATTTTATATTAAAAATTTAAAATTTGAAAACAAAAAATTTAATGCAACTGTTATTGACAAAATTACAATTTTTTATGTACTTGTTACTCATAATTTCCGTAAAAAAAGCAATTTTTATGAAAAATATACAAATTTACAATTTTTAAATTAAATATTTACCCAAAAATTGAAAAATTTAATTTAATTATTTCCAATATTAAAGAAATACATTAATGAACAATTTAAGCTCATCGTGCAATATTACAAAAATCAAATTTTCATTTCTACATATCGTTAGAACTTTTCCTTGTTCTGATTATTTTATTCAAAGATATTTTTTATAAAAAAATATCATTTATTTGAATAAAATAAAAGAGTGACATGTTACTTATATACATTGCTTAGAAAATTATGATACATAAGCTTCGTTTCGCACAACAAATAAGTTAACTTATAACTTATTGATCAACTTAGCCTTTAGAGGTGTTTCTTGCACTAACTTATAAGTTACTCTTGATAACTTATAACTTATAAGTTATCTGGAGTAATTTATAAGTTCTAATTTAATAAGTTACTTAGAATAACTTATAACTTATAAGCTACTAGTTTTTTAAATTCTTTCTAAATCTATCCTTATTCTTTTTATTAATTTACAAGTCATACCTTTTGTAATATAAATTTAAATAATTTTTATAAAATATAATTAATTATATTTTAAGTAATTATAATTTTATAATAAATAATAAAATAAAAATTATACAAGTAAATAAATATATAAGTTTATAAAATATAATTAATAAATATTAAAAATTATACTGTTATTTTAAAATTTTTAATTATATATATAATTTAATTTTTAAATTTGATATAAATTATTTTAATTATATATGTATTTCTATTAATATTCCTTGTATATCATTTTGTAATTTTAGCTAGTTCAACAGCTAATTTTATAAAATATTTTTATTTTTTTATTAGTTATCAGCTATTAATTATAAGTTATCAGTTACTAGCTACTTTATTAGCTACCAAGTAGCTTATCAGTTATTAACTAACTTATCAACTATTTACGTAAAATAGAACCATAATATGGCATAATAGTGGAAAGAAACAACTTCTTTGAAATAAAATATTATATATTATCACAATCTTCTTATTTAATAATAAATAAATAAAACATTTTATATTATATTAATATTTTATAATTATATTTTTATAAGCAAAGGATAAGATCCAAATTTATAAGAAGGAGAGATTTATTGTGACTTAGAAATTAGGTTTCATCATCTCAGTTTGTCAACCATGTGTTATATACTGGCAACTCAATAGTTAGGACGTGTGGCGCTTAATCCTTCACCACCTGAGGAATAAGCTAGCCTACCGATTAATATACTAACCAGCCTTAGAATATAACAGGTCAAACATATAAGCAAGCACAATCAGGACAACTGTAAGCACATAAGCATCATATCACGGCAACTAATACATATAGAAAGGCAACAATGGTGCATAAAATGCAATTCAAACACATGCGGAAAACCGAAAAAATTCAAGACACATGATTTATAGAAAAGGGGCTACTTTTATTATTAATATGATCCTTCATTGCAATGTTGGAAATGTGCAAGGAAGGAACCAAGCTGCACATTCCATCCCTTAGGCTAGTACAAAGTTCTCACTAAGATCACCTAACACTCCCTCCTAAAGAGCATTATGAACCAAATCCTGTCTGATAGGAGTAGATATACTTTTTTCGAGTTGTCATAAGGGGTTTTGGGCAAGTTTCGGGTGGAATTTTATTACTAAAATACATTGATACAAAGATAAAAATCCAAGGATCATAGCCATGTGGTTTCCTACTCACATTGAACAAGTTTCCTTAGTCAAAATTATAAGCAAAGTCCAAAATGGGCAAAATTAGAAAAAATTGTATACAAGTCGGATTGGTCCCAAATTTGGGTTACAAGTGCTCCTTGATATGCTTGATTTATCTGCTAAGTTTCATCCCAATCGAAGCTTGTTTACCTAGTTATTTGATTTACAAGGCCAACTTGTGACATTCTCCCCCACTTGAAAAATGTCAATGGCCTCATTGACGACTCTGTTTGACATAGCTTCTGCAAACATCTTCAGTCTGCTTCACTTGAGCTCCTCCCTCGATCTCTTTGTATTTCCACAAGAGCTTTGCCAATAAGCATGTTGTCTTCAACACCTCAATTTGACTTAGATTCTTAGAAAGTCTTCAATCTACTCCAGTTTAGCTCATCCCTCAACTTCCTTCCGGATGGTATCTCCAAGGTTATTATTAGTGGTAAATCTTCTGCCTCCACAGCTCCTTGAACTCTTAAACATGGTTGGATTTGTTTTGACACCTAGTTAGCATCCCCTTATCCTAATTAATAAGTTTGAACAAAGAGTTAGCACTCTTGTTCTAACACCATATTCTCTAGCACCCGATAGTTAGCATGCATGATCCTAAAATGTTAGTTAGTAGCTTCTACCATGGTGTTATCCGAATATTTACAAGGTCTACTGGCATCCCAATAGGCTCCTCTTGAATGATTTACTTTACTCAAAACATCCCACTAGATGTGGCACTCAGTTAGGTAAAAGTTCATTCCCTTCATCATGGTAATATGAAAGAAATGCTAGTTGGTACTCCGTTAACCCGTCAACCTTATTATGGCAGGCCCCTATTTAGGACCTATCACTCTATGTTGTTAGTGAAGTTACTCGTGTGGGTCTAGGACCTGCATTGCCCTAATCCTGACGTAAGACCTATCCTTAGCGTCAAAATCTTTAGTATCATCCTTATCGCCCTTTTACCCCTTCTCTTGTGTTTTAGCCTATAGAGCACTTAAGACATACTTTTGCGGCCAATCCACCATTTTGTGTGGTCCATAACATAAGAAACATGACAAGGTCTTCGACTTCTTAATTGTGTTGGAAACCCAAGATGATATGGATCCTTGGAAGCTTGAAGACAAACTATTGTTTTATCCCCCACTCTTGGACTTGCCCCTTTTAGACTAACCACCATTGCTTCTAGAAGAATTCGAGGCACCACCCTACGAGTTGTTACTAGGAGGGAAATTAATGTCGTAGTCATAAAGGTGCTTTGCCCTAGTCACCACTTCAATGAGGCTTTGGACCTTTCTCCTCTAGAGTTCCATAGTAACTTCATGTGAAAGACTGTTAACAAAGTAGAAGAGCTTGTCCTTCTTTGTCATGTCTTAGATGTATAACATAATGGTTGTGAACTTCTTTACATAGTCTTGGATAGAGCTAATTTAGTGCAGCTTGCACAACTTGCATCTTGCCAAGTAGTCAACATTCTCGGGGTAAAAGTGTGCCTTTAGTTCTTGTTTCAACCTTTCTCAAGTATGAATATAACACCTACCTACTTAAATGTCTTAATATTTTATCCTCTACTAAACTTTGGCACAATCAGTGAGGAACATGGTGGCTCGATTTATTTTAGACTCCTCCGAATCTATTTTTATAGCCTGAAAGTATTGGTCTATATCAAACAAGAAATTTTTAAGCTTTTGGGCATCCCTCTCTCCCGCATATGGCCTATGTTTGGGGACTTTTAATTTCCCCCTACACTCTGAGGTACCACCTTCTAGCGGATTGTTTGTTATAGCCATCATTATTACCCTTACAGACTCAGCAATGTTGCCTATTTCTGTTCGAAGAGTCATTACAACATCCTTCACCTCATTGGTAAGCTCCTTGAAAGCATCCCCCAGTTACCGTTAGGTGTTCTCAATTGCAACAAGCTATTCTTCGACTTGTGGAGCATCAACACTCCTCCGAGCCATCAACCCCCTTGTTTACTTTGAGAGTCTTAACTCGCCGCTCAAGAGTTTCCTAACTTTAGGCCCTTCGAAAGAGTTCGGGGGTCTCTTCGGTTTGCATGCTACTTACGGCTTCTACTACTCCTTCGATATTCTCCAGTGCATTCTCGATAGCTTCAAAGCATTCGACATTCATCATCTTCTTTGCTATGGTAGGTGTGTTGATAAGAAAAACAGAATCTGATATCAAATGTCACAGACCACAACTCAATAGTCAAGACGTGCGGTGCTTAGTCTTTCGCCACCTCAAGAATAAGCCAGTTTACTAGTTAATACATCAACCAAACTTAGAGTATAACAGGCCAAACATATATGCAAGCATAAGCATATAAGCATCATATCAAGGCAACCAATACATATAGAAAGGCAACGATTGTGCATAAAATGCAATTCGAATACATGCGGACAAATGCGGCCAAAACTAAAAAAATTCAGGACACACGATTTATAAAAGAGGGGTTACTTCTATTATTAATATGATAATTCATTATAATGTTGAAAATGTGCAAGGGAGGTACCAAGTCACACATTCCATCCCCTAAGCTAGTGCAAGGTTCCCACAAGGTCACCTAGTACTCCCCCCTAAAGAGCAGTATGAACCAAACCTCATCCAACAAGAGTAGGCATACTTTTTTTGAATTGTTATAAGGGGTTTTGAGCAAGCTCCAGGTGGAATTTTGCTACCAAAATACACTAGTACAAAGATAAAAATCCAAGGATCAAGGTCATGTACTTTCCTACTCGCACTGGACAAGTTTCTTTAGTCAAAATTACAAGTAAAGTCCAAAATGGGAAAAATTGTATACAAGTCATATTGATCCCAAATTTGGGCTACAAGTGCTCCATGATATCTTTGATTTATCTACCAAGTTTCATCCCAATCGGAGCTTGTTTGCCTAGTCATTTAGTTCACAAGGCCGACTTGTGACACTTGCTAGACATCCAAGGCTACATATTCCTATTCCTTACTTGGCTCAGATCTTGCATGTTGATTAAAGCTCTCTTCAGAACTTCCCAAAGCACTCTCAAGCTACCCCCCAATCCTTGCTTTGGCCTTGCCACTAATCAGACACCTTCATCTCCTTAACTCACTCCTTCACCAAGCACTCCCCAAGCTCCCCAGCTTCCACAGCCCTTTGTCCCACATTTTGGCAGGTTCTAATCTCTTAATTGTAGCCTCATCCCCAGAAATGGCCAAAGAAATCGTCAAAACGAATGAAGAATCCTTCTGCAACCGCCCCATGTTGATTTCGAGTGAGTGCTTGACTCATGGAGCTGCAGATTACCTCTTCATCCCTTGTGGACCTTAGTGGAGGTTCATGAAGAAGCTATGCATGACAGAGCTACTGGGTGGAAGAACTTTGGAGAAGTTTATGTCAATTTGCCAAGACGAAATTGAAGAGTTACATCAGTTTTGCAGGTAAGTTACAGCTAAAAGCCTGTGGAAATCCGGCAAGAGCTTGTAAAGCTCACAAGTAACATCATTTCAATAATGTCAACGGGGAAGAGTACTGAGACTGATGATCAAGTTGTGGGATTAAGAAGCGCGGCTCAGGAAATAGGAGAGTTTCTTGGTGCAACAAATTTGGGTGATTTTATTGGGTTTTTGAAGCTTTTAGATATTCAAGGTATTGAGAAGAATGAAGAAGTTGCATCAGAAAATGGATGCAGTGATGGAGGAGGTGATTAAGGAGCATGAGGAGGCAAGGATGAAGATGGGGGATAGTGGTGGTAGGAGGAGCAAGGATCTTTTTGACGTTTTGATAGACCTAATTGCTGCGGATAATACTGAGATGAAACTCAGCAGAGAAAGTGCCAAAGCCTTTGCTCTGGTAAGACAGTTTTTTTTAACCACTTATTCTTGTTCACGAATAATGCAATTGATAGTTTGAATCTTCCATGTCACAGCACCAAAACTTTGGGATGTGCGTGAAGCAAATGAAATTGCCTAAAGTCTTTAGTTTCCCACCAGGGTTGCAATCAGTTGAGGCAACTCGCATTAGCAATTCATTCATAATTTCAGATACACACCACTTGAACATACAGAAGTTTGAAATTATGGCATGAACTAACAAGCATTTAAATTGGAAGCATGATTCATACTTACACTTCACATAGACATATTGGCTATGTTTCACAGGAGATGATCATTGTTGGGACGAATGGACCTGCAAGTGTCATAGAATGGACACTAGCAGAAATCATGAGAAATCCGCACATTTTTCAGAAGGCAAGAGAGGAGATTGATTATGTTTTTGGCAAGAACAGGCTAATTAAAGAATCAGACATACAAAACCTGCCTTATCTGCAAGCAATCGTTAAGGAAAGCATGAGGCTTCAACCACCAGTTCCAATTTTCTCAAGAGAATGCATAAAAGGCTGTGAAATTTGGGGTTATGATATTCCTGAAAGGGCCATAGTCCTCATTAATGGATGGGCCATTGCAAGGGATCCGAATCACTGGGATAATCCGCTCGCGTTTCGCCTTGAGAGATTCACGACAGAAGATGAACATGTCATGAAAAGACTGGATTTAAGGGGGCAATATTACCAACTCTTGCCATTTGGGAGTGGAAGAAGAGGCTGCCTTGTAGCTTCACTTGCATTACCGGTTATTCAGATAGCAGTGGCTAGCATGATTCAGTGCTTCGACTGGAATCTTGTTAATGGTGGAAAGAATAAAAAGATTGACATGGCAGAGAAAGGGAGGGCAACTGTCTTTCTTCCCAAGCCACTAGTGTGCATGCCGGTTGCTCACTTCGTTCCATTCTCAGCTGCCTAACTATTCAAAGGGCAATGATAAAGCAAGACTATTTTTTTTTTTTCTCCCTTAGATAAAATTTGCATCACTCGTTGTATTTGAGGGAATTTTAGTATGGATTAAATTCTGTTTATTTTCAGGAAAAAAATCTTCCGTTGGAAAAATATCATATGCTTGTATTTTATATTTATAAAATATTAAAATAACGGAAAATTCTGCTATTTATTTAATAGTAAATGTAAAAATATAATGAAAAAGAACATCCTTTAAAAAAAAGTATTTCTCTCGCTGCCATAACTCCATGCATTATTTTCTTAATTATAAAATATAAAAGTGTATGAAACTTTTTTATTAAAATATAAATAAGTGAAATTTTTTTACAAAAAATATCTTCCGATACAAAGGAAGAATTTCACTATGATTATAAAAATGCTCTAAACTAAATTGATCCTTTTATACACTTGCTAATCAAATAAATCAATTTTGTCCTCAAAATGACTAGTTTAATAAATTTTTACTTTAACAAGACCAAATTAATATTAAAATAATCACGATCAAAGATAAAATTGATATAAATTTCATTTGGAACCACTGTTAATGGTGTATATTTAAAATTATGATATGATATGTCGTACATCGAAAGATATAACATGAATCTCAGGTCTTTACGTTTTTGAGTTAATCCATTTAAGTTAAAAGAAACAAGAAGAAAGAACACTTCGATGTGTAAGAAGAATGAGTAGCAACAATGTTCCTCATTGCCTT
This sequence comes from Sindora glabra, assembly GCA_020226215.1. Lineage (NCBI taxonomy): Eukaryota > Viridiplantae > Streptophyta > Magnoliopsida > Fabales > Fabaceae > Sindora > Sindora glabra. Next base: position 31,648,546 of record CM035229.1, read on the forward strand.
GTAAAGCTTGTGTTTCGTGCAAAACGATCAGTTATAAATAAAAAAAGTAACATGTGTTTTTATACTTTTTGTTTAAAAAATATGATTCTCAAAGATAGGAGAGAAAAATTATTTACTCTTCGAAAAAGGAAAAAATTATCTTTCATTAAATTTATTACATTTAATACAAAATATACCAATTATTTTTTACTATTTTAATAGTATATAATTATATTTTTATGAAAAGTATTTTCCATCAAAATAAACAAAACCTTAGAAATAGTTTATTTCAATTATAGGAATACAATAATTTATTATTCATTGTTAGGTGTGGAGAGCGGTGAAAACCAACGTTCTCTATTTGAAAAAGGAAATCATTTTTTACCGCTATCATACAATTAAATATTATAATTTTTATTAAGGTAGACAAGTAAAATATTTCTCTCTTTTACTTTATAAAAGCAAATAAAAATTTTTAATGAAAAATATTTTCTAATAAAATAATCGAAGGCCGACTATGTTAGTAATCAAGATTATACTAAACTATCTTCTGAACTTCGTGAATTTTGATTTGTCTTTTCTATGCTTTAAGAAACTTGGGCTACTTTCTTATTACTGTGCAAGTTAATTAATAATAAAAGGACAAATTACTCTTTCCTTCTTCAAATTTATAACTAATTACACTTGTGATCCGCTCTTGTTTAGAATATGACCTAGACCCCCTTACTTCATCTAAATTCCTTGCACTCCCCTACCCTAAGAATGATGTCCCGTTAGTCAACCAACAGAAGTGAAGGTTGACCTTTTTTTTATTATTTTTCTCCAATTTCTTTAGACCATTTTGTCCTTTTGAATATTATATAAATAAAACACTTTAAATATATTGCAAAAAAATGATTTTCACCCTTAAGATGACATTTAGTTAGTGAAAATTTTCTCATATTTTCAAGAATGTCAAATTTTTATATTTAGTTGAAATTTTAGAAAAATATTTCTAGTAATATTCATATTCTTAGGAAATTTTTTAATTCAATATTCTCCTAAAATATTCTCATGGAAGGAATAGGTATTCTCCTATATTCTTACAGTATAGGAATGAGTTACTGTTATAAAGAAACTATTTTGCCTACTTTTTTTACCATCATTAATATCTCATTTCACCATTACTTATTATTATTAACTGCTACTCACTATCATTCATCAATATTAGCCATTATTTACTACCATCTATCTTTGATGACCACCACCTACCATTACTTATTGTCGGTGACTATTGTTAGTTACCATTTATTGTCAATTACTACAATTAGCTATCATTTATCACTAATAATTATCATTAGTATTACCATCACTAATTATTACCTATTTTTTATAACTATCATGAACTATTAGCCATTATTAGTAATCATCATTAGTCATTATTTACTAATAGTGATCATCGTTCACCACCACCATTATTAATCATTATCATTATTACTACTTATCATTAATAATTATTATTGGTCATCACCTAATGTTAATAACTATTATTTACCACTATCTACTATTACTAATCACTATCTACCACCACTTGTCCTTATTAACAACCATTAACCTCCATTCATTATTAGGGGGCCATCATCTACTATCATCTACTACCAAAAACCACATGCCACTATTGGCAATCATTATTATTACCATTTAATATCGGTGACTAATATCAACTATTACATAATGTTAGTAACTATTGGTAGCCACCATTAACTATCATTGATTATTTAATTTACAATGACATTTTTAGTAATCTAACATTATTTTTAAAAAAATTTAAAACAATGAAAAATTAATATTGTAATATTATTAGGAATATTTCTAACTAAACCAAAAATAATAATGTCACATTCCCATAAATTAAATTCTTGATAATTACACTCCCAAGAATATTAAGATTATTTCTATGATTGTTTGATTTTGCAAACCAAATGTCACTTAAGTATATTATATAAATAAAAATAGTGTTGCACTCTTTAAAGTATTGAATTTGTTTTCTTCAACCACTGTTGCAAAAATATACTCATGGAAGAAATTAAAATAAATTCTATGTTTTAAATTTATTGGTATTATTTTAATTACTTAAAACATTACATTAATACTAATTTTAATTAGAATATAATTTCTTTGCATAAACTACCTAAAAATAGCTTTACAATCCCCTAAAAATCTGATTACATTAGCATGAAAACAATAAAAAATAATATAACAAACATAATACATATAAAAAGAGATGAAAAAAATAAGGTATTTATAATTTTATAGTTATTTTTATACAAAAATAAACTATTTATTATGTTATAATTATTTTATTTTAATTATTTAAAAATTTTCAATTAAAAATAAAATGATAAAAAGGAAAATTAAAAAATATTCAATTTATAATTTTATTGTTTTAGCTTATTATATTATTTTACTAATTATATTTAAAACTTTGACTATAAGAATATATTTAAAGCTACATTTTAATTACTTTTAATATTTAGTATGTAAAATATTATTTTAAATGCAATTAATACTTTATTTCATCATATTAGATATTGAGATCGATATCTTTTTTTCAAAATAAAATTATTTTATTACATATTGTTGATATTAGTAACTTTTTTAAAAATAAACTTATCTTTATCAGATATTACAGAGATTGGTAACTTTTTTAAAAGTAAAATCATCTTTATTAGATGCCAACGAAATTAATGTTTTATTGTTTTTTTAAAATAAATTCTTTTTCATTCTGTTTGTTTCCAAAGAGTAGAATTTAACCCTTTCTTCTTCCTAGGTATCTGCCGCTAGGCCGCCCTCCAAGCAACCCTCCTGCTACCACTACTGCATTGCCCCCGCCACTCTTCCCAATTTCTTACTATTGTCAAATGATAATGGGCAATTTACCAAGCAAAAAAAAGAAATAAAAATGGCAACTAATCACTAAATAAAAACTCAAAAATTTTCGCAACAAACAAACAAATCATAAAAATGGAATCTTTAATGTAAAAAAAAAGAAGAAAAAAAAGTAATGAGTGTGCTTGAATATATTTTTATTTTTTTAAATTATTTTTAAAATTTATTATTTTATTCTTAAAAAAGTCAAGTCGTTTGGGTGCCACGGGTAATGTGGTGCATTGTGTTCCTTCCAATTTTATAAATGCAATCACTGCCCTTCGCTAAAGTGATAATATTTAATGGTAATGAAAATCTATGAACGAAGCTATCAAACATTAAAAATTGCATATAGGACCCGGAGGTAAAGGGGATGCGCTCTACATCATTGTTACTTGAACAATGACAAAGCAATATATTAAGGTTTAGTTCTATATCAGTATCTTCTCAATTTTTAAGGTAATATAATGAAACATAGATTTAAATTTAGAATTGCACTTAATGAAAAAGAAAAATACCTCCTTAAAAAGATTGAACAAAAGTTAATTACATATGAGTTTATCCAAAAATACTGTATAACTTTAATCAAAGTTAAAATATTTATAAATTTAGGCAGAAAACAAATTTAATCTACTAATAGTATATATCATATTTATACTATCATGTAAGCAAGTGTTACAATATTAATAAAAATTGTTAAATTTTTTTACTATTATTAAAAAAATTTAATTACTATTTCATTTTCAATAATACCCTCTTCTTATTTAGTAATAGTGTAAAACATTTAGTATTGTCACTGAATCAAATTTAAACTCTTGTATAAAATAAGACTAACTCTATAAGAAACACTCACATGGTATAACAAATCTAACTTACCTATTTTGTGTGTAACATATAGTGCATGATTGGTATAACAAGAAGAAATCACAATTGACAAGTCAAGTAATTAATTATTCTCTTTTTAAAGATGTATAGTTGCATGCTTGAAAATTTTCAATAATCAATAATTCTGATTAAAAAATAAGCTACCAAACTACTGTCATTAGCTTATTTCCCAATTGTGATTTTAGAAAGAAATGTTTTTAATTGTATACCCATAATAACCAAATTTTATTATTCTTTTACTTTCAATATCCTTTTTTTAACAATATGAAGTATATATTTTATACTCTCATTAACCTAATATTTTCATTTCAAATTTATGAATAACTTTTAACATTTCAAATTTTAATTATAAATAGTGTTTTAAAATTAGTTTGTATCAAAATAAATATAAATCCTAAATAAATAAACAAAATTTTAACTTTCATACCTATGAAAAAATAATTAATAGGAATTAGAATATATTTTAAACAAAGATATAGATTAGTGAATAATACTTCCTCCATTTTTTTTTATTATCTATCACATTTTAAATAAATTTTTATTTTTTAATCTAATCACTTTAAAAATTTAATGAAGTATTAATTTTTTTAATTTTATACTACTTTTTTAGTAATAAATATTTTATTAATCTGCACTCTCAACACACTTGCATTTATTTCATTATATTTCTCATTTTATTTTTAATTATCTTGAATTTTATGCATAAATGATAATTTTGAAAAGTTTACTAAAAATAAATAAATTAAATCATTTTCTTAATGTTTGTAAAATTGATTATCTGTGACAAATAATAAAAAATGAAAGAGGTACATATTATTCATTTAAATGACAAATATAAATTTAAATAGTATTATATACATTTGCTTTTACAAACAATAATATTTAAAAATTCTTATAAGTATCTAAAAATTAAAAATGACTATTTTGTGCCACATCTAAATAAATATTAAGTATGTGTAATCATTTATTTAATTGTCAATTATTTTTGCCGATGTACAAACAAGTCATATAGGTGCATATATACCTCAGTGCATTTAAACCATTAAAGATAAATTAGAGATGAAAACGGTAATTCATGATAATGCAGTAATGTTTGTCATTCTAAATTAATTGTAGATCAAAGGTTAGTTAGATAATTATTGGTGGAATATGAAAGTAAACAATGAAGCCTTAGAATCTTGCTATATTTCTTTAATTAATATTGGGTGTTTTACTAAGCAATAAATGCATTTAAAATTAAATGTGCCAAAAATTGTTTTGTTTGTGTAGTAATAACTGTTATTATCAACAAACCAATGGAATATTTCTATTAACTAGTGTAGTAGTAAGTTTTGACAAGTCAATGAAAATTATGTGAATTTTTATTTCATATTATGACTTGCACTGAAGCTTTTTCCGCAATTTTTCTCATGAGATTTTCGTTATATGGTATTGACAACTACTCTAACTTGCATTAATGTGGCAGTATATCGATCCACCACATGCCTTGGGTTTCGGCACCTAGGATTTGCCAAAGGTGCCCTAGTTTTCCCTTCTTAAAAATTATTTTTAAATTAAAAAAATTAAAATGAAAGGATGCTTGATATTGTAAATTGTAAATAAAAAACCATTTTACTTAATTATAAAACTAACATTTATAATAAGAGAATAAGTTTAAAAAATAAATTAAAAATTATTTCTAATTTTTTATTTTTAAATTACACATTTAAAAATAATTTTTAAAAATAAATTCTGAACATAGACTGTAAAATAGTTTTTTTATTTTTAAAAATAGAAAACCAACAAACCCATTATTTCTAGAAATTTGAAGAAAAACATAGAAGCAAAAAGCAAGCCCCAATTGTCATAAACAAAGATAAAGATAACACAAAATTTGGAACAAAAATACTATTTCATTAGACGAAGATAAAAAACCAAAACCCGCATTCATTTTTCCAAAAATTTGAAGAAAAATATAGAAGCAAAAAAAAAAAATACCAATCATCATAAACAAAAATTGGAACAAAAAATAGTACTTCAGTAATAAAATATACTGTCAAACAAAATAAACTAAGATCAAAACCCAGAACCTACATTCCTTTGCCCAGAAATTTGAAGAAAAACAGAAAAGTAAAAATACAAACCTCAATTGTAAGAAACAAAAATCACAAAAATTTTGGAAAAGAAAATAGTATTTCAGGAATAAAATTTAGTGACAAACAAAATGAACGAAAATCAAAACTCAGAACCCCCATTTATTTCCCCAGAAATTTGAAGGAAAAACAAACCCCAATCATCAGAAAAAAAAATTACACAAAATTTGTTCACCAAAAAAAAAAAAAGAATTGCACAAAATTTGGAACAAAAATAGTATTTTAATAATAAATCTTATTGTCAAATAAAATAAACTAGAATCAAAACCCAGAACCCCTTATGCAATCACTGAGGAAAAAATATAAAAATAAAACTTGATAAAAATTAAAACAGAGGTTAAAAAAAAAAAAACAAAACTCACCTTCGCAGATGAGGAAGCCCTCTCTTCAACGAATGCAAAAGTAGTCAATTGCGGGTCCTAATCGAGGGAAACATCAATGGCAGTGGCGTGAGGAGAAGCAAGAGAGTGATGGAGTGCTGGGATGAAAATGGAAATCAAAATGTCCTCTTGTTTTCCAATGTTTCGAATTTCGTTGACGGGGGGCCATAAAGGCAAGAAAGGCATTTTAGGCAAAATGTTTCTACATCAATATTCCATTAATAGTCGGTAAGTTAATTAATAATTAATAAATTAATTGAAGTACTTTATAAAATTAATTATTAAATTAGTTAAAATTATAAAATAATATATTAATAAAAATAGATATATAATTAAATTAATTTATATTTATTTAAAAATTAAATTAGATAAACATAATTAAAATTTTAAAATAAAAATATAATATATAATATTTAATTAATTATATTTTATAAACTTATATATTTATTTACTTATATAATTTTTATTTTATTATTTATTATAAAATTATAATTACTTAAAATATATTTAATTATATTTTTATGATATTATTTATATATATATTTATAATTTAAAATTAAGATATAATTATGTCAAAAATTTTATTAATTATATTTTATAAAAATTATTTAGATTTAATTATAAAAGATATGAATTATAAATTAATAAAAAAAAAGATAAATTTGAAAAGAATTTAAAAAAATAATAACTTATAAGTTATAAATTACTTTATATAACTAATTAAATAAGAATTTATAAATTATCTAAAGTAGTATATAAGTTAATGCAAAAAATATTCCTAAAAACTAATTTATAAGTTATTAACCTAATTAATAAATTATAAATTAACTTTTACCAGAAACGGAACCCAAATAATGTCTCAGTCCCAGTGCGTTAGTCAAAAGGAAGGTCTAGGTTATTTACCAAGCAAGTAGATTGCAATGTATTTAGTTCTAAACTCAAAGGAGGGGAAAGAGTAATTTTTCCGATAATAATATTTATGTAAGACAATGAACGACATCTTAGCAGACAACAAAATAATCCATCCTCAATTGCTTCAAACCAATTACTAAAATGAAGTTCTTTTCCCATCTCGTTGTCTTGCCATCCAAACGTGCTCTCGGAGTTCTCCAATGTGGAATGCATCCCAACTTCATATAATAATATTTTTCCTAATTCCTCGTTCTCATGTTTAATCCACCCACGTCCCATCGCACTAATTATCATTACCCATAATTGGATTAGAAAGAAACATATATAAAAATACGCACGTATGAATAGTATTATTGAACTTCATCAACCACAAACTTCTGTATACAGGGTCTCTAATTTGGAAAGCATTCTTTGAATAAAAAAGGTTAACTACCTTTTTTTCTAAATAATTCGGTAAGTTATGCTAATTGCACATATTCTATTCCTACGTGAAGCTTAAATGCATGAGAGAGGTGGAGCCCAGTTTAAAATGAATATCAGCCATTTTTCATACGTGTGAGTTTAACGTGAGTGCAATACGAAAATGTGTCCAATTTGACTTTTTCTAATTGGAATACTTCCTATATAATTACAAATAAGAGTATTTGACTACATTTTTTTCCACCAATAATTGCATATTTTAAGGAATCAGAAATAGAAAGTAACAAAAAGCAAGTGTAGCTTACAACAAGAAGCAATGCATATTGAAGTATATTTTCTACTCTACTAGTTATTATTATCAAAGATGCTACAGACTATAATATGAAAGGTTAAACTACAAACCAAAGCTGAAGAAAACTGGTTTCTCTTCACTCATTTCACATATGAAATTCACATCAATTTAAGCCGCTAGGTTGGGCTCTATAAGAGGAACTGCAGCAGCAAATCAAGGACTGCAGAACTATTTTTTTATTTATTTTCATGGTAGTAGAAGTGCTAGTTCACTAGACTCTTATACACAAAAAGCACAGGACTGAACTTGGAATGTAAAAAAAGAAAAAGGCTTTTTAAGTAATATCAAATGACATTTAAACCTGGCGGTTGTAAATCATTTTCCTTATAAAGTATGAAACTTCACCTTCTATACGAGTTGTAATATTTCAATGAAGAAAATGTGCTGTTTATATATTTTAAATTCCATATAAAAGCCTAATCTTGTATTTCACAAAAATTGCAAAAATTATTGACCAACTCATAGTTTTTTTTTTTATTTCTTGTTTTCTTAAAAAATTTCATAACTTCGGTAATACTTAATGAAATAAAAGCCTTGATCTTCTTTATTAAATTCTCTCTGATGCCTGTCTATTTTCTAACCCTTCTGGTTACTCTTGCCAAAACTGCTAACGACACTAGTGTGAAAAGATGAACATGATAAGTAATTACTGATGCAAGGTTATTTAAGATTTGTGCATATCATTTCCTCGGTATTTCCTTTGTCTTTCTTGGTAGCCTCATAATTGTAAGTGAAACTTTAGGAAAACGCCAATCTCGCTCAATTTGATACAGAGCTCATGGGCCACCCATTGTGCGTTTGGCTGAGGGAGGAAAATAATTTAATTCTACTACTCCAGTTATAATATCAGCCAATATATTAATTACACGACCTCAGCAATCAACTACATATTGATTAAAACTGAAAGCAATAGTACCTATACCTTACATGAGAAGACAAATACTTAGTACTAGGACCTCAGTATTACTAGCTAAATACTTTGATGAACCATCTTTTTTACATCAACAATAAGTTCAACGAGCATGATCATTAGGAATTTGAATACTGTAGTACACCTTGAAATTTTTTTCCGAAGTGCGATTTGTGAATGAAAAACGAGCGGATTTTGATATTTTTAAGTTTCAGATAATGGAATAAAATGGGCAATAGGTTTGCACACAAGAGGCTTGGCCAAAAAGAGAGGGATCCCCTCTTTCTCAGACAAGTCAATATCACTATTCTTTCCACCATTGTTGAGATTCCAATCAAAGCATTGAATCATGGTAGCTAGCGTTGTCTGAATAACCAGCAATGCATATGAAATTCCAGGACAGCCTCTTCTTCCACTCCCAAATGGCAACAATTGGAAATGTTGGCCCCTAACATCCAATTTCTTGGAAATTCCATCTTTGCCCATGAATCTTTCAGGGCAGTACTCTAATGGGTTATCCCAGCAATTGGGATCTCTTCCAATGGCATATGCATTGATAACTATGGTTGCATTTACGGGAATGTCATAGCCCCCAATTTTGCAGCTTCTCGTAGCTTCTCTTGGTATCAATGGGACTGGTGGATGCAGCCTCATAGTTTCCTTCACTATTGCTTGGATGAAGGGTAAATTTGGTATGTCAGACTCTTTGACCAATCTCTTCTTTCCAACAACTGAATCAATCTCCTCTCTTGCTTCAAGAAAGATGTGTGGATTCTTTATAAGCTCTGCTAGTGCCCATTCTATCACAATTGATGTTACATTAGTCCCAGCAAGAAACATGTCCTGTCAAATACGACCACAAATGTCAATTAGAAAATATTAAATGCATATAATATTACATAAAGTTACCATTAGTATACACCAATAAATTTATAAGATTAGCTTAAATATATTTATAATCAAGTGATAATTTGTGAGACAAAGTAAATATACACGTGACACTATTCATGAATTATTGAAAGAAAAAGTTACTTACCAATCAAAGTATCTTACTATGGGAGAAAGAATGGCACCCCACCCAATTATGGAACCCACCCTTTAGCAGTATATGCTAGTTTGATTATGTTAGTAGCACAATATACAAGATAATAGTTATTGGAAATTTTGTTTTGACCAACATATCACATTTTGGTACTTACATTAATCGTATTTGTACCATTGCAAAAAAGACAATCTCTAAAGAAATTATGTTTAAAAAATAGATTGCCCATCTCATGCCTATACCACAATTCTATACTCACATGATTCAGTGAGTGAGAAAAAACAAGAAAAATTCCTGTGTTTACATTGACATCATGAGAAAATCTCCATAGCTACAAATTAAGAGAACTAATTAAGGAGTCCACAATTGCTCTCATATGGAACAAAAACCGAGGAGCCAGAAGTATCTTACCAGAGCAAAGGCCTTGACACTTTCTCTACGGAGCTTCATTTCTGACTTTTCTGATTCCATTAACTCTATTAAAAGGTCAAGAAGATCCATCTTCCTATCACCATGACCACCCATCTTCAACCTTGCCACTTCATGCTCTTCCATTACCTCCTCCATCATTGTATCCAATTTCCAATGCACTTCCTTCACCTTCCTCCCCAGACCTTGAAGATCCAAAGGCTTCAAAAGCCCACAAAAATCACCAAAATTTAATGTTCCCAAAATTTTTCCCACTTCCAAAACTACTTTCCTCATTTCCCCACCTTCATCATTAGTACTACTACACTTCCTTCCCATTATCATTCTTGAAACGACATTATTAGTTAGTTTTATGAGTTCTTCACGAACTTCCACAGGCTTATCAGTGTAAGTTCTGCTTAGAATTGATCTCATGAATGACTCAATCTCTTCTTCGCGAATGGACACGAATTTTGAAAGAGTCTTTCCACTTAGCAGCTCTGTGGTGAAGATTTTTTTCATGAACCTCCAATAAGGTCCACAAGGAGAGAAAATGATGTCTGCAGTACCATAAGTCAAGAGCTCAGTGGCGATCAACACGGGGCAACTAAGGCAGCATTCTTCATTGGTCTTGAGGATTTCTTTGGCCATTTCGGGGGACGAGGCAATTATCACGTGTTTGGAGAAGACCATGATGTGTATTAAGGGTCCATGGCGGTTAGAAAGTTTAAAGAGTGCTTGGTGAAGGAGTTTGTTAAGGAGATGAATATGTCCAATGAATGGTAAGGCCATTGGGGGGCTTGGAGGTAGTTTGAGAGGGCTGTCAATTCTTTTGAAGAAAGATTTAATCAAAGAAACTGATATGAGCCAAACAAAGAATAACATGATATAGTCTTTGAATTCTAGCATAGTTGCGGAAATGGGTGAAGATTTAAGGGCAACGTCAAAGAACACAACGTGAGTTAAGGTGTGCTGGATTTATGTGCTCAAGATTATTCAGAAGAATTCTCTATTTATAGAGAATAAGGAAAGGATAATACCTGTGAGAGATATATCACGGGGGAGTATTATGTGAGAAATGAAAGAAATTATTGTCCATATATTCTGCATTGAAAATCATAATTAAAATGTTATTGAAAATTACATCACAGTGGATTTGTGTTTCAATTCTAACAATATTGTTTTCCATATTTCACTGACCGAAGAGCAAAATATATTATATTAAAATTGAACTTAATGTTTATCCTGTGCCTTGGGATCGTGATTCATTGATTCTCAACCCATAAAGTGTAGTCAGAGTTGGTTGAGACTTATCAATGGATATTACTTTCACGCTGACCCCAGAGCAAAAGATATAATATTAAAATTGAAATGGTGTTTATCCTGTGTTTTCAAATAAATTTTTTATGTACTTGTCATTGAATTCTCCAATTATAATACGGCATGTATGTTAATTAGCCTAGTTAAAGAAAGTAATTAATATATTAATAACTATTATAATTATTAAATTGAAGAATTACACACATTTCCTAATATAATTAGAGAACCTCATGATAAGAATTTAAGGAACTTTATCTAAATTTTGTCCTATACATTAACAGCTATTATATTTTCTTATTTACAAAAAGTATGCATACAATAAAATAAAAATATCATTAAAATATGAAAAATCTAATATTTCATACTTATTTTTAATCATAACAATTTAACATCTCATGTATTTAATGTGAAGTATAAAATCTTGAGAAAATTTTAATTGATACATATTTAAGTTAAAATATAACAATTCAAAATTGATATAAAGAAAATGTTATGAAAATTTAACTGAAAAAATTTAATTTTAATTTACAAATATTTTTTTATAAAAATGAATATAAAAATAAATTTAATTAAATGAACAAATAATATTTTACTATTTAATTAAATATTAAAATTATATAATTTTTTATAATTTTTATTCAATATCAATAGAAATATTTTATTAGAAGTCTTCTTCCTTTTTTTTTTTTTTTGAATTCCTGTGAATACACAATTTATGTTATGCGAGTTGGCTTAAATAGGGGGAAGGTCATCTTTATTTCTTTATATAAGTTGATTTTAATATTTATAGATAAGTAAAATCTAAGAAATTACAAGTTTAAAAAAGTTCTATTAATTGAAATTTATTATTATATTTTTAAATTTTTTGTATTATAGTTCTAAAGGATATAATAGTTATTTTGATAATACTTTTTGAAAAATAAAAAATTCAACTAACTAAAATATAGAAAATTAATTTCTAAAAAATATTAATTCCTTATGATTAATCAAATAATTTTAAACACTTCCTAACAAGTTTTTTATTTGATGGAAAGTTCTATTTCATGTATGAATTACTTCATTTGTAAATTAAACGACTTCTAAATAATAAATTGTTAGAAATTTTAATTTCAAACATTGGTTCCATCAATTTTAGAAATCATTAATTAATATATATTACTTATAATATATGATAAGTAATTTATATAATTTATTTTATAATTATATTAAATAATTATTAATAAAATATTGACCAATCAAAATTACAATATTATGCAAAATTATATCAATAACATCTTACTTATAACTTTTATTTCATTCATTAATTTATCAAATAATAATTAATTATAAAAAATAAGAGACTATTATAGTACACCATTAATATAGTAATATATTAATATACTATCAGATTTTATTATTAATATATCATCATATAACATATCAAAATTTGACTTTAAAAAAATAAATTTGATCAATTAAAATTTATTTTACAATTATATTAAATAATTTATTTTATAATTATAGTAAATAATTATTTTATAATTATATTAAATAATTATTAATAAAATATTGATCAATTAAAATTACAATACAATATTATGAAAAATTATATCAATAACATCTTACTTGTAACTTTTATTTCAATCATTAATTTATCAAATAATAATTAATTATAAAAAATAAGAAACTATTATGCTACACTATTGATATAGTAATATATTGATACACTATCGAATTTTATTGTTGATATATCATTATATAGTATATCAAAATTTAACTTTCAAAATAATAAATTTGATGTGCAATTGAATATGATGGTATACAAATAAACTACTCCATTAGTAATATACTATAATCTCTTAGAATTTTTTTTATTCACTGAACAAGTAAGTTATAACAGTAAATAAAACTTCTAAGAGAATAAATTGCATTGTAAAACTTTGTAATAGATACTCAAAAAATTTTAATTAACAATAAGTAATTGACACTTTTCATAAATTAATTTCATATGTTTTATTGGATTCAATTTTAAACTTTTGTATTTTATTTTATTCAATATTAAACTTTTCAGAAAGTATTATATATGAAAATGGCTATTATACCCTCTAGAGCTGTAATTCAATAATTAGAAATATCATGAATTTAAATTAAGATAGTTTTTCTAAACTTGTAAAATCTTACTTTTTAGAGTAAAAATAGCATTTATTTCCTCCTTTATAAAAATAATTTTTATTACATCCTTTAAATTGTAAAATTTGTACTATTAATATCTTATTTTTACATTTATTATAATTATCCATCCCTCCCTCTACTTATAATGTTAAAATAAACGAGTGGATTACTATATTCCAACTTATCAATGTTAAATACATATGCAAAAAAAAAAAAAAAAGAAACTAAAAGTGCTAGTTGTAAAATTTAAGGGATATAATGGTTACCACTTTTATAAATGAGGGACTAAATATTATATTTACTCTAATTTTTAATTTTTCTATAAAATTAAAATTAAGTTATATGTAAACTAAGATTACTTTTCCCTTAGCCAAACATGTCCCAGAACATAAATTTTGCAAGTATAGGAATTCAATAAGATACTTCTCATAAAATATTTATATTGATATTGAAGAACAAAAGGTATAAAATTTTATAAAATTTTTAAATTTAATTGAATATCAAAATAATAAAGAAGAAGGAGCAGAATATTTAATAAAAATGAAATAAATATAATTATATTTAAATTATGATTTTATTTATATATTTATCATAATTAATAAAATAGTACATATAATACTATAATAAATCTCAATACTAAGAAAAAGTCGTTAGATTTTTTTGGCATCTTCTCTCCATTCTACATGACGTGAAATTGAAATAAAAGTGCACATATAAGTATTAAATATTACTTTAATTGTAAAGAATAAATATTTCTTAAATATCAATAAATTAAAATAAGAAATAGATGACATTCTTTGTTTTATTCACTAATGAATTACTTATAAGTATGATAATATTTTTTTAAAGTAAATGTCCTTTCAAAACACTTTCTATATTAATTATTTTAAAAATATTCTAAATAATTAAATAAAATTTGTAAAAATAATACTTAGGAAAATTCCGTTATAATTGTGAAAATTCAAATTAATTTAGTCGAGATTGATCCATTTTTCTTCGGTCACGTCAAATTCTAAAAGAAGGGACCTTCTATTGTCCAAATGCTATTTTTGTTATACACAATACAAGAAAAACATATCTAAATCATTAGATAAGTTCACAAGATCTACACAGTTATAATTGAAGTAAACATAGCTGGATGATGAAAGAAACTTTCTTCTGCTTACGTTTTCTTTGTGATGCGAATAAGGGAAGATGTAAAACGAGGGTCATTGAATTGGGCAATGGAAATCCACATGAATTCCTTCTTATGTCATGCAATCAAAAAGGAAAAAGTATTATGTCATAATCTTTAAATCACAATGAATATATGATTGTTATTTTTTTATCATAATTATTTGTTTAACTCAAATAAATTTTAAATTTAAATTTACATCATTCCTTCTTGAAAGTTAATTTCAAAATTCTTGAGTTTCAAATTTGAGTTTAATCTCTAATACTAACGGTGATTCACACGAATCAAATAGATCCAAACCTCCGTCAAAATTCATGACTAGGTAGAATAAAATATTCAACTCCCTTAAGGAAAAAGGTACTAAATCTTTTGTGAATCTCACATTTACTCAACTAGAGATAATGTTTGAATGTAAAGAAAGGAGAGATATGAGAGATTACACTGAGAGATGATTTTGGTCACAATGCATATGCTAGGATCTCACACACTATCATCTTTTAGTTGGCATCTCCACTATTTTTATTGAAGAAGATGGTACACAAATTAGGGGCTATCCCTTTCATATGTCATCTAATTTTCTAAAAACTTGGGCTGCACAATTAGGGTAAATATTCTAGCCTTGTTTGCTTCCTTCTTTACCCAAATGAGTCCATGCTTCTTTCATTATATTACTAAGAGTCCAAACTCAAAGTGTCCTCTATAATTATAAAATTAATTTTTTAATGGTTTTAATTTATTAATTAAAACAAATTTTTCCTTATGATCTCTTCCTAAGTTAATATTAATTTTATTGCAACATTCAAATATTAATATTTTAAATTTGCCATTTTTAATAATTGAAACCTTAATCAAGATTATTAAGTCATTGATTAATAAATATTTCTAATCTTATTAGAATACTTAATTAATCATTTCAAATTTCCAAGATGTTTACTAATTCAACACTTGAATTTAAAACATTTTACATTCTAATATTTACTTTGACTTTGTATAAAAGTAATTCTATTGTGTGTGACCCATTAAGTTTCCATGCGTGTTGACAATGAATTTATTTATAAGTTTTTACAAGTTTAATTGAATTAAAACCACTTTTAATTCAATTTTAATTTCCCTAAATTGTTCAAATATATTCATAGATCATGATTGGCTTCTAGCAAAGTATCATGACCACCCAAATGTAAGGAATAGATTTTTGTAAATCAAAACTTTTCATGAGAAGGTATTAATGTGTAATTGAATCCCTTCATTTCTTGATATTCAAATTAGACATAGGATATGGTTCAAATATCAACCGTAATTTAAATATCCAATAATAGATATGTGTGTTTGATGACTATATATTATCTCTTAATTGATTATGCATAAAACTTCTTCTATGTATCAGTACATAGGCTTATGATTTTGATTATAGCATAGGTATCAAAATATTTTTTGAATATCTTTCTTTGGTATCAAGAAAAATTAATTTTTTTCTTGATCAGTCACTATCTTAATGTATTTCATAATGTTCCCAACTTTTATTTGTATATATTCTTTAAAATTATGTAAGTCAAGAATAATATTAAAGTACAAAACTCTATACATAAGGTATGATTTTGACCTTAATTTTGCGGATCGCTTCCACTAAAATTCACATGGGAATTCCATTGACATGTGGTAACATTCCATATGTCTTCTTATGATAGGTCAATCTAGTCATATATTCTGCAATATATACTCATATGTTTGTCAATACATCATCATAACTACAATATAAGAGATCACAACATTTTTATAGAAAATGTCTTATATATTGATTTAGTCATGAATAATTAACATATAATTTTCAATAATAATTAATTCAACAATCAAGAATATTTAGAAATATAACTATATGTATAAATTATCTCATAATTACAATCTTAATCATAATTAATTTTAAAACATTTATATTTCAAAGGCCATATCTAATATATATATATATATATATATATATATATATATATATATATATATATATATATATATATATATATATATATATATATATATATATATATATATATATATAAACTGAAGTGATAAAGAAGCCAAAATATCATTATATTAAATGTAGTATATATAGATAGCTAGATATAGTTTCTATACCATAATAATTGATTGTTTTTAGGACATCTATGCTGATATTAAGGATCCAACAAGTCCTAATTAAAAGATTCAAAATAAATTTATTTGAATTTACTAATAAAAATATAATTTTAAATCTTTTTAATAAAAATAAAAAATTATTTTTATAATAATTATATTTGATAATTATGAATTATATTTATTTTTTCGTATATATTAATTTTTGTTTTGACTCATCCATGCTATAATGTGAGTTATGTCATTATTGACTTTATTAAATAAAAGTTGTATTAGGCCAAATTATGTATAATTATTTATCTATTTATATTTTCATGAGACAATCCTACTATACAAACTAGTATTATAAATTAAAAATTTATTTTAAAATATTTTTTATAATTTAATGTATATTAAATATTTTAAAATTATTTATCTTAGATAAACTATCACAATACCTTTCTATACGTAATTAATACTCATGTAATAATAGATTAATTTTGAAATGTGTTATTGAAATAGATGTAACATGAAAATTAAAAAAGGAAAAAATATCTAATATCCATCTAATATTCTGAAGAGATAATTCTAAGATCTCTAATATTCTGCAGGTGAGTAAGGCCCTCGGAGCTTTTAAGTTGTTCCCAGATCACCGACACATTAGCATAGCAACAAATCATATAAATGGCCCCAAAATAAATCACTGTCAGAATCTCGAGAAGAACTTATCAAGAACCGTTTGATGAGAGTAAATGGGGTAGTTAGATGATGGGCCCTGTCTCGAATTGGAAACAAAATCTATTACAGAAATTTCAACTCTCAACTACAGCGTAACCTCTCTTTCGCACTATCACCAAAATTTATTACGTAATAAATGCTTTTACGTTATTACTCCCTTCATTCTTATTTATTTACGTAATAAAGTAAGAGAGAGATACTAATTGTCATTAAAATTTTAAATAAAATATTAAATAAGATTAAATTGAATTTGTAAATATGAGTAATTGGGAAATAGAAATTAATATTTAACAATAGCTTGGAGCTCTTGTTAATATTTATCTTTAATATATTACAATAAAGAATGAAAAAAAGAAAAGCATATTGATTTTTCCTAAATTTTGGTGCAATTGCACAATCTTCTCTTTTAATTTTAAAATCTATACAAACTTTTGATATAGTCTTTAAATATATAAATAAAATATTTTAATTAAGTTCATATAATTAAAATCTGACAATAAAAAAGGTCAAATTTTAATGTAAACGTTGGAATTGTTTGGTTGGGGTAGTTAAGAAAGAGAGAGGGAATGATGAGTTTCCATTTTCTTTGCACGTGTTTGGTTAAAAAAAATTATTCCATTTTTGTAATTTTTCTTTTATGGGATTATTTCAAATGAGGGAACAATGATTCCCTCTAATTTCTTAGGAAATCTAATTCTCTCGTTCCAAGTTTTGAGATTATCATTTTCAATAATAATAACAATAGTAATATTGATAAATAAAAATAAAAGTAAAAAATATTAAATAATAATTCATAATAGAAACAATAAAAATAATAATATTAATGAATAATAAAAATAGAAGATTAATAATAGTAATAGAATATTAATAATTAAAAATAATTATAAAATAATAATTGCAACAATAACTAAAAATTAATTAATAAATAAGTAAATGGCAATAAAAGTAATAACTGAAATAATGCTAATAAAATATTAATAATTAATTTTAAATAAATTTCAAAATAATATAAGTAAATAAAAAATATTTAATAGTATAAAAATAATTGATAGCAATAATAAAATAATGTTAATAAATACTAATAAAGTAATAAAAATACTAATAACTATATAATAAATAAGTAATAAAATGAAATAATAATAATAATAATTTAATATCAATAAAATAATAAAAAACTAATAATAAATTATAAATGCAATAATTCTTAAATTATGTTAATTAAATAAATAATAATAAAAGTAATAATTGAAATAATATTAATAAATAAAATGTTAATAATTAAATTTGAATAATTATAAATTATTAATATTAGTAAATAAAATAAATAATAATTATACAAAAATTATAATAATTATTTTAATGAAAATTAAAAATAATTTTTTTAATTTAATAATTATTAGTAAAGTGAATTAAGTGTATTTAATTCTCTTTTTTATTTAAACCAAATAAAATAGAAAATCATAAAATAGTTTGCCGTAGGAAAGTTTTTGGTATACTTTCTTTAATAGATAGTATAATTTATATAACTGTGGATTGACGGAGAGTATTAAATTTTAAAATGCCCCTCAAGAGATATACATTACAAAGCGCTTTGTAGTACACATTATCCACATTCTGTGTTAATTGATGTTTGGCATGTGAAATAGTGGTTCATTTGAATATTTAAATGCAATTTTGATTTTTTTAAATATAAATTATATAATTTTACTCTCGTAATTTATTGATAGAAGATGGAAAACAGTGGTGGAAAAATATATTTCTAGAATACTAAAAATAAATAATAATACTAGGATCAAATGCTTTATTAATATATCGATTGAATAATGGATGAATAAACTTTCAAATGAAGTACATATATCTATTAGTTCTGGAGAAATTACTCACCAAACTTAAATGATATGGAACTCAAATTATCTGTACTAAATCCTAAACTTAAAATTTTTATTCCATCTAATGTAAGGTTTTATAAAAATAAGGAAAATAATAATAAATAAATAACAAAACAACTAATTTTAAGATTTCTTCTTAAGCTTAATTTGATCCATTTTCTCCATAAATTTAAGAAATTTAACATCTGCATTAGTCCATCTCACTTCAAAAAAGCTCGACCCTAATTAATTTTTGGATATATTGACTCTTCAAGAAAAAAAAAGGAAAGAAAGAAAATTTATACAAATCAACAATATTGTAAGTCTTTAAAATTCCCTAATCATCAAGAAAATCAATAATATGAGCATTATTATTGATTCTTTTCTTAGAATCTTATATGATCCATACTTCTTCAATTGTAACTTCTTAAGAAAACCATAAGCATATCTCTTTCTTGAAATGTCTCCCGTCTTCTTTGTATGCTTATCAGCCATTGCTTTGTATTTTATATTCAAGGCTTCAATCTTCTTGAACAAATTGGACTTATTCTATCATGTGGTTAATAGCTATACTCAAACTGGGAATTTTGGGTAGTTAAATCAAATCTAATGAGTGAATTAGGATCTTTTTAAAAACAATGAAGAAAGGTGAAAATTATGTTGACATTATTACAAAATAATTGATTAATATCGGATGTTTAAAGAATTAGACATTAGTTTATGATTGATAATTAATCAAGTATTATTGTAAATAATATTTCACATTGATTTCAAAATAATAACAAAATATTAGAACAACATCAATTATGATATAAGAAATTTAACGTCATATCTTTTGCTAAACTCATGGGAAGTAATATTCAACGTTAGTTATTTATCAATAACTGATGTCTAATTTTAATGTACCATTTAGATTTATATTAATAATTGATATAGTATATTATACAACCCACCTAATCTACCCCACTCCTTTTACCATAGTTTTCCATGCCAACCCTAATTAATCTCCTCCACTAATACCTCCTCCTAGATTGTTTCTATTTCCCTTATATTTAGCCTTACAAAACACCATACCTAGAAATAGAACACAAAATTCCATATGAAATTATAGAATTCCAATTACTATAATTTTAAATAATAAATTTTGTAATAAAAGTTAGAAAATAGTGAGAAGTTATACCAAATATCCTAATTATAGATAAGTGATGTACTAAATACTATTTTTATACCTATTGCTCAATATGCAATGTTAGCCTTCTTTAGAAAAGTATGGTTGGAACCAATACTTGCAAATGTGATGAACATTGTACACATTTTATATAAATAAATAATAGATAATACAACTAAAAGTCGAAAAAGATGAATGAAATCAAATTTCTTACTTATACAAACATATAAAAGTGGCATCATGATAAAAGGCAACAATATATGATAGATTATGAAACTAAAAACTAAATTATAAGAACTAAAATAAAAACTAAATAAATCCTTACCTTTAAATCCTTTTTTTATAGTGAACATATAACCTCACAAATTTAGCAATAGGCTAATAGATAATTATTCTTGTAAAAAAAATGATGAGAAAAAATATAGAATTAAAAATAATTATTTTCAATTAGAAGGAAAGCATACTCTTTAAAGAGATAATCAATTTAGGCCTAAAAAAAACCTGAGATAAAATTTGCAAATAAAACCATTACTCTACTTCTTTTATTTTTAAACTCACATAATGTCTTGGATTTAGATGTTAGATATTTGAAAAAAAAATTAACATGTAAAGTATAATAACATTATCCCAATAACAAATAATTAACATCAGTTTTTTATACAACAACCAACATTGTAAACTAAAAGATATTGATGTTAAGTAGACAATTAACATCTTTTTATGCACTAATTTTTTTAAAACACATAGAACCAATTAGTATGTAAGAAATAATCAATTGACACCTAAACATTATACAATAACTGCAAAATGAGATAGAAATTGACACCAACACAAATAAGTGTATAAACTTTAATAAAAAGGTTCTGAACTCCCATTTATACATCAAAATACAAGTTATAAGAGGTCACTTACAACTAAACTAACTATCAACAACTTAATTACAAGCACCAATAATATTCGGGAATACTCAGCCATTCATTGCTATCTAGCTTCAATTTCAAGGAAATATTTTGCCAAAATCTCTCTAACCTAATTAAGTTATTCTCCAATGTATAGTTGGGGCTTCTCCTTAAGGTATTACAATTTATATACAATTAATATGTTATTATCAAGATCAATTAGTTAATTAATCTAACATATGATAAGTTACAAATAAGCAAGTGATTACTTTAGTGTGGAGCTTTTGTGCAAACAACAAATCAAACACATAATGCATAACATAATAGTCATACTTTATATTTTTGAACTCTTTTAGGAACTACATTAAAATAAGAGGTTAGTATAATCATATTGACACATAATTTTTTAGGTGAAAAATAATACAATCTTACTATAAATATACCTTCATTTCTATTTAGTTAAAACATTTTCCTAGCCTCACTTTCATGGCCCATTGATAGGCTATGGTCAAAGCTCTTTCTTAGAAATTCTTCAAAGTGGGTTACACTTCTCCCGCATAATGGATCCATACAATAGATAAGCCTGCTCCTTGGCACTACTTGGGTAAGCATTCAATGGACTGTAATCCAATATAACTATTAAAATCTATTTCAAAAACAATGTCACAAGTGAAGCATATGTAAAACTTACCTCATGTACAAAGTATGAGTTTTTCTTGGGCTAATGCAAGTAAGCTTTCCTTTTATCCTCTTCTAGGGCAGATTGAGCATCAAGTTGATATAGATCGAGGAATTCATATATAACATTCATTGATGGCAACATGTTAAAGTAACACTTGTAAAAGGATTGACATAAGCTAAACTTATTTTTTAGATAGTAGTTCAATTAATTTATTTTTAGTTAAATAAAATAACATTAACTTACTTGATCTAAAATTGGATGGAAGTCATATCAAGCTCCCTAAATTTTAGTAGTTGCTTGATTGAAGCCTTTTTAATGAAAATTAAAATTTTCAATCTCACCACAACCACCCTAATTAAGAGCTCAGCCTGGGAATTCTTATCCCATGACCTATCAAAACATCATTATAGCTTCTTCAAAACAAATTCAAGAAGTTGCAACTTCTTCTAAGAATAATTAAGAGGTTGCTAAAATATAAATATTGATGGCTAGTAGTCTTAGACAACAATACTAAAAGAAGTTTAAAAAATATATAAAAAGTTTATTAATAAGAGGATTAAATATTGATACCTCCATCAGGTATTGAATGAGAGTCATCATTTATGCGATGAAAGTTTTGTCATCTATTGTTCAGACCATATTGTTTAGCTTTGGTATCTCAACCTTATTGACCAAGGGCTTGTCAGCCACTATCTTAACATAATTGTCAAACAATAGTCGATGGTACAGTTAACAATTCACCAAAATTTGCCTATTTTAACCTTTTGTTAATGTGGTCTTGCCATTATCAAAACATATTAGGCTCCTTCCTATGCAATGTAAACTTCTAACATAGGAAACCTAATTCATGTAGAGACATATATAAAAAAGTTTTAGGTTTAGGTGTGACGTTTACCTTAGGTATGGTATTTAACATTTTTTCAAATTTCATAACACCTCATCCCTATTAGTCACAGGAGGGCACCTCATTTATTAAGATTTTGCTAGATGGTGAGGCACTGGTTATAGGAGCCTTCTCATCCATAATAGCGATGGATCTTAAGGCTGGTTGGACAAATTTTGTGAAACTAAAAGTTATGTTAGCTAGTTATAGCTTTTATAGGATGTGAAACATATTACCTTATTGCTACAACTATTTTTGCTTATTCAAGTGTTATTACACTACCTGCTATAGCTATACTTTCATTTTACATTAAATTTTTTATCATTTTTATCAGTGACCCTTGCTTCCATTTGTGCCAAATCAATCATCAATTATCCTACTAAACAGTACCTCATTGGGCTAAAGACTTCTTTATGGCCAACATCATGTCCAACACCCTAAACACAATTAAATGCTTTTTAATTCCTAAAGTTGCAACTAGAATGTCATGCTTCCCAACTAGCTGAAAATCATCTTGGGAGGTCTACTATATAAGAGCATCCTATAATAAATAATAAAGAATAAATAATTAGAAATAACTTGATTTAAATTGAAGCTTCAAAATTAATCAATACATTTTGATATGAATCTTAATACTTACAATATTCTTTACAATAACTTGACACTTCGAGATCATGTACTGTCTTTGCTTGTTTACTTTTCCTCCCTTCCATAACTCTGTCTAAGAAACAAAAGATGCCTTACTAGCATCCTTATGCTCTTAAACTTTAGCACACTTTTCAGTTAACAAGTCTTTTTCTAGCTTCTTGTAGCCTCTCGAGAAAATCTGTATGAATATATATTCTTCTTTTACTTCTTTTGGTTTAACTTAACACTATTGACCATAAAATATATTAGCTCACAAGTACAAATCATATACAAATAAGACATTAAAATAAACTAGACCATAGAATGTACAAATTTTTCCTTAAAATACTCGTCCTTGCATTGTTTTTGGAACTTTCCATAAGATTCCTAGTCAAAGTAGTTCCATTGCTACATTGGGTTAATTTTTATCATAGTCTTAAGATTAATGTATTCCTCCCTCAAAGTTAACTTGAAGTCCCTACACAAAGTTGCCATTTGCTACAATACTTTGTTGTGCATTAACTTATCATTTGGAATATCGAAAGATTTCTATTAAAAAAAACACATATGGAAGATCAAATTATATTTGAGTATATTACAAATATAGTCTTTCAAATCTATAACACAAATCTATCTAAATCAAGTGTCCATATCAAGATTTCCTCCTAAATGTTATCCTTCAATGCCAAGAGGACTTACTTCTAATGAGGAATAGTTATTAATATTTTGAACCATAAAGTCACTTCAACATAACTAACATACTAGTTGCCATTTTCCTTATTCAATTGCCATTTCTCACTAAACTTAATAGGTAATCTCTCACCTTTAGACTATGTTGCAATAATTCCTTTTAATGACCCCTTGTGTTTCTTTTGGTGTGGGAAGCTATCTCTTGAGAAAGATTCATATTCTGGATTTATCAAAAAGAAAAAAAAAGTGTCAATCATGTATATGTAATAAAGTTAGAGTTAACATTACTTAATGATGAATAAAGTAACAGATATAAGATTGGTCTTCATAATAAATGTGACATTAAATTGCATGGAAAAACACATAATTTTATTACAAGTAATTGAATGAAGATTACATCAGTCATCATTAATTCTTCCACTAATTAACATAACTATGGGGTAAATTGGAATCATTGAAAAATATGGTAAATCTAATGTCTGAAAAAGACATAATAGTATAAATGGTAAACACAACAAATAAAAATGACAAGGACATTACCATTGAATATAGCATGCCATAACCATATATTCTGAGTGTAATTAAACGTTAAAAGTATCACTAAACATAATCTTATACTTAGCAATGAACAAGATTCTCATAATGTCACATATAGATGTAAAGTTAAAATAAGATTTAATCATTTAATATTAAAAATATAACAAAAGTGAGAAAAGAAAACGTACCTAAAAAATGTAGTTGATGAATAGAATGACCATAAAGCAAACTCTAAATATGGCAAGGTTTGGGGCTTGCTAGAGAAATTTCGAAGGCGGAAGTGATGTCAAAGAAGTAGGTTTCACAAAGCAAAAGTGATTGAAAAGAGAGGAGCAAATGAATGTTATGCGAACAAAATAATTACTCATCAATTTCTTACTAGAAAACTAACATCTTTAATAAATGACTTTATATTAATAGAAAATAAACATATAAAGTTAAAATAATATTTATAAAAATGTCACTAAGCAATCGATTTCAATGTTAATTGTTTTTAAAATCAATATCTTAAGTTTTTTTGTCGTTTTAAACATAATGGTTTCTATTAACTTATAATGTTGGGTGTAAACAAGACTGACGTCTTAATATCATTTTTATTTTCAACCTTATTAACCATGATAAAATAACATCACCTTTTTATTTAGTCATCATCTTAAGTTCTCATGGAAACTTCTATAGAGCCACTATATAATAATAGATATCGATTATTTTAGAAATTATTATCTTATTTTTTTCAATAACTTCAAAAATATCATCGTGTTAATATAGATGTTAATTTTCTTCTGATTGATATCTATTGACCATCATAGAATTATAATTTTGTAATAGTGTGAATTATGTTTTACATTATTATAAGCAAACTCAATTTAAGCTAGTGCAAAATCCTATTACTTTAGTTTATCTCCATAAATGCTACGAAAAAGATTTCCTAAAGTTCTACTATTACTTCAATTTATTCATCAATTTGTGGATGAGTCATGCTACTAAAGTTTATATTTATGTTAAAACATTTCTAGAGGATAAGCAAAAAATGTGATGGAAATTTAAAATCTCTATTAAATATGATGGTTTTAGAACACTATGGAGTCTAACAATCTCTAGAAAGAATAGTCTTGCAATATGCATAGCATTAGAAATATTGCAAAATAGGATGAAATGTACAATTTTTGAAAATTTATCTACCATCAAAAAAATAGAATTTATGCCATGTGTTCTAGCTAAGCCTAACATAAAATTTATTGACAAGTCTTCCTAAATGTCATTTGGTGTAAGTAATGGCCTGTAAAGTCTTGTATTTTAAGTATGCTATTTAGAAACTTGAAAAATAGGACATTTTCAATTAAGGTTCCTAATATCTTTCATTAGTTGAGGCCAATAGTATTGTTCTTCTACATTGGATATTGTCTCATCTCTTCCAAGATATCCACTGAGGCTTCCTCCATAAAAATCATAGATGATCTTTTCACTAAGGGACGCCTTTAGGATGTGAAGCTTATTTTCCTTGAATAAG
The DNA here is from genome assembly GCA_020226215.1 of Sindora glabra. Classification (NCBI taxonomy): domain Eukaryota; kingdom Viridiplantae; phylum Streptophyta; class Magnoliopsida; order Fabales; family Fabaceae; genus Sindora; species Sindora glabra. The sequence continues at coordinate 31,675,223 of CM035229.1, forward strand.
TAACCTTTTAGTACCTAAAAGTTAGTTGTTAATTGCTTTAATAAACACTTTTCCCATATATCCTTGAAGCCATGAACTATTTTATATAATTCTTTTAGGCATTCAAATATAATAACTTCTCTTTTAATAATAACAGGTAAAGCTACTTTTCTACTTAAAGCATATACAACACAATTAAAAGCTCCTAACTTGTTCTTAATCATATATATAAATTACTCTAAATATGATGCCTACCTTGCAAGCATCTTGTTTACGTGATTTTAGTTTTTGAAATGTTTCAATGCTTCATGTTTAAGTAAATGACAAAATCTTTAGGAATCAAGTAGTACTTATAATGGCATAGTGTTTGTACTATTGAATACAACTCTTGCTCCTAAGTTAACCATCTTCTTCATGCTCTATTCAGTTTCTTGCTATAGAAAGCAATTGGATTACCTCTTTGTGAAAGAGCTCCTTTAATTCTTGCTCCATTTGCATCCTATTCAACCTCAAACAACTTCTCAAAATTAGGGAATTCTAATATTAGAACTGTAGTTAACTTCTCTTTTATCTTGTCGAAACTCCTCTATTGAAAACTTCCTTTCTTTAAATGATAAATGATTGGTGCAATAATACTACTAAAGTTTTAATTGAACTTTTGTAAAACATTGCTAACCGATAAAAGCTTCTAACTTCATTGATATTCTTCAGTGTTGGCCTTTCTGTAATTACATGCACCTTTTCTTCATTAACATATCTATCTTGAGTGCTTATGAAAAATCCTAAGAAGATTAAGTGCCAGTCATAAAGTTACATTTCTTCAAGTTAATGTATAATTTATTATCACCAAGAACATTCATAACTTATTTTATGTGATTTTCATGCTCATTTATATTTTTACTATATATCAAGATGTCATCAAAGTAAACAACAATACATTTTCCAATGAATGGCCTAAGTACGTAATTCATAAGGTGCAAAAAAGTATTCGATATGTTAAATAGTCCAAATGATTTCATTAGCCATTAATATGACCATTTCTTGTTTTAAAAGCTATCTTTTATTCATTACCTAGTTTGATGCAAACTTAATGGTATCTACTTTTTATTTTAATTCTTGGAAAACACTACTAAGCTTTGGAGTTGATTTAACATGTCTTTTATTTGAGTATTGGAAAAGTGTATCTAATAGTTATCTTATTGATGGTATACTGTCAACACACATATGCCAACTTCCATCTTAAATAGGTGTTAATAAAGCATAAACTGTATATATGCTTATGCTTGCTTAGATGTATCCTTTGCAAATTAATTCCTTCACCTTTTCTTTCAATACTTCATTCTTTATAGAGCTCATGCAATAATATGGCAAGTTTGGTAGACTTGCTCTTGAAATTAAATCAATGTGATGTTAAATATCCCTTATTAGTGTAAATTCATCAAGTAAATCTTCTAGAATAACATCATTGAATTCTTCCAATAAAGGTTGCTATAGTGGTTGAATATTGGTATCAAGAGCATCTTCCTCTTTGATAATAAATGCAAAAGTCTTTTAAGCTTCTCTAATATCTTTGACAAATTCTTCCTTAAAGTTAGAAATATTGAGAAAAGATTTTCCCTCTTACTTAGGAGTTTCAGTTGTGTCTATTTTTTTATCAACGTAAGAAATAACTACCTTCTTGTTTTTCCATTAGAAAGTACAAATATTCTTCCAATAAGTTATATTTACAATAAGTTAAAATTCTTTCCAATTAAGATTAGAATGTTGCAAATTACTATCACCTTCATTGATAGTCCATTTTTAATCTATCCAATTTGGTAAGGCATAGGATGAGCTTCTATTAGTAATTTTAGATGTTTGACTAATGCACTTGATATAGTGTTCTTATAACTTCCCTTGTCTATAATTAAATCATATGCTTTTTAATTAACTACCCATTATGAGTAAAAAAATCTTATTGCATTAAGATGAATCCTCTTTCCTTGGAGTGTATAATAGCTTTTAAACCACATAAGATATATACTCTCATTCTTCTAGTGATTTCAAAGTCCTTCAACTCTCAACCCTTAAAATCATCATATTTTTCATTCATGTCTTCATTACATTGATAAATTTACACACATGACATTTGTTGGATAGGTGTCTAGGTTCATCACACTTGAATCACTTATTCGACATGGATTTATCCTAAGGATTATTCATTGCCATATTTTATTGTGTATATTTTATGAGTTTCATTATTCTACTTGTAATTGTATTGGTTTGTTGATTAAAATTTGGTAATTGAACTCCATTTGCATTGAGTTTATCCTAATTTTGGCTTATTTAATCATGTGTCAAAAAAGATAAACACATAGTTGAAAATTTTGCAAACGATTCTGATAGTAACAATGCTACCTTTAATACCATGTTATGTACTTTATCAATTGTCTAGATTAAAGTTAATGATATCTCCTTTCTAATCTTGAAATTTAAGCCATTGATGTAGTAAGCCATTAATTATTCATCCATCTCTAGTAAATTATATTTTTTCCTGAGGAATTCTTCATTGTATTCACAGTTTAATTATTTTGAACACAATCATGGTACAAAGGTAAAAATCTTCCTTGGAAATTTTTTTTCATCTACCATTATGTTTTTACAAGTTCCTTTCCTTACCTTCAATGGTTATTTTGTACATTATCCTACTAGGAATTTCCTTATCCTTTGAGCTTGTATGCAATATGCTTTACTCTTTTACTATCTGGAATATTTATCATGTCGAAGAAATTCTCCACCTTTTAAGTCTAATCTAGGAAGCCTTAAGGTTGGCGCTGAAGTTAGGATGATCAATCTTTATGTGATAACCTTCATTTCTTTGATTTTATTGTCTTATCATCTAATATTTCTCATATTTAAAGTATGAATATTCATTGAAAACTTCTAGCCTTTGTTGATGATGATTAATTTGATAGTTATTGCATGTTCACCATTTTCTATCTTTACCACGAATATAATTATAAATACTTTGAAAGTTATCCATATCTTTAGCTTCATCTCTAGAGCTTTCATAGATGGTTTCTTTGTTCAAATTTACAAGTTTATGATGATTCGTAGGTTAGCTAAAGGTGCCATCTCTTGTATGCATGTCTTTACTGTCTTTACTATCTTTACTGCCTTCACGAAATCTGTTTGTGTCTAGTCCTATATTGGTGGGCATGTTATGGATCTCATGGAGTTCACGGGTCATCTTTTCTTCTTGAACTCATGTCACTATCTTTTGAGCTTGCATTATTGCCTCTTGAGCTTGCATCACCACCTAAAAAGCTTTAATCTAATGGTGAGCATCAATAAGTAGTTTGCCACTATCATTACCATCATCATTTCTAACCTTTGATCTTAAACTTCAGATTATTAATCGAGCTTTAATTCTACTTGATGCAGGATGGAAAATAGAATTGGTAAAATATATTTCTAACACATTAGAAATAAATAATGATATTGAAATCAAATTCTTTATGATATTTAAGTATTGGATTAATAAAACTCCCTATGCTCATATTCTACTTGATGTGAAACTTTATAAAAATATGGAAAATAATAATAAATAAATAAATAACAAAATAACTAATTTTGAGATTTCTTCTTGAGCATAATTTAATAGTCTTCTCCATAAAATTAAGATATTCAACATCCACATCAAATTTATTTTAGTCCCCTTAAATTTTTAATTAGTGCAATTTTGATCCTTCTATTTGATATTTATCAATTTTTATCAACTTTCATCAATGCCTATTTGATCTCCAAGTAGTCATTGTATTGTTTTCTAGGTGAATCAAGTTTTGTAAGATTTAGACAATAATGAACTCTCAAAAAATTTTAAAATTTTATAAAATCCATTAGTTTTATTCAAAATTTTCAATAACTCAATAAATATTTTATTTCATACTTATATAGAAGCTATTTGATATTAATATAGAAAAAACATTGGGTGAAAATGATTTTATAAGATCATGATATTAACAAAAATCAAATATAAAAATTAAAATGGCTCCAATTAAATATTTAAAAGGATCAAAATAAATTATTTTAAATTAAGGAACTAAAATCATACAATTTATATTTTAGAAAAAAATCAAAATTACATTTAAGCACTTCCTTTTTTCCTTAGGAATAAAATTGATAAGCTCCATTAAATTCGATAAAAAAAATTGAATTGCTAGAAAAACCTCAACAACCATGGAAAATGATATGCTTCTCACAAAAAAAATTGTTTAATTTTTAAAGATACAACATTGTAACGCTTAAGGAAAGTTGCTCAATTACACATTTCCTTTTTTTTTTTAAATTTTCACATTAATGATAACAATGTGACTTATTGTATGTTCGATACAATAAATAATTTAACTTATAAGTTATTAATTTAGTTAATAAGTTATGAGTTAACTTCTAAAAATGTTTGACGCACAAGAAGCTAGTAATTATAAACTCTTATTTAATAAGTTATATAAAATAGTTTATAACTCATAAGTTAGTAGTTTTTCTATATTGTTCCAATACCCCTCTTCTTTTAATTAAATGGCAACTCATATCCTAATTATATAAATAAATATTTAACACATTTTCATTGATTCAATATAAATAAATAATAAGCATAAAAATATATAATGTTGTAAAATATAATTAATTAAATTTTAGGTTATTTTATTATTATTTGAATAAAACATAAATGAGATAAATAAATGAATAATATATAATGTTATAAAAATAATTAATTAAAATTTAGGCAATTATATCTTTATTTTGACTATTTAAATTACATCAATGTAATTTAATATCAAAATAATGATGAATTAATTTATTTGATATATATATATATGTTTATATTAACATATAACTTTATATTTTTCAATTAATTCAACAGTCAATTTTACCAAGTACTTCTAATATAATTAATTAATTTATCAATTATTAGTTATAAACTTTTAACACTCAATTAAATTTAAAATACTTATATCTTTTTTGAATCTCTTAAATACAGACAAAGATAATAGCAAACAATCCTAACCTCTACAAGTACATATGTAGGCCAACGCATTTCAACTTCTTCAAATCATCTTTAAGATTTTTTAATATTATTATTTATTTTAATTTTTATTACATGTTTTAATATATAGTAAACATTTTCTTTCTTTTTCTTTATTACCCATTTTTAGATTTTGTGTCTTAGTGTCATTCTCTAAATTTTTTTTAACCTAACAATGCTGCATTTTTTCTTACTATAACAACAATGTGTTGAAAACTCTAAGTGTTTTCTCTTTTTATGATAGGATTCTAATTTTATAAATTTCAAATTAATTAACAAAATTTCTAATTGTGTAAGTAATTAAATAAATTCATTGAATATCTTAAAACATGTATACATACATAGAAATAGTAATGTTTGAAATTTGTATTTCCATGACTTTATTATATTATTACTTCTTGTTTTCATTTTTATATAAGTTAATTTGATTTATATTCAACTAATTAATTTTTTGATGACTAAGAATAAGGCAATTGATATATATTTTAAGAGAAAAACTAGTAATAAAGAGGAGGATAATCTAATTAAAAATTTACTAATAATCATATGATGATTCATTGATAACTTCAAGTTCTTGAAAGAGTAAAGAGATGCATTTTGAATAGAGGTAATTTTTAATATGTTTTAATTTAATTGCTTTTAATTCACTTTCTCTTGAATTTTTTTAGCAATGAATAATTATGAAATTATATTTAAAATATTTACCAATATATAAAATGCTATCAGTTACATAGCATCATAAATTTTTTGTATATTAAAAATTAAATAATATTATATGTATTGAAAATGAATTTTGAAATTGAATTTCAAATTTTTTTATAATTATTGAATTAAATTTTATAAATTTATTCTACAATTTTATATCTAATGATAATTCTTAATTTCCATTCAATATTCGCATACTCTTAAAAATGTACATGTTTCAAATTTAGCCCCAAAAATATTAGCCAAGTTCCGCTACTGATCTTGACTAAAGGTTAATTTAAACAAGTCCAAAGTACATTTGTTCCTTTTCTATCTCTTAAAGAATCCAAGCGCGAATGAAATTGATCTTAAATGTTCATTTATTAAGTGGTTGGAAATGCCAATTTTAAAGTGTCGTTCAACTAAAGCTAATCTTGCAACTATTGTTTCAAAAAATGGAAAATCGTTTGGCTTATTGGATCTAGAAGGGTAGATTATTAAATAAGGAAGGCTAAATAACAATGGCAAGGTTGTGCATAGGGACTCCCGGCTGGGTAATATTACTTTATCGGGCAAGTTAGTTTGACAGCTTATTGATAATGAAGAAAAGTTATGGCTTAAAATGCTTCTAGTTAAATATGAAGGTAAAGAGGCAACATAGAATTTGGCGGCTTCCCCTAGATGCTCTGTCACTTAAAAGTCTATCATGAAGGTCTCCAGTGAAATAAGGAATTGGATTCAGAATTGGCACCGGCTCCACTGTGAGAATTTGAGTTGACTTTTATAGGTTATAGACTCCCCAATTTCAAAGCTTAATTCCAAAAGTCGATGCGTGCAATAATTCTCATCACGTTTCAGACATCATTGGAAATGGGAAGTGATGATGTAAATGATTGTACTACCAATCCACCTCTTCTAAATTGCGGTAAATTAACTTACAATGGCATGATTTGGAAGGGCAATACCTTAATGAGCATAGTGCTAAAGACAGTTACGTTTTGGCTCCTAAATTAGAGGTATGGAAGGGTTGAGGAAGATTGGAAATGGGTTTGGGAGATTAAAGTTTCGGAGAAAATGTCCCTTTTCTTGTGGCAAGATTTACATGGTTTTCTGCCAACATTATTTTTTTTTTAATCACAGAAATGTGACTGCAAATGCAGTTTAACTTCACTATAATGTCCTTACAAAGTCCTTGTCCCATTATTTAAGGGACAATCAGAAAGCTAATGATGTTTAAATCAGAAAGCTAATGATGTTGGAAGGGTTGTATAAGTTGATTTACTTGAAAATTTTTGCATGTCTAATTGACAAGATTGGGTATAGAACAATCCTCATCAATATGACAAGTGGTATTTGTAGTCAAGGATTCCACCCAGTAAGGAGTAAATTGGGTTTTAAATTTTTATATCCCTTTTGAAATCAAGTTCTATATTACAAAGGTTTTTGCAAACAATTTACACTTAGAAACATTAAATAAATATTTAGTCAATGCAACAATCAATTTTAAAAAAGTTAAGAACAAAAACTTGAGCAACTTAGCAAGCAAAATAGCATATTATGCATAAAATGTAAAGAGGTAGGGAAAGAGAAAATTAAATGCAATAATTTATAATAGTTTAACCTTGAAGATCCAACACCTTGAGGAGTACATTTACTACCAAGTCTACTTGACTTGAATTTTGTAAATTTCACTAACTCTTCAAGTTTAAACTATGTATTTGAAAAAGCCTCTACAAATATTCACTTGAATACAAGCAAATTCCTTTAAGTTTCCTCACTCAAAGAGCACTCCACCAAAAAGTTCCACATTATTAGATATTCTAGGGATACCTTACTCTAGAATGTATGAAATGAGTGTTTACAACTAGAAAAATAAGCTCACAAACTCTTAAGAGTAGATTTCACAATGACAAGCTAGAAAAGGAAATTTGAATCTAGTGGGTTCAAGGGATTTGAATCATTTAAAAGAAAAGCGATGAAATTCTTGTGTCAATGGAACAATGCAAGCCCTTTCTTAAGTTCTAAAGTTAAATTCTAGGCTTTACATAGGAGTTATTAAAAATTTGTCAAACACAACAAATAACCGTTATTACTATGTTAGATCTTGAAGAATCAATTGTACAATTGATTCATCAAGTTATTAAAAATTTGAAATAACATAAGGAGAATCAATTGCATAATTGATTCCCCTTATATGGCATTTGGTTTTGGACACTAAGAATCACTTGTACAAGCAATTCTTCAAGGGAATCTTTAGCTTGAAAAATATGGGATGCCCAAATGCATAATGAAAGTAGAGAATTGATTGTGCAATTGATTCATTTTGTCCAAAATGCTATTAGAAGGCAAAAATCAATTGTGTAATTGATTCTTCCCCTTTGAATTTAAATTTTCTAGTTAAAACTCACTTCAAACTCTATTTTTTATCATTTTAAAACTTAATCTAGCCCTAAGTTTGATTCTATCTTATGCAAAGATATTTTGACACTAGATTTAATTTTTGAAAAACATTTTCTCCAAATCTTAATTGAACCCATTTAAACTTAGTTTCCTCTCTTATAAATGAACTTATTAAATAATAAGATCCTATCGAATAATCTTCAATCATCTTTAAGCTCCAATCTAGGTCCAATGCAACAAGTGATCTTGGATTACATTTAAACAAATCAAAATGTGTTGTCATTATCAAGGGGCTAAGGCTAACAATGTCCTTTTTTTTATGATGACAAATCATTTTGAGATTAATCCAAATTTAAAATTAAGATTCCTTTTCACTTTGACACTCCCCCTTAATTTATGCATGTTTTAAAAAACTTAGCCTCAATTTGACATAGGAAAAAAATTGCATATCATTTAATCTCAAATTACTTTCTCCCTTTTGGCATTAATCAAATAAAATAATTCACAATAAGATTCACTAATTAGAAACATGTCATCATAACATAAAATTCCCAATAGAAATATCCAAAAGATGCCATTGAGGCATAAAAATATGAATATCCAAAAATATCCAACAAAAGTCATAAAAGCATAACATCCAAAATAGTATGAAAACATCCAACAAAAACATGATAAAGTCCTAAGGAAATAGGGTTAAAGAATAGATATAATCTAATCATTTACCATATCATCCTCATCGTCCTTTATATCATTTTTATCATCTAAAGCAATGGCCCTCTCCCCTCTCCTCTTCATCATCGCCTTCTTCTTTTGCTTTTAAGACTTTCTTAACTTCTTCCTCGTTCTCTTTATCATCCTAACCTACTTGACTTTTTTCCTTAATCTTTTGAAACTGAGCCTTAATATAAGCCTTTAATTATGTCTGAGTTTCTTTATGCAATTTAGGGATATGATCCTTCAAAGCTTGCATGTCAAAGCTTTTTACAGATGATCCACCCTTGTTAACAAACCACCACCTTCAATCTTATAAAGGACATTTGTTTCATGTTCTTCTCTTTCATGCTTTTGGGTTCTTTGAACTTCTTAACTTTCACTTCTTTTTCAACTTGAATATCAACATTTTTAATTAATTGAGTTAAAATCATGCCATAGGGAAGGAAATCCTTATTGGTGTGAGAGTCCATGTGGAGCAAAATATGATAGGAAAAATTTATGGATATATATTTTTTTAATTCCCCACATGAGAAACAACTCATTGTCTTCTACTTGAGTGAAGTTAAACTGCTTTGGGAAAATAATTTTTGCATTAATATGGTGCAAAATACAATCATCCATAGACAAACACATAATCTTGACACTTGTACTTAACTAGCTTTGAACAGGAATTAAGCTTAAAAAAAAACTAATAGCAACTATTTTTGGGTAATCTTGAGTATTTCCTATATCAGTATAAGGCTATTTATTATTTATTCCAAAAGCATAAGCCAACAAAGGAATAGTAACAACAAAATTTTTTCTCTTAACTATAGTTATCCATTCTATAAGACCTTCATGACTACTTTTATACAAATTTGCATAGAATTGATAAACTAAGCTAGCATGTATTGTTGCACCATACTCAATAAATTTCAACAAATTTAGACACTCCAATAGAGTATATATTTCAAAATTCTAATTCTTTGGAAGTCTAACATCCTAACAATTTTTAGGTTTTATGTCTTTTTCCATAATATCCATAAAATTCTCAAAGGCAATTACTTTTTTGTAGTATTGCCTTTTCGAAACAATATCCGCAGATGGAAGCAAACGTAAAGATGAGCTAGATGCTTTTCCTTTTTCTTTTCCAATTTCAATGCATCATCTCTTAGGAACCATACTTCTCTTACCCTTAAAATAAGATTTTTTTCAGGATTTTTACAAAGGAAAGTGTTTAGAATGGCATTGTAAGATGTTTGGAAGTGATTTGATGTGAGAAGATTGACTAGAGATAAAATGTGAAGGTTAGGGTTCGGATGGATGATTTTGGGATTCTTTTGATTTGGAGCATTTTTAGAGACTTTGATCAATAGAAATGGAAGAGGAGTGATGTAAGAAGCTTTTAATAGGTGAAATTTGGGTGATTTTGGTGGAAAATTGAAGAAATGGCAAGATTCAAGATAATGGGGTTGAAGGAGCTCTTGAGAGCAAACAAGCAGAAGGTTGCAAATGCCAACCCAAGCTAGCACAAGGCTTTTATAAAAGCCTTGGGGAATCACTTCTACAAGCGATTCAGGTATGAATAAGTTTATATGTGAATCGATAGAACAAGATTTTAGTTTCTATGCATATCTATAATTAAGTGATAACTGACTTTCTACTTTATTGTAAATTTAGGATATTTTATCATCCTTATGTACTAATACTTTGAATTTATAGGATCAATTTAAATTATATTGTGAAATGCATATCTATAATTAAGCGATAATATGTGAGATAAAGTAAACATATGTAACATTAATCATGAATTATTAAAAGAAAAAGTTACTTACTGATCATACCATCTCACTATGGGAGAAAGAATGGGCACCACACCCAATTATTGAGCCCCTTTAGCAGTATAAGCCAGTTTGATTATGTTAGTAGCACAATTCACATTATAAAAACAAATAATAGCTACTGAAAATTTTGTTTTGACCAACATATCCCATTTTGATACTTACCATAGCAAAAAGGACATTCTTCAAAGAAATTATGTTATAAAATAGCAAACCCATCATTAAAAAAATTTCCTTTGTTTTTATTGACACGATGAGAAAATCTTTGTTTATATTGACTTAGTGAACAAAAGCAATCAATTATACTCTGGTAAGAAAATCTCTATTTATATTGACATCATAAGAAAATCCCATTTTTGATACAGATATTGACAATCCCTAAAAAAATTAATCATATACCTATACCACGAATTTATACTTAAACGCCTCAGTGAGCAAAAACAAGAAAATTTCATTTGTTTATATTGACATCATGAGAAAATCTTCATAGCTACAAATTTAGAGAACTAATTAAGAATTTTGCTCTCATATGGAAGACTATCACTTTAAATGATGCATGACAATAACTGATGAGCCAAAGATATGTTACCAGAGCAAAGGCTTTGACACTCTCTACTAAGCTTCGTCTCTGAGTCTTGAGATTCTATTAGCTCTTTCAAAATGTCAAGAAGATCCACCTTCCTATTATCATGACCACTCATCTTCAGCCTTGCCATTTCATGCTTTTTCATTACCTCCTCCATCATTGTATCCAATTTCCGATGCACTTCCTTCACCTTCCTCCCTAGACCTTGAAGATCCAAAGGCTTTAAAAGACCACAAAAATCCCCAAAATTTGATGTCCCCAAAATTTTTCCAACTTCCAAAACTACTTTCCTCATTTCCCTCACTTCATCATTAGTACTGCTACACTTCCTTCCCATTATCATTCGTGAAACGACATTATTAGTTAGTTTTATGAGTTCTTCACGAAGTTCCACAGGCTTACCAGTGTAAGTTCTGCGTAGAATTGATCTCATGAATGACTCAATCTCTTCTACGCGCTTGGACACGAATTTTGAAACAGTCTTTCCGCTTAGAAGCTCCGTGGTCAAGATTTTTTTTTTCATGAACCTCTGCAGTACCATAAGTGAAAAACTCGGTGGCGATCAACAGGACGCGACTCGGGCATTAGCATTCTTCGTCAGTTTTGAGGATTTCTTTGGCCATTCTGGGGGACAAGGCGATTATCACGTGTTTGGAGAAGAGCAAGATGTGAATTAAGGGTCCGTGGCGGAAAGAAAGGTTAAAGAGTGCTTGGTGAAGGAGTTTGTTAAGGAGATGAATATGTCCAACGAATGGTAAGGCCATTGGGGGGCTTGGAGGTAGTTTTAGAGGCTGTAAATTCTTTGAAGAAAGATCTAATCAAAGAAACTGATATGAGCCAAACAAAGAATAACATGATTTAGTCTTTGATTTCTAGCATTGTTGGGGAAATGAGTGAAGATTTAAAGGCCATGTCAAAAAACACAACGTGAGTTTTAAGGTGCTGCGTTTTTGTGCTTAAGATCGTTCAAAACAATTCTCTGTTTATAAAGAATGGAGCAAGCAGAAGCATAATACATACATACATACATACATACATAATGCATACATACATACATACATATATACATACATACATACATACATACATATATATATATATATATATATATATATATATATATATATATATTAATCTTGATATTTTATATTTTCTTTGATAAGTGTCATTTTCATAATTCGTTATATGTTAATTTATCATTTTTTTTCATTTATCTTCCAATATTTAAATAATTTCTAATAAAAATTTAAATTTAAATTTCTTTTTATCTATTACTAGAATTTATAAATACTAAATTATTTCATTTTGTTAAAAAGCTTCTCAAAATGCTCTTCAAATAACATTTATCTTTTTTTTTCCTCTCCATATCTTATTATCATCTTCTTTAATATAAGAACTCTTATCTTCATCATTTTTTCTTTTACGAGATTTTAATTTTTTGTAACCATTTGGTAATGCTCCTACTATGTAATATTTTTTTACAATTTATTTTGCTTCTTTCTTTTATAGTATTGTTGTTCCAATTTGATTGTTTGTTTTTAGTTATGAATGCTTTATCTCATTGAATTTCTATTTTTTTAAGATTTATAACTTAATCTGTGCTCATTAACTTACTGGATTTTTTATGTATAAAAATTGTGAAAAGCATACTTTTTTATATGGTTTATTTTATTAGATAAATTCTTTGATTATTTCACACACCTTTTATAAAAAAAATAGTTATATATTTTGGATGAAATTATAAGGGGAGCAGAACTACCATATTAACTACTATTTTTAATTTTTTTTAAAAAAATTGCTATTGAACTCATTAAATTTGCAAATGAACTCAATAGCATTTCTTATTTTAAAATTTAAAAATTATTTTATCTTAATCTTAATCTAATTTCATTTGAAAATTTTTTATTTTTATTTTTATTTAATTTAAATAGAAATCTTTTTATCCTTATCTTCATCATATTTCAAATCTAATTTAAAATTTGCAAACACTCATCCATAATGTATTTTCTCTTCAAAGATATTTGGTAGAATTTCCATTTGTCTGCATATATAAATGAATAGCCCCACTTATAACAATTGGAGAAAGTATAGATTTGGTATCAAGTCTCTTCCTATTAACACTATCTTCTCTCTAAGAAAATTTGAGTTCAATATTTGATAACATTTTCTACCAAAAATTATAATTGTTTATCTTCATTTGATGGATTTTCACTATAGTAATTGTATATTTATTTTCTTATTTCATAATGTAATTAATTACTTTTTTGGGTAATATTTTTATAAATATTTATATTATTTTTTTATCTTTTTCTCTCTTTGATGTTCTTAACATATTTTTCTTAAACTTCAATCAAACTATTTTATATTTATGATTATATTAATATCTTTTTAAATTTTGCTACCATTTTTTTATAAATTTGTAACTTCATAAGCATAATTGGTCATAATTTTTAAGAAAACAATGATCTATGATATTATTATGTGTCTATATAGGTTTTTTTTTTCAAATTTTGGAAGGAGCATTTTTTATGTTAATTTCTATTATAATGCAACTTTTAGAAAATATTTAAATATGAGTTCCTTATTGGTATTTTCCTACCAAAAGTTATTCTTCTCTTTCATATGAACTAAAAAGTAAAAAGTATTTAATATTAAAATATTAAAATTTAGTCAACAAATAGGTAGTAATTTGTGGATTATATTTGATGAGTTATCCACGATATAAAATTATTATTTCAAAAGTTTATTTTACAATGCAATAATATGATAAATGAAAATTTTATTAACATCACAAAAAAATTATTCTTATCATAAATTATGTTATTAAATATTAATATTAATGATAATAATTATCTTTAAAATGATATATGTTTAAATTTAAAATTAATATTTTTGTTAAAATAAATTTAAAATTAATTATCTACTTGAATCTTAAGCTAAACGAGTGGGGAGATGACATTTTTCTTTCCTTAAATTTCTCTCAATTTTTATTTTGTCAAATACTTTTATTTTAATTATCTTCTTCCACAAATATTTTATTCTTTCAGCTATTTTTTAAAAGGTTTTTTCAAACATTCCTAATTTCCTTTTTGCATTTTACCTTGATTTTTTCCTTTCTCTCTTTCATAGATTTTCTCTCGAGATTTTGTAATTGTTGCTATTTATAAAATACTTATACTTTAGAAAATTTTTCATTAGATTAAATTGTTATCTACTTACAAGTTAATGATTTAAGATTATATAAATATGAATGAATTTTTTTTTAAGATTGCAACACATATTTAGAAAAAATTTTAAATTTATTTTATATGATCTAATGTATATAAAATAATTTGTAACTTCAATCTTTTGTTATATTATAATATCAATTTTAATTATTTACTGATATATATGTAATAAAATTATTATATTTCATTTTATAATATATTATAATTAACATATAGTTATAATATTATATTATTAAAATAAATATTTATCCGTACAATGCATGGATGACTAACTATTATATATATATATATATGTAGAGAGAGAGAGAGAGAGAGAACTATTTGAGATATAAGAGAAATGGTTGTCATTATATCTTATATTAATAATGATAAAGATTAAAATATAATTAAAAGTTATATAATTATGAATTTACATTTTAATTCTAACATATCAGTACAAGTATGGTGGATTCAAAAATTTTAAGTTGTAGGGGCAACACATAAGAATTGATATAACATAAATATATCATTTTTATGATTTTAAATTTATTTATTTTTCAAATAATTTTTTTTGATAAAATATAGTCTTAATTATTTATATCAAAATCAATAATTTTATCTTTATTTAAAGATCGAGCAGTAAGACTTGGATTGAATCTTAAATTATTTTTAAGCTCTATTAATTATTTTAATTTTTAAAAATATTATTTTTCAGAAGTGCAATAAAGCACATTGCATTTAAAATTTTAAGTCTTATTTGATGAAACCAATTTTTTTTATAATAATTAATAGAAGTGACAAATCACTTAATATAAACTTACACATCATTTTAGGTTAATAAATTTTTACATAATAATCATATATTCTAAATTAATTATATGATTACATGTTAAAGAATATAAATCAGTAAGAATCAATAAAGAAATGAGAATAATTTTAAGTAAAATATGCCAAATATATAATGAATAACAATTTATAAATTTTTAAAATAAATTGAAGATAAATAATGTTACATTTTTATATAAATGATTTTTATTTATTAAAAAATAAAAACTTCTATAAAAATAATTGTTGTGTGGGAATTTTAATTTTTTAATTTGGGCAAAATACAAATTCTATAATATTATAATAAGAAAAATTTTCAAAAGTTGTAGGGGCAATTGCCCCCACAAAGATATGCTTAAATTTATCTTTAAATATATATGATTTAATGATCATAGTTTATTCTTTTTATTTTTCAATGAAAACAATGTGCTTACTTATAACACAGACACACATGCACAAACGAATGTATGAGACACGCTAGCACCACTTATGTATATATTTGGTAGCAGCTAAACATGTTAAATCAATAAATAAAATTTATATTTTTCTTTAAAACTCTTTTATCTACAAATTTTCCTTCAAAAATAATCTTCAAAAAAATTCTTGTTGGAGAAAATTAATGCAATATCCATCATTTTCATATTTTATTGGACTAATTTACTTTCTTTTTAATTGTAATATATTTCAATTATTAATTTTCTATTTTCTTTCAAATAAATTAAAAATTTTACTATCTACTGTTAAATCATATTTATCTTAGAAATTGTACAATTATTTCTTTTTATTCAAATATTTTTACATTCTTAATGAATTATTTACATATTCACATATTATAAATCATTATCATGCTATTGCATATTTATCTAATATTATTATAATTATAATACTCATATGAAGATATAATATGAGCATATATTTTATATTTGTTACCACTTTATTTTACTAAAACTAATTTAATTCATAGTGAATATATATTTAAGTTTTATATTATAACTATATTTTTAAAATATTATATTTATAATACTTTCCTTTTGTAACGTTAGTTAAATTAAATAAGGGGCAATCTATGGTGTCTTTATGGGGATCCTGGGTTTGGAACCTTGGACAGGTGGCAATTTTTAACCTGGCCACATGATAATTGTTGTCATTTAAAATTATACTTTAAGCTGCAAAATGATTTGGGTGATTTTACAAAAACTGTCCCGATCATAAAGTGTAGGCATGTGACTTCCTACATAGCATAAGTTACTTTTACAGCTGACATTCCTATTAGCAAACGGTTTGGAAAGGTGGGAAGGTCGTCTCAAGCAACGAAAATCGAAAGAAAGCAATGCTGCTGAAAACCCTTAAATGGCCTCTCAACTTGTTCTTCTGAGAAATCCCCTGTTTTGTTATGGTTTGCAAGGTGCTGTGATTTCTGCATTGCCTTTTTAACTTGAAAGCTGCACTCCTCCTCTTCCATGGCAAAAGGTCCAAAAGCTATGTTTGTTTTTAGATGATGAAGCCAGTCAACTCCAAATCAAGGAAAATTATAGTATGTAATATCTCTCTTCATTCCCTTGTAGAATAAATTTTGTGAACTAACACATTTTAATAAATATTTGAATTAAATAATAAATTCAATATCAATAATATAATAATAATACCTAGACTTTATGTTATAATATAACTCTAAAAGTGTGTGCATATACCTTAATTCTAGATTAATTGTGATGGGCCAATTAATCCCAGTTGGATTTTAATTAGGGTTAGGATCCCTACCCACCTCTTTATAAGGTGAGATGCAGTCTCCCATCACATTACAGTTAGTCTGTTATTCATAATTCTCTCTAAGACTCATTTGAAGATGTGTGGGCATTGATCCAACCAATTTCTCAATCTGACATTATAGATGCAACAGGAGGGTTAGGTAATTCAAAAAATTCTTTATTTTTTTTGTGCAATTCTTGTACTCTTCTTTATGGATTTATGGTTGTATGATTATTGAAATAATTTATGGATTATAAAATTCTTACAATTGGTATCAAAGCCAAGAATCCATATTGATGAGTCGAATTATACAAATTATATCTTAATATTTTATTTTACCTAATGTAAATTCTTTGTATGCTTCAAGCCATAATAAATCAGAATAAAATTATGGCAATGTTATTTTAAATTTATTTTTATTTAATTTGAATGTTGTTTGTTTAGTTTGAGATTATATTTTGACAACAAATTTTCAGATCAATTTTAGAGAACTCGTTAGAATTTTGGAAAATTGTTGAACGTTTAGCATAAATTTTGAAAAACTGAAATTACAGAAACATTAGGAACAAATTGGTGAGTAAAAAACTTAAATTGATTGGAGATAATAAGCATTAAATAAATGCTATTATTAAATAAAAATTGGAAAAATGAAACTGTTAATAGCTGAAAAAGAATACATGATATATGCATAATTTTTAGAAATTTATTGGTGCATAATATTAAAAATAAAATTAGGATTAAAAGCCCATTTAATTTTGGCATTAAAAACTGAAAAATTGGGTGGGGTTGATCTGTAATTTTTCCCCAGACCTAAAATTTTTAGTCTCAAATCCAAAAACAAGCTTCAAGTGAAGAAGAAGATCAAATGGCAGGGCTAGGCAAAGCCCAGTCGCGTCATTGGCACATGTAATGCACATGCCATTTTTGTGAGTCTAGCGCGTGCATCGCATGTGCCATGACTGCGTGTCTGGCGCGTGCATTGCACGCTCCGTGACTGCGTGTCAAGCGCATGTAATGCACGCGCCATTAGCTATGTGTTTGGTGCGTGTAGTGCACGCACCACGTCTGGAAAGCAAGTATGGGTAATGCCCACTCACTCTACTGGCATGTGCAATGCATGCGCTGCTTTCCAGGGGTAATTTTAGCAAAATAAAAATATGGCTGAGCTCCACTCTCCAAACTTGTTTTTTTGGTAATTTTTTTATAATTTTCTGGAATCAAAATATTTTTATTATTTTTTTATTTTTTTGAGTATTGATTTAATTGAATTTTGGCCTGAATTTTTTACTGTGTAATCTTTGTATAATTATCTACTTTGTGAAATTTTTCTGGATGATATATATATACTGTATGCATATTTTCTTAATTTTTGTCATTAATATGCAATTAATTTTTAATTTATACAAAGATTATAATTGCTCATGTTATGCCTTTAAATTTTATGTAATCAAGCTCACCCATCATGGGTTAATTGCATAAAATTCTTGTAATATTGTGTTATGGTAATTAAATTTTAGAATAACAAAAATTAGGAGAGTACTATACTAATGAAAATTATATCCTATCGGTGTAATTCTATTAATATATTTTGTAGGTGATAACGTGAGTGTTAAGATTATATGTTAATTTTCTA
Source organism: Sindora glabra (assembly GCA_020226215.1). Classification (NCBI taxonomy): domain Eukaryota; kingdom Viridiplantae; phylum Streptophyta; class Magnoliopsida; order Fabales; family Fabaceae; genus Sindora; species Sindora glabra. Next base: position 31,693,884 of record CM035229.1, read on the forward strand.
AAATTTTAAATACCTTATCAATGTTAGGTTTTAAGAATTTAGTATGTAATTCTTGTATTATGTTATAATACTTATACCCCATCGGTACTAAGTATCATAGTATTATACTATAAATAGTTGCATAATTATGAGAAAAATTTAAGCATGGTTATTGTTCAAACATGCTATGTTGTTAATTTATGATTAATTTCATAAATTTTAATAATTTTTCTCAACTTCTATTCTTATGCAACTAACCTCTGTGAAAACTTTAAATGGGACCAATCATGAAGACTAGGTAGAATTCTTGAAACTATATCTACCGGTCTCCAATCTTATTCTAGCTTTACATGAAGAGAAACTGGAAATCAATGAGGAGTTAACTCCTACCCAAAGAGCACAACATAAAAAATGGACTCATTCAAATAGAGTCTGTTTGATGGTGATTAAGTACACTATGGATAAGACTATTAGGCAAAGTATTCTCGATAGTCAGAAGGTGAAAGCATTCCTGGATTCAATAGCTGAAAAATATGTTAAGTTTGATAAAGCTGAAAAAGGATATTATTTGTCTTTATTGGAGAAGACTATGTATGATAGAGTGAGTGGTGTTCGGGAGTATATAATGAAACTGGTGCATTATTATAGCCGATTGAAGAGTATGAATGTCAATATAGGAGATAGTTACTTGATTTGGCAAGCTTTGGAGTCGCTTCCTCCTTAATTTGATGTGCTGAAAACATCTTACAATACTCAGAAAGGAGAATGGACCATCAATGAAATGATTTCCATAGTGACTCAAGTAGAAGAGGATATGAAGAAGACAAAGATGCAAGTGGCAAATTTCATCTCTTAAGGTTCGAGTTCTAGACTAGCAAACAGGCCCTTCCAGAAGGACAATAAGGGAAAATTTAATCATGAAAGGAAGAAGACTGATATGAGAGAGTAGTAACATAAGCCTAAGAAAGTCATGTTCAAAGGAAACTGTAAATTCTGTAAGAAGTATGGGCACAAAAGGGTAGATTGCTTCAAATTTAAGAAATGTCTTGAAAAGAAGAAGAAAGGTAACCCTCTGGCTCTAGTTTGTTTTGAATCTAATAGTGCTGAAGTTCCTTCTAACACTTGGTGGCTAGATACTAGTGCCACTATCCATGTCACTAATTGCTTGCAGGCACTGAGAAATCTGAGGAGGCTAAGTGAAGGTGAAATAGCTTTGAAGTTAGGAAATGGAGAGAAAGTACAATTTAAACACATAGGAGTCATTTCTTTATATTTGTCCACTAGTCATGTTTTAGAATTAAAAAATGTTATTTTTGTACCTTCTATGAGAAGGAATTTAATTTCTATAACTTGTTTGGACCAAGATGGATATTCATGTTTATTTGGAACTAATAATTTTAAGTTATATTATGACTCTTGTATGGTTGGAATTGGTACTTTGAATAGTAGCTTATATAAAATTAATTTGGATAATGTTTTTGAAAATTCCATCAACACAATTGTTGGAAATAAAAGACCAATATTAAATGAAACATCTTTAATGCTTTGGCATAGAAGATTAAGCCACATCTCCAAGGAAAGAATGGAACGATTAATAAAAGAAGAAGTTTTACACAAACTTGAATTCTCAGATTTTAGCATCTGTATGGACTACATCAAAGGAAAACTAATGGCTAGACTAGAAAAGGGAAGAAGACCAAGAAAGGAAGTATTCTAGAGTTAATCCATACTGATGTGTGTGGGCCCATCTCACCTAATGCAATGGGAGGCTTTAAGTATTTCATCACCTTTATTGATGACTATTCAAGATTTGGATGGGTGGAGCTTCTTTCTAAAAAGTCTAGAGCATTCGAAGCTTTTAAAAGGTTCAAGACAACAATTGAACTAAAACTAGAAAAAAAATTAAATGTGTACATTCAGATAGAGGTGGTGAATTTTATGGCAAATATGATGAAATTGGAAGAAATCATGGCACCTTTGCAAAATATTTACAAGAGTGTGGAATAGAAACTAGTTACACTATGCCTAGCACAGCAGAATAGAATGGAATTGCAAAGCGAAGGAATAGAACACTCATGAAGATGGCACGATGTATACTGACTCATTCCACTTTACCATAATTTTTATGGTGTGATGCTCTAAGAACTACTACGTATGTGTTGAACTAAGTTCCGAGCAAATTTGTGCCAAAGACTCCATATAAGCTGATGTACGGTAAGAAGCCAAGCTTGAAACATTTTCATGTTTGGGGCTGCAAAGCTGAAATTAGGCCTTATAACCCACAAACTAAGAAATTTGAAGCAAGAATAATTAATAGGTATTTTATTGGCTACTACATTGGTTAAAGAGGAAGTAAGTTTTATTGCCCATCTCATTCATCAAGAGCTATTGAGTTAGATTGTGCTGTTTACTTTGAGGATGAATTGAATAGTGGAAGAAAGTCACTTCAGATCTCCCTTAGAGAAGAACAAAGCAATATCTCCCGAACAGTTGATAAACAAAATGAAGTTCCCCTAGTAGTGCCTTTCGTTGAACCATCTCATATAGAGCTGCAAGATGATCCAGATCAACCTATGATTGAACCAATCCAACTCGTAAATGAACCAAATGATGTAATTGAGGAAGTTCCGCTGAGAAGATCATAGAGAACTCATCGTCAGGAAATTTCAAATGACTATATAGTTTATTTGCAAGAGCATGAATTTGATGTGAATGATAATTTTGATCCTATTAGCTTCTCAGAAGCTATTTCGAGTTCTAATTCCTCATAATAGATTCATACCATGGAGGATGAAATAAATTCAATGTATAAGAATAATGTATGGGATTTGGTGGAACTACTTGAAGGATGTAAACTAGTTGGATGCAAATGGATTTTTAAGACCAAATGGATTGCTAAAGGTGAAATTAAAAGATACAAGGCCAGATTAGTAGCTAAAGGTTACACGCAGAAGGAAGGAATTGATTATAAGGAGACTTTCTCACCAGTCTCGACCAAAGACTCATTTCGAGTTATAATGACTTTGGTAGCTCATTTTGATCTCGAGCTACATCAAATGGATGTATAGACTGCCTTCCTTAATGGTGACCTATCAGAGACAGCTTATATGAAACAACCGGATAGTTTCCAAGAGAATGGAAAAGAGCACTTGGTGTGTAAGTTGAATAAGTCGATATATGGCCTGAAACAAGCATCCAAGCAATGGTATCTCAAATTTCATGAGATTGTGTCCTCTCTTGGATTTAAGGAGAATGCAGTGGATTAGTGCATCTATTATATGATAAATGCAGGTAATTTTATGATCCTTGTGTTGTATGTTGATGACATTCTCTTTGCGAGTAATGATGTGAATCTTTTGAATAAGACAAAAATGGCACTATCACAGAATTTTGATATGAAGGACCTTAGCAATGCGTCCTTTGTACTTGGCATAGAGATCCATCATGACAGATCCTGGGGTTTCTTGGTTTGTCTCAAAAGGCATATATAGATAAAGTACTTAAAAGATTTAATATGGCTTCATGCTCGCATAAAGCTATACCCATTCAAAAAGGTGAAGTATTTTCCAAAGCCTAATGTCCTCAAAATGATGATGAGAAATTTAGAATGAATATGGTTTCATATGCTTCCGTTGTTAGTAGTTTGATGTATGCCCAGGTGTGTACACACCCAGATATTGCTTTTACAATTAGTGTTCTTGGGAGGTACTTAAGTAATCCTAGTCAAAGATACTGGATAGCAGCCAAGAAAGTCATGAGGTACCTACAGGGTACAAAGAATTATATGTTGACTTATAAAAGGTCTAATGATATGATTTGTACAAGCTATTCAGACTCTGACTTTGCCGGTTATCCAGATGATAAGAAATCAATATCTGGATATATCTTTATGCTAGCAGGAGGAGCTGTATCATGGAAGAGTGTCAAACAAACTCTAACAGCAACCTCCACTATAGAAGCAGAGTATGTCGCTTACTATGAAGCCACTTGAGAGGTTATATGGTTAAGAAATTTTATTTCTGAATTTTGCTTAGTAGAAAGCATTTCAAAACCCTTAACCATTTATTGCGATAATATTGTTGTTGTTAACTTCTCTCAAAACAATAAAAGTTCTGCCCGCATAAAGCACTTTCATGTGAAATATCAGTTTATGAGAGAGAAGACACGCAAGCATCTTACTCATATTAAACATGTTTTGACAAATTGTATGCTTGCAGACCCATTAACCAAAGACCTAACTATAGGAATATTTAAAAGACATGTATTGAATATGAGCGTTATTGAATCTTTTAATATTTTAGGTTAGTGGGAGCACTTGTGTATTTAGAAACTAAAATTGTATTGATCTCAAGATTTTATAATATTGTCATTTCATTATATTCAAAAGTGCACTTATCGTGTTATGGCAATATAAAAAGATATTAAGACTCTATCTCAAACTATTGTAGAGCATCTTGGGTGGATGCACGAATTATTTTATATATTTTGATTATGCACAGATTTTATATTGTTTGGTCTTTTGGAATGGGTATTTCATATATGTATATCTTTTCAACCCTATCGGATGATTAGGTATGCATTTAATGAAATCTCATATTTGACTGATAGTTGTAATGATATGAATTGTATTAATGACATTGTTTTAATTGTGGAATATGATTGTCTAAGTGGGAGATTGTAAAATAAATTTTGTGGACTAACACATTTTAATATATATTTAAATTAAATAATAAATTCAATGTCATTAATATAATAATAATACTAGACTTTGTTTTATAATATAACTCTAAAAGTGTGTGCATGAAAGTGAGCTGCAGTCTCTCATCACATTGCAGTCAGTCTATTATTCACAATTCTCTCTAAGACTCATCTGAGGACGTGTGAATAGTGATTCAACCAATTTCTCAATCTGACATCATAGATGCAGTAGGAGGGTCAAGTAATTCGAAAAACTCTTTATTTTATTTGTGCAATTCTTGTACTCTTCTTTATGGATTTATGATTGTATGATTATTAAAATAATTTATGGATTATAAAATTCTTACATCCCTATCTAAGAATCATTTAAGCTTCAAATATCTCCAATGTAGAGGGCTCGATTTGGACTTTAGAACATTTGATCAATATAACAATATTTTTAGTTTTATATATGTATGTGAAAATAATTTTGTGCGAGCCTCATCATTGGTCTTCATTCCATTTGTCTTTTATTTTTTAAAGGTGGAGAATGTTCTTTTGGTTCACACATATATATAGATAAAGGAGTCTTTTCTTAATCCAACATCTATTCATTCTAAGATTTTTCATGCTTGTTCTTTCTATGGACGCATTATATGAAATGAGGTTCAAAGTTACATGGATTTTGTTTAGTGGAAGCTAAATCTAGAGGAAAATTCATGATCCAGTCAATGCACCTTCAACCAGTCTATCATGACTGCTTATATATTATAGTAATATGTTTCATAAGCAAAAAAGCCTTTTTAACTTCGAAATAGATATTTTTTCATCTGAGTCTGATCCCTCTTCGTCACAGTTGTTTCAATATCGCCCTTATGTTGGTTTGAGAAAGATCACCTCCTAAGTAGAAATGGCATATTTTTTTAGTCTAGACACATACGTGGAAGAGTCTAAAAGGTGGGAAAGGTTCCCTGTTGGTTTGTACGTACATAGGAAAGAGCTATTTTTTTTATTATTTTAGGTAATCCTATATTGATTCTGAAATGTTGTCTGTTACATTTTGTGCCTGCCTCAGTATTCTTATTTTGACATCTTGTGCATTTCAAATTCTTCTCTGCAACAGCACAGTAATTATGTGAACAATTAGAATTGAAAAACACAAATTTTATTAGCCAAGTTTTAAAGTGAGTTTAAGTTTTCTAACATTGTTTAATCCCACATTCAATGGAGGCACTACCAGTGCACCACAGGTAGATGTAGTAACCTATTTTAGAGAGTATCTATCAAAGTAAAGCAATCAAAATGCTCAAATGCTGAACTTTAGGGTGTACTTTCATGTGGTTTTCACTGTTTTTTCTTTTTCCCTTCTCCCTCTTGTCTAACTAATTTATCATATATGTTACTCTTCATATTACTTCATAACCCACACATTTTTTATTATCCCCTTATTTGCTTCACTATATATTTGCATCCATTATTTTCCTCATGTGTACTCTTACTCTTTACAGGAGCATTATTTGCAAAGCTATAGCAGTTGGCAACACCAACTTCCCTACTTGTTTAGGATTTAATTGTGTCTTCTTAAGTATCACAAACTTTAAAATGGTTTTCTATGGATACATGCATATTATTTAGAATATACATATAAGTGGGTATTTTTATAGGTTTTCTTGTTTTTCTTTTCTTTATTTTTATTGTGGTGCATGTTGGTGTTTGTTTTTAGCTTGAGAATGGCAAAAACTCCATTGAATGATAAACCATGGGCTACTGGGGTTCAGGATGTGTTGACTAGTTCACATGTATTTGTATGTGCTCACGAGGACCGTGATACGAGATGTGGTGTTTGTGGACCAGCTCTCATTGAGAAGCTTAATGAGGAAATTGAGATCCGTGGGTTGAAGGATCAGGTATCCATCACAAAACAAATCCGAATAGAATTAGGTCTTTGCTTTCGCTTCAAAACAAAATTTGAGCACCTTTTGTGGTGTAATACCAAAGCCAGGAAAATCCCAAAGCTTCCCAACAGTAGCTGTGAACCTAACCCAAAAAAAGAGAAGGCACGAACTTGAAGTTAAAACCCTTTATCTTAGTCTCAAAGTCAGAGAAGAAGATACATATTGAAGGGAAACACAGATCTTTAGGCTTCATAAGTAAAGGGAAGATGGAAACTTTACCTCTTCTAACAAAAGCTTCTAAGATCAATGGCGTGAACGTTACAGCCAAAGCAATCACTATCATTAACTATTTTTGATTCACCATTGATTTCAATTTTCGAAGACAAATGTGTAATAAGAGAGCCACAACAATCTATCCGATTTTCAGGTTGGTAAGAACACCGCACACCATAGCTTCCTTCGATGGAGGAGGGTTATGGGTTAGTTGAGATGAAATGGATCCAAACTAATGATTTGGCAATTCTCCTTTTCCCCCTCCATTCCACATTAGAGTTGCTCTCATCAAAAGAGGGAAATCTTGTAAATAGGCAAAATATGAAGATCCAATTACAAATATAGGTGGGGCCCATATCTTGATGACTTGAACCACTATTTTGTTGCCATTTGTCCTGGGCTTAGGAATCCCTACTTTCCAAAAGACACTATAGACAGCACCATTAAATAATTATTGCAATAAAATTTTCATTATATTTTTAATTATATTAAATTTTAAATTGTTAATTTAATAATTTCACTAATATTCTTATTAGTTAACTTTTTAAACACACTAAGTTTAAAATCATTTCTAGGTAGAATGTTTGTCTAATGTAAAATAATTATTTTTTATTTAAATATATTTTATATTCTTAATGAATTATTTGTATATGCTTATATTGCAAATCATTATAATACCCATACATAATAAGTCACAATGTATTTATTGATTAAAAAAAGTGACTGTTATAATTTTAAACTAATTTTGAAATATATAGATTTGACAACATTGAGCATTTAGTCTCTTAAGCTTTAGTTTTTTTGTTCAATTATTAATTTTAGCATCCTATATTAATTTTTTTATAAAATAAAATATTTTTATAAAAAATTTAGAAAATGAGATTAATGTGTGTATTTACACTATATATAAAATTTTTTATGTTTTTAGTTGTGATATTTAACTAAACAAATTATATTAACCTTATAATAATTTTTTAATAATACTTTTTTGTAAAACATAAAACATATATATTAATTTTAAATAAAAAAATTGTACATTGCATGGGGTCTGAATTAGTATCAACCTATATATATTTATATATATCAGCCTAATTATAGGCAGGTTTTTGTCACGTGTATTGAGGCTCTTTAACTTATATAATGCTATGGGAAAAACAATTTTCCAACATGATGTTGTATTTAAACTATTTCTATATATAATGGTATTTAAAAAAAAAGTTTTATTGGGGGGTGTTACTAGAAGTAACGCCACCCCAAATATGTATGGATTTTGAAGTTATATTAATCAAATAGCTGCAAATTTAGGATATGCAGTTTTACTTCTGTCTTCAGGAGAGTTCTCATAATGGTGGTTACTAGTTATCCTTCTTGCAGTTTCGTCATAATGAAAAAAATTCCGACGTCGGCAGAAGCTGTCAATTTCCATTGTGTTCTAATGGGAGATCTAGAATCTCCAAACATGAATGCCTTACAAGATACAAGCGGTTTGCTGTTGGACTTGGAGAAGACTGACGATGTGCATCTCCAGGAAGTTGGTGTCTTGCTAGTGCACGTCCTTCATTCCAAAATCATGAATAGAAGTGCTTTCAAAAACAACTTACGTAAGTCATGGGCTTTTGGTGAGGAACATAGCATCTCAAATATTGGCCTTAACAAATATGTCATTAGTTCTTCAAATAAGGAGCATCTGGAACATAATTTGGAAGGAGTTCCTTGAAATGTATAAGAAAAACTGATTTCCATCGGTTACTGGAATAAATCCCTGAGTGCAGACGATATGGTTTTAGACACAGTCCCTTTCAGGGTACAAATGCACAATATTCCCTTGGAGTATTATAGTGAAATAAATGCAGAAAAAATTGGTACAAAACTGAGGATGGTCTTAGCAGCTTAACAACCTTTTCTCAATGGCGTCTTAAGAAGAGGTTTCCTGTAGGTGAGAGTCATTATCCCTATGATAAAACTATTATTATAGGACTATGGCTTCCTAAATCACCTAATGAAAAGGTGTGGGTGAAATTCAAATATGAGAAGTTGTAACACTTTTGTTATGGGTGTGGTGTACTTGGCCATGAGCAAAGAGAATGTTAGAATCCCTGAGAACAGAAAGCAGATTGCCCATAACATAAACGCTGGGGACCATGTCTAGGAAGAGCGCTTTTATATGATCTTGACCATATAGAAAATTCTTCTATGGCAGCAAATCAACATACACAACAAAATGAATCAAGTCTGTAAACAGTGGTCCACTGTTCAACTAGGAACTAATCGTTGTGTGAATTTGAATATCGACAACATGGCCAAATGGGAAAGGTAGTTACGGCTCTACTCCAGAAGGTCTCTATCAGCGACTCAAATTTGCCAAGCAATAAAGGCGATACACAAGAGAATACATCTAGTGGGCAAGGATAGGAAAAATCAAAGACAACAAGTCACATACCCAATTCAAGAGATCATTCAAGTTCTAGCACTCCAAATATTTCTTTAATCATGCCAGAATATTCTACAAGTTATCACCAACCTTTCCGTTCCACATAAAAGTCGCTGATACCACGGATTTGAACCTATATCCATTAACGAAGAGAAAGATGAGGGAATATAAAGTTGATGATAGGGCATATATAGAAAATTTGTAAAAATGACTCCCTATTACAAGGAAATCAGGCAATGTACACCTAGTTTGATTTCGTTGATCTAAGGAATATTGATAGTAAGAAAACAGTGTGCATTTCACACTGAAAAAATCGAGCACGAGAAAATCATTCTCAAAATTCCCAAGATCTTACTCATACTTCTACTGGCGCGACTAAGAGGTGAGCCTTAACATGCCCCCACCGGTGCCATGATAATCTTTTTCTAGATTTACTAAGCCCTAAATAATTCCTCAGTAGTAAGAGCCTTAAAGGCTTTGGTTAGAGAGGGTAAACCTAATATCATTTATCTTTGTGAGACTAAATCTTCAAAGGAAAAAATTAATGAGGTTTCCCAATGGCTTGGTATATGGAAGAATTTTACAATTCAACCAAATGATAGAATGGGGGTTTAGCCATCTTTTGGAGGCAGGAAATTCTGTTACAAGTGATTGGTGCATGCTAACGAGTGATTTTAGTTGAAATCATAGATCTTGATACCAAAAATGCCTAGTGTGGCTCTTTTATACATGGATCTCTGTACTAGTCTGATAAATGATTGTTGTGGACAAAGCTTTATGACTAGTATACAAGAATGGATAAACCATGGGTCATTATAGGGGATTTTAATTCTTTATCATACCTGAATGATAAAGAAGGCGACCAACTGATTGGGAATTCTATTGATGTTGCATTTTCTGAATTTAACAAATTGAAGCAGTGGATGTAGCACATAACGAACAACATTTTACTTGGTTGGATGGTCAAGTAGGATTAGAAAATACACAAGAAAGATTGGATAGGGCAATTTAGTGTCTCCAATGGCGATTGATGTACTCTTAGGAGCGCTGAAAACACTTATATCACCACATTCAAATCATCTTCCTATTTTATTAAATACCTAAGTAGATACAAACTATAATCCATGCCCATTTTGGTTCATTGCAGCATGGCCTAGAGATAGCTCTTGTTTACTAGTAATCAAAGAAACTTTGCAACAAAGTGAAATCCATGGATCTGTTGCTTATCGACTAACACAAAATTTATGGTGGGTCAAAGGAAGACTCAACAAATGAAATAAGGAAACATTTGGATATGCCATCATAGAATAAAAGAGCCACAAGTTGCATTAGAATGAGCACAACAACTAGAACGTATAGCACCCAACCTCCAAATGGTAAGAGACATTTGCATGGAAATGAAAGAACAATTGAAAAGACAAGAAGAGATATGGAGACAAAAATCTCATAAGTTATGGATAAAAGACGATGATACAAATTTTTGTTTCTTTCATTTATCAACAATTATTAGAAGACGCAAGAATTTCATTGCAACCATTAAAATTAATCCTGACAAATGGATTAAAGGATAAGAAAAGATTAGTAAACATTTTGTTGAAGCTTTCTAAAAATTATTCCAATTGGAACATCCACATATTCCAAATGATTTGGAGGAGCTAATTGACCTTATAGTTACAAATTTAGAAAATGATATGTGTTCTATTCTATCCGAGGATGAAATTTAGAAGGTGATTAAAAAGATGAATCCTTTGAAAACCCCAAGGCCGGATGGTATGTTAGGTATTTTCTTCACACACTATTAGGATACAATGGCTACAGATGTTATTAAGGTAATTAAAAACTTTTTCATCTATGGGTATTTGTTATGAGAATTAAATAGGGCTTTTTTATTACTTACACCAAAAACACCCAAGCTAAATCAATTCAGGATTTTTGGCATATTAGCTCATGCAATTTCATTTACAAGGTAATCTCTAAGATCCTAGCTAATAGGATGCGAATAATGATCAATAAATTGATTTCTCCAACGTAATAAGCTTTTGTTCCATGTAAATGGATTGTAGAAAATCATTTGTTAGCTTAAGAAATCATCCACACATTAAGAAGAAAAAAAGAAGAGTGGACTCACACATGTCAAATTAGATATACAAAAAGCTTATAATAAAGTGCAATGAGAATTTCTTCTCAAGATTTTAAATCATTTTAGGTTTTGCCATCAATATAGTAATTCGATATATCAATGCATCTCTACAATTTCCTTCTCAATTCTCCTTAACAGTAGTCTTTTTGGACGAATTACTTCTTCAAGGGGTATTCATCAAGGTGACCCACTCTTGCCATATCTTTTTATTCTTGTCTTATAAGTTTTATCTATGCTATTATTGAGAGCAAAGGCACAAGGCAAATTACATGGCATCATGATTAGCTGAAGGGGAGACCTGATATCGCATCTTATGTTTACGAATGAAATGATCCTATTCTCACATGCTAATATGCAAGATGCTCATGGTTTGAAAGAATGTCTACAACTATATGAAGTTTGGTCAAGCCAAAAAGTCAACTTGGCAAAATTCGACATCTTTTTTAGTCCAAATGTCCATTACGGCATACATGTCTCCCTAATTGAATTCCTTCAGTTGAACAAAATTAAAGATGGTACCAATTGCTTGGGAATACCTATGATCCCCATGACCAACAAAACTAGGGAATTTCATTATTTAATTGACCAAATTCAATCTAGAGTTTAAGGTTGGCATTAAAAAACATTATCATGGGCAGGGAGGGCTACTATGATTTAATCAATGCTTCAACAGATCCTTATTTACACCATGTTAATTCTTTAGGTTACATCTACAATTTTTGATAAAATGGACGTTATCATAAGAAAATTTTGATGGAATGTATAACCTAAGAAATCTCATTATTTTTGCCTCTAGCTTTGGTGGACTTATATAAACCTAAAAAAATTGGAGGCTGTGGTTTTAAAGAATTTAAACATATTAATAAATCCTTACTTACAAAAATTAATTGGAAGTTGGAGGTTGAAGAGGACAAAATATAGGTATGCTGTTTTAGGCACAAATATTTGAGTAAAAAATCCATCATGGAGCATAAATACAAGGAGCATGAAAGACGTGTTTCCGGATCAGCAATATAGAGAGGAGTCATGGGCTGTTAGGAAACTCTAAAAATCAGTGCATGCATTCTGGTGAGGAGCAAGAGTCACCGCTATTGGTTAACTTACCTTGGGTCCCACCATCCATAATTTTAGGCATTCCATTAATCCCAATATCTTCCCGCCTTTAAATATGCTAGTCAAAGACCTATGAATACCAAACTCCAAAGTGTGGAATAAGGAAATGACAAATTAGATTTTTATTGTTGAAGATGCTAAACACATCATTCAACTATAAGTTCCTAAACATGACTCAGATGAACTCAAGTGGATTTTGGAATACTGAGGAGAATTCTCCGTCAAATTTGTCTACTATGCCCAAAACCGATATCTACCGGATGAATGCATGGCCAACTTCTGGAAATCCTTGTGGACCTCTACAATTCACCAAAGACCCAAGGCCTCCTTATGGTGATTTGGACGTGTGATTGTCCCCACTAGAGTCCGATTGTAGTAGTTCATAAATGTGCAAGATGTAAGATGTCCTCTTTGTTCATAATTTGATGAAATTAATTCACATATTTTGACGGGTTCTGAATTTGTGAGACTACTCTGGTTCCAAGTGTTGGGCGTCTATATTTCTCAAGCTAGCTTCACATCAGTTGTAGACTTTCTGGAAGCACAATTTCAAATAAATCATAAACTCCTCCTAAAAGGTTCTCCCCCAAAATATGCTATAAAAACTATAGCAGGTGTAGCTTTCATTGCGCATCGTGTTTAGGAGTCCAGGAACAACCTCATCCATATTAGGATGATACCATTAATGGATCATCTGGTCTGATAGGTGGAAGAGGATTTACGCATGGAACTGGCTTAAATTTGGGGTGGACAAGCGAGCTCACTAATAGTAGCACCATGGCTATGGACACCACCTCCAACCGAATGCTGGAAATAAAATGTTGATGCGGCATGGCAGGGGGTAGAAGCTGCTACTGTGGTGCTCGCAAGGGATAATATGCCCATTATCTTAGGCTTCTGGTTTCAGAGAGTTAATATCAATACACCTAAAAAGGCAGAAGCTTATGCAATATATAAAGCTTACAAGGTGGCCGAAAATATTGAGTACCCTAGAATTATGATAGAATCTAATTGTAAAACTGTTGTGGAAGTAATTTTGAGATTTACTAGTTACCTTTGGAATTTGTTTGAACTTATGGAAAACATTAGATTTTGTTTAGAGTTGTTTAATCATTTGTTTATAGTTTGAATTTCTAGAAATGCAAACAAAGGTGTACATGCAAGTGCTTAATAGGTTTTAATGTTATTAGGAGTGAAACTAGATCAATCAATGAGGTTTCTCATAGTGTCGATGAAGTTTGCATGCATAATGCTGACTTGGTATTTGATTAAATATATACATTTTGGTTTCATAGCAAAAAAAAAAAAAAGTCAACCCAAATGTATTATTTTTATAATAAATTTTAATAATTTTATTATTTATAATTTGTATTTTTATTTTAATATTTATTATAATTATATATTTTAAATTTATTTTTATTTATAATTAACTTTTTACACCCATTAGAATAAACTCATAAAATTCAAAACTATAACAAGAAAATTATGAATTAAAATAAATTATAAAAATTAAAAGCTAATCTTATTAAGGTTTTTGCTACATTTTTATCTTAAAAGTGAAGAGTCATTTAGTTTATATAAAAAGTAAATTTCTTTAGAAAACTAAATTTCTTGCAAAATAAATTTTGACCACTCATTTATTTTTGTAATAAGCTATTTAATGTATTTCTTACAAAATAAATTTTTGTTACTGTTATGTATTTAGAATTTTTTATATTTGTTGTAATATTCTTGTGCATAAAACATTTAAGAATGATAATGTATTATTTTCAGTCATTGTAGACCATTTTGATGGAAAAAGGGTGGGTGGATGCATTAGACTTAATGAAGAAATTAATTTAATTATGTTAGTTGTAATATATTAATTGTTAGTTGAAAATTTTTAAAATAAAAATTTGCAATAGATAGAAGTAATATTTTTAATTATAATTTTGTGCATGTACAAATATACAAATGTCATTCTAATAATATTTATCTAATTCTTTTAGTTTTAGAAATGCTTACTCATTTATATATATATATAATATTCATATAATACATAATTTAGTTATAAAATGTAAAGTTTATAAGAAGTTTAATTTCCAACAAAAATTTATTTTTTGTATGAATTAGATAATTCTTTCTTCTTTTTTTTGAGAAAATGCAGTGTTGTATTTAAAAAATAGACTAAATTAATTTTTTAATTTATTATTTTATTGTTATAATTTCCAATTTCATTAATTTATTCTAATGAATGTAAGAAGTTATAAATAAAAATAAATTTTAATACATGATTATGAGAAATATCAAAAATAAAAATTAAGAATTGAAAAAAATAAATAACAAAATTATGAAATTTTATTTATAAAATAATTAATATTTATCAAGCAACGCCACCTGAAAATTTTTATTTTTAGAATTTTTAAAATTCACTATCAAAATTAATTTATTGAGACGCCACCTCAATAAAACTTATTTTTTTAAAATAACATTACATAAGGAAATAGTTTAAAAATAACATCATGTTGGGAAATTATTTTTCCCAAACAAAGTTTCATAAAAGAAAACTGAGCGAATGTAATAATGAAAGTTATGGGCTTGCGGATAACATGGAGTTTGCATTAAAATATCGAACTGAAGGGTATTTATTATGACTTAGCTAGAATTTCTCTTTCAAATTATTTGAACTATATAATAATGAAGATCTTATTAGTTCTAGATAATTATTAGTATTTAGATAAGATTATACGATAAGCTTTTTGCTAACCAAGGCATACCAGGGAATTTGTTTGCTTTTTTTTTTTTTTTACCTAACAAGTGAGTTTTGGTGGCAAATAAAACATCTGAATTCAAAGGTTTTTTTATTGATAATAAAGAATTAACAATTCCCATGAGTTAATTGTATATATTTTATTTAGTTCAATTTTAAATTTTTATATTTTATTTGATTTAATTTTAAACATATTAAAAAAATATTATTAAAATTATCATCATATCTTTTAAATTGTGTTTGGGTGGGGTAATTTAAAGAAGGAATACAATTATAGAAGGTACTTAAATTATCGATTTTATCGGTGAACTAAATTCTTTGTTTGGGTTGGTTTTATTGAATTTTTCAAAATACATGGTATTTTTACAGGGTGTTTTAGAAGTGTTGAACAGGAAATTTAAAATATAGTTTATTGAGATGTAATTTTAAATTTTAAATTAAAAATATTAAAATAAATTAATCTAATCTTATTAAACTTATCAAATATGCAAAAGTTGTTCGTTGAGTCAATATTAGATTGAAATATTTTTTTACCAAATCGAATTATATTAGGTTGTCATAATTCTAACCGTATTTTTAGTTTTAGGTTGACTTTCACCAAATGACCTCAAGCGAGTTTTATAATTTATTATATTTTATTATTATAATTATTATAATAAGATATAATTAAAATAATAAAAAATAAATTAAAATATAATATTTTTAATATAAAACACTTTCAATTAGAAAAAGTAATTAAGAACCGCAAGATGTAGCCTTAAAAAAGTTAGTATTAATTAAAATGGAAACAAATATTTTATTACTTAAATTTATAATATATATAAATATTTATGAATATATCACTATTTTATTATACTTAAAAATAATTTATTATTCAAATATATTTATTTAGTTATAGTAATTATTATATATAATTATAATAATTATTTTAAGTAATTATTTTTTATTAATTTTAAGCTTTGTATGATAAATTAAATTTTTATATATTATGTATTTTAAAAATTTTGCATAATATATATTGATAATATTAAATATAAAAGTTTATTAAATTCAATATTAAAAATTATTTAATATTACTTATCTGTATACTTTTAATATTATATATTAATATATAATTTAATATATAAAATAATAAATTAATTATTTGTTATTTATTAATATTATCACAATAACAAATTAATTAATAATTCAATAAACTAATATTTATAAATTTTAATTATTTATTAAATTAGGTCATTATTATTTTTATGCTAATTTCAAATTAAATTAAATTATATCAATTTCAAATCATCAGCATGTTTAGACACCTCTGTCCCAAACGCCTCTTGGAGACCCTGCGTTGGCCGCTCGGTGTTAGAAAATTATTGGATACTGTGCTGTCACTAACTTTGCTTTCAATGATGTAAAAATAAGGTTAAAAAAAGTTAATAATATGAAAATAAAATACAACAATTGAGCAAACAATTAAACGAAATTTTCAATTGATAAAATATTAAAATAATTATAAAATAAAAGATTTACTTGAAGAGAAGATTTAATATTTTAATTCTAATATAATTTTTAATCATTCATTAATTTATCAAAATAAATGTCTAGGAATATCTGAACATATAAAGATTAGCCACACAAATTATTTTGAAATTGAAATTGAAATTATTT